>JAWNLD010000018.1:0-140229 GCA_035041545.1 Drosophila colorata
CAAATTTCTGTAGTGCATGGGGTATTTTACTTTGGACCTCAGGTCAGCAATTAGTTTGTCGACTTTTGCTGCCGGTGTGGCCCTTTGGTTAAGCGGACAAAACGGAAGATCATTATGCAAATCGTGTAGGTTTGATGGATACATTAAATCAACCTCAAGAATATAACCATATTCTGAGGTTTCTCCAATATTTATAACATCTAATGATGAAATTTCTTCTACGGTCAACCACTGAAAACCTGTATAAGGGAGACATTGCGACATGGCCCAACCGTATAGATTGTTCGCATCTAAATACATTAAGTATTCCGACGGTTTGCTGGCATCGTATTCAGAGAGAATGATTGGCTTTTGAGTACATTTTACAGCACTGTACAAGCCCACCACGAATACCGCTCTGAATAAACCTATACATATCAATGTCAGTTAGCAGCTCCAGCTCAATTTCTGTTGTCTTGAGCATAGCATCCCAAGACAGACCAGGAGTTGTAGTATAATGAGCCGGATCAAGTGAGTAAATTTTCTGACAAATTTCTCTGAAATTTTGGAAAATGTCTGCTAACAAAAGCACATCAGTTTTAAGATACAATTCCATGTAATCTTTTAAGGTTTGACAACCAAAAACTGTCCAGACATGTTGAGCATGTGCATAATCTTCTTCTGTACATTCGGAGTTTGTGAGGCTATTAAAGAAATTTTTTCTCGAAGGTAGAGAGCTCTCACTTAAACGACTCTCTGAGTCTAAATATTCGTATGGGAACACCCCTTTCTATGAACCAGGTTGAAGTGGTCATCAAGTGGGAAGAAACGTCTGACACTTTCAAACCTTTCAACACTTAAGTTTGCGCTTAGCGCATCCAAACTTGTTGCCATGAAACGATATGTATCGACAAATCCAATTTCAAGATTTTTATCGTGGGAGGCAATGTGTGTATGCTTAGAAAGGGAGATGTACATTTCCTTATTCAGTGGCAGAACCTTGATTTCACCATCGACTTTGTTTAATTCTCTAACGAATAAATGTGAATCATACTTAGAGAAGTTATGGAAAAATACAGGGACAAAAGGTGCAATTTGGAAATTAATGTTGCAGGCATTATGTGCTGCGCCTCTAAATTTACCAGTTAAATGGCAATGATCTCTAACGCGATCAGCTCCTAACGCCTTTTTACAATAATGACAGTTAAAAGCTATTCTAAAACAATTTTCCTCTTCAGAACTCATTGTTATGGGCCTAACTGTACTTAGGTATGAGGTGTAAATTTCGTTCACATCTTTTATTAGAGATTTAACGCAATTTTCACCTGCATTTTCACCTGTCTCCATAACACATTTGTCTAAATGGGATTGAAATTGAAAAAATGGGTAAGGCGCATTTGATGAAATACGAGAATGCAATGGGAACATGTTCATGTGTTGCCACTACATTCTCACTATCTCTAGAGTTTAAGGGCTCTAACATGCATTCGAAATCTGCATAGACTACGAAGGGTACATCTAAACTACGATTAAAATTTGTAAAACTTAGACTTGCCTTTTCCGCCGTTGGCAAGGTCGATACCATCTTTCCACACTGCTGTTTATGCTCCTCGTGTAGTTTTATGCTGTGGGAATAGTTTAGGCACGTGCCACAGAACAAGAGATCTTCTGTGTGGCTTCTTAATTGGGTGCGTACAAGACTGACAATATAAATCAATGTATTTTATAAGTATTTTTTCTAATTATGTGTATATGTTTATTTATATTTGAATACATACCTTGATAAATTTCTTATCCATACAAAATGGGCCAGATCTCCAACAGCATTAGGCTCGCGTGGGATTGTTTCTCCTCCTTCGTTAAATATAACGGCCCAATAACTGCTCCAATCTCCTCGTCGAATCCGAAAACATTTATGCTTATGGTCGGGTTTTGCTCATCAAACACTTTAAGTTGTTTCAAAGGGAGAGGAAACTCTATGTTTTCAAAACTAAGCGTTAAATGCTCGCTTAATTGGATGACGGTGGCGTTAATATCTTCGATGGTATAGCTGCTGCTTCTATTCGCATTGCCTTGCGGTGTTTTAAAAGCGGAAATTAACGCCCACTTGAAGCAAAACTCATCGGAATTTTTCACGTTTACCAACGCTTTTTTGGCCCTTAGCGTTTTTCGTAAAGCGATCCAATTCGATACTTTTAATGGAGTATATTTGTTGACATTTAGGTCCATGCGAAGAATTTTTGACAGGCTCCAGCCACTATCCTTCTCCTGGAATTCGTCCATTTTCGCCTTTATACTTGCAGAGTGATCTATAAATGCATCCTCAAGGCTTGTTGACTGCGTTACAACACCCATTTCTGTTTGATGCGTCTTCACAGATCTTATCACCTCCTCATCAACATATTTTACATACTCTGCGAAGAGCTCGAAATTAGCCTTCACAGAAGTATGCATATGTAAAATATTTCTGAGGAGAGGGAGTAGAGCCGCTGATGCATCGCACATAAATTCTTCCGGCAGAAGAAGTTCATCCTTTCTGCTCTCGAAAGAATATGTGCATATCCGGTTCTTGAAACCGCTTGCGATCAGCTTTACCTGCTCATTCACTGGTGTGAAAACACGGATCTTGTGAGCATTTGACCTGAAGTGCGTGCTCCATTTCGCTTGTAGCATGTACACATCACACGCAGAACAATAAATAGCATGCTTGGGTGTTGGTATAGCTGTTTTATTGTAGCTGGTGGTGGATATTGGGTTGCCGATGCTAGATCCAGGGGTGTAGTTGAAGTGGGTGGTGAAGCTGGGGTTAAAGGCGTTAGATCCGGTGGCGTAGTCGAAGTGGGCGTTGGAGGTGGGATTGCCGATTGTAGATCCGGTGGCGTAGTGGGCGTTGGAGTGAAGTGTTGGTGCTGCTGTAGCCGTTATAGTTGTTGTAGGTGGCGATGGGTCCGTTGGGGGTGGCGATAGGGCCGCTATGGTTTGTGGTAGGCCCCCTGAGGAGAACGTTCGAAATGATGACCGGCTTATCTCCTCTGATGTGGGTGGTGGCAGATCCTTTGGGAGTGGCGAAAGTTCCGCTAGCGTTGGCGGTAGGCCCCCTGAGGAGAAGGTTCGAAATGATAACCGGCTTATCTCCTCTGGTGTGTTGGGAGTGCCGATGGGTCCGTTGACGAAGGCGAATGGTCCGTTGGAGGTGGCAGCAGGTCCGTTGGCGGTGGCGATGGGTCCGTTGGGGGTGGCAATGGGTGCGTTGGGGGTGGCGATGGGTCCGTTGGCGATGTTGTTGCTTCTAAACACAATATTATCGAAGTAATTCGGGATGATGTTGCAACCCATGTTCTTATTATAACTTATATAATTGAACGTTTGGTCGCAGTCAGCGTTGGAGTTGTTGTTGTTGTTGCACTTGTTGAAAGCCATTTTACACACACAAAAAGATTTTTTGAGGTTGAGGTTGAGGTTTTAAAGTTACGATGGTTCTGGAACTACTGATGCGGGTTCAATGAAGGAAAGGAGCCTTTATAGCTCAGGGACTGATTTTTCTATTACTTCATTCTATTGATAAATCTTAGAGATAGGGACAAACAGGTTTAAGAGGACATAGGGTATGATCCGGAGCATCTACAATACAAGTGTGTACATTTTTTGAAGAAACTTCTCACACCCAAAGTCATAAAACAATCAAAATAATGTGAAGATGAAAGACGATATCCTAAAAATCAGTGAAATCTGGGGCATTCGATGAGTCTGATACTAAAAATTGACACTTAAACCACAAGTTATAAAACTAGAATAATTAGGAGAAAACAATTACAGAAGCCCATCCATACATTACCTGAATACATGATTAGTCCTTTACCCTTGCCACACGCACCCAGAATAGAGCTGTTTACCCTTGTCAGTAGGTGTCTATAGGCGTGAAATTTACGATCGAACCTTTTTCTCTAACAAAACCTGTTTACAAGTGTGCGCCGCACTTGTGTTCCTTCGCCGTGTAGAAAAACGGTCTGTTCACACTCTTCAGAAAAGGGAGAGTAAATTAAATGCGCACGTGCCTGATCAAGCTCTCAACCCACCCCTGAAAAAGTAGACGAACAAGTCGATGCGTGCACTTCTGCGCACGTGATCTCATAACCCCCTCCCACTTCAAATCTGAATTTAAATGAGCGGCCTCTTATTAAACCAGTTTTTAATGATCGGTCCCTTTTCCCACCCCCGAAAAAGTAGATAAACGAGTCGATGCGTGCACTTGTGCGCACGTGATCTCATAGCCCCTCCCACTTAAAATCTGAATTTTAATGATCGTAGCGTAGGTCGTAGCGACCACGCTACTTCAGAAAAGGGACAGTTACTAAAATGTAACGGCCACTATCCTCAGCTTCCCCCTCCTCAAAAGGTCACAAAAGCCCATGACGATTGGTTCCCTCACTTCCCCCTCCCTAAAAAAGGATCACGTAACCTGCATATTAACGATCGGTCCCCTCACACCCCTTCCTCAAAAAGGGTCAGGTGCCTGCATATTAATTAGGGTCACGTAGGGTCATAAATCATTAATTATTCACATCACGTAATTAAATTGACAGCAACTTCCTGTCACAGAACATACAATTCCCTACTACTCCTGAAAATCAGAAATTGTCAAGAAATAGGGTCAATCGCAGTAGTTTAGATTCCTATATAGCTTTTGAGAAAGTACCCAGTACTTAACTGGCGTCTTAAATTTCATGATACTCGTAATAGTCCAAAAATGGATGAATTTTTACTTCGCATAAGTTATCTTACTAAGCAGAACTTGAACAACGACTACTGACTTCTTTGTGATTATCTTTACCTTTTATTTGCTGGCAAAGCCAATGACTGGTATTGGAAGTTTCATCGCACAAACCCTAGCTTTAATTGGAATATGTTCTTCTGAATTGGCAAGCCAAGACGATAACGAAACGTTATCCGGAGACAATCTCGAGTCAGAAGAAGTATCTCAGATCCAACGTCGACCACCTATTAAAACTCCTATATGTTGGAACTGCGATCAACAAGGGCATAAGTTTGAAAAACGGTTCTTCAAAATCGAAAAAAATTTTTATCTTTGATATTTCTAGGTTCTGATCAGAGACTCTATACTGATATCAGTATTGAAGGCAAAGAATTTGTAGCATTGCTAGATTCTGGAGCTTCTATTAGCTGCATAGATAGTTCTGCGGCCACGGAGATGATTTCTGGCAGAAATTTGGTCCACTGGACAAGCTTAAACTTCATGCCGAAGTATCTGAACTAGATGTGGGATCATCGCATGATAATTTAGAAACATTTAAGCTTCACACTTTAACACCAGACGAACAAACACGCCTTGAAAAGGTTATAGGTATTTTTCCCTCTTTCTCGACTGAAGGATTAGGTCGAACAAAGTTGATGACACACGAAATCGACGTAGGGTCTGCCAAACCTGTCAAACAACGTCACTGGTCAGTATCACCGGCCATAGAGAAGATCATGTTTGCAGAAATCGACAACATGCTCGCTCTTGATGTGATAGAAGAGTCTAATAGCCAATGGAGTAGCAACTGTGTCTGGTTAAGAAAGGCGAAAAATATAGATTATACTTAGACTCAAGAGAAATTAATAAAGTCACCAAGCGAGATGCTTACCCACTACCACACATAGATGGCATATTAAGCAGGTTACCTTCTTCACATTTTATTACTGGTTTAGACATGAAACACGCGTACTGGCAGATTCTGCTAGATGAAAACTCACGCCAGTATACTGCATTTACTATACCCAACAGACCCTTATATCAATATAAGATGATGCCTTTAGGTCTGTGCAATGCAGCCCAAACTCTTTGGATCTCGTAATTTCAGCCCACCTTCGCACCCGAGTATTTGTCTATTTAGACTATCTCTTAGTATTGTCTGACGATTTCGAATCTCATCTGACATTGCTTCAAGAGATTGCTCTTTGTCTTCGTAAGGCGAATCTCACAATTAATATAAGTAAGTCAAAGTTTTGTATGAAAGAAATCGTTTATCTAGGATTTATCATAGGTAACGGACAAATCAGAACTAATCGCGGCAAGATTAAGGCTATAACTGAATTCCCGGTACCAACTACAGTAAAACAATTACCACGATTCTTAGGACTATCCGGATGGTATAGACGATTCGTGGATAAATATGCTACAGTCAGCTTTCCATTAACTGAACTTTTGAAAAAGCATAAGGGTCTAGCATGGAATGAAGCAGCTCAGAAATCATTCGAAAGTCTGAAAGTTAGTTTAACCAACTCACCGATTTTGATAATTCCAGATTTTTCTAAACCATTCCTTCTATTGTGTGATGGCAGTACTTATGGTATAGGATGTGCCTTAGTCCAAGTGAGAGATGGTGCAGAACTACCAATTGCCTATATGTCTGAGAAATTATCTAAAGCACATCGAAATTATTCGGTCACCAAATTGGAATGTCTTGCAGTTATCAAAGGAATAAAGAAATTCCGTGCCTATAAAGAAGGACAACCATTTTTCGTGATCACTGATCATGCCGCCTTACAGTGGCTTATGCGACAAAAATATTTGGCAGGTCTTTTAGCGTGATGGTCAATGAACCCTTCGATTTGACAATTTTACATCGGAAAGGATCTCAGAATGTGGTCGCGGACACGTTAGCTAGACGAGATGATCCGACTATAGAGGAAGTATAAATCATGAGTCCAATAATCGATTTAGAATCCATACACTTTAAATCACTTGAATATTTGAGTTTGATCGATATATTAAAATGAACCAAACAAAGTTACCAGACATAGAAGTTAGAGATGGCTACGTCTATAAGAAGACAGAATTCTCTTGCGGAGACGGAAGTCAGGATCATTTTTGTTTGAAACTTTGGGTTCCCAGTGCCTTAATTCCAGAAGTGTTACATACAGCACATGATTTACCTAATGCTGCACACTGTGGAATGGGTAAGACTGTTGAAAAGTTAAAGAGATTTTTATTTTGGCCACATATGGTTAGTCAGATTCGTAATTATGTATCGTAATGCTCCGTTTGCAGGACTACCAAAAGTCCAAATATAATACTTAAGCCTCCTATGGGAAAGCCGTTGAGTTCTGAAAGACCCTTTCAAAAATTGTATATAGACTTATTAGGTCCATACCCCCGAACTAAGAATGGTAATATAGGCTTATTGATTATAGTAGATCATAATACTAAGTTTCATTTTTTAAGTCCTCTTCGAAAATTTACAGCACCGAAAATTTGTACATATTTAGAACAAAGTATCTTCTATACGTTTGGCGTTTCAGAAGCTATACTTTCTGATAATGGTTCACAATTTAAGTCGAGTTATTTTCAAGCTTTTCTCACCAGTTTCGGAATAACACATAATTGTACTGCAATTTATTCACCGCAAGCCAACGCAAGTGAACGTTTAAATAGGTCTGTGTTAGCAGCCATACGAGCCTATATAAGCAACGAGCATGTTAACATTAATGCTATAAGTGCAGCTATACGGTCTACCTTGCATAGGTCCACTGGTTATTCACCTTATTATTTAACTTTCGGGCAAAATATGATTTTAAATGGCAAAGACTACACTCTTTTACGCAGCTTAGATATTTTGAATGACGATACTAGAATAAACTATCCAGATGCTATACTCGTGCTGAGATAAAAAGCAAAAGAAAATATAAGCAAAGCACATGAAGCTAATGCTCAGCGTTACAATTTGCGGTGTCGACCGTTGCAACTTAAAACAGGCGATATTGTTTATGCTAGAAACTGCCAGTATGCCAGTAAAAAGTTTAATTTTAAATTACCACCAGTATTTATTCGTGCACAAGTACACCAGAATTGAAGTCCATATTGATACGAGCTACGAAATGAAAAAGGGTAAAAAGTTAGGCGTCTTTCATTTAAAAGATATTCAAGTCAAGAAATAATAATTTAAACTTTGTCGGTCTTCAGCTAATGAGCCTTCGAAGAAGTCTAGTCTCATTATCTGCGCTGTAGTATTCGTTTTCTTATAATTAAACTTAAAATCCAAAATTTTTTTTTGTGTTCAAATCATGACTCACTCTACTCTAGCTAACAGACTCTGTTATTATCGGTAAGACCCACGCATTTTGATCGGCTGATAGTGGCATCGTCGTTACAGTTATCACTAAGCGAAAAAGCTCAACTCGGCATGTGGTATATCAGCTACCGGCTTAAGCCGCTTACACTATTTTACCGAGGTATCTCTTACAAAGCAGGCGTCGTGGCGTTACTCGACTAGTGGGAAAACACGTGTCTAGTTAACCTTAGTACTTCTAAGTACTGATTAAAACCAATAAAAATTAAAAAGTAAAATAAGGTCAATACTAAGATAAAGTATAATACACCACGAGTGTCGTGACCGTGTGGGAAAAACATTTAATTCCTTTGTTAAATATTCTCAGAGGTATGTTTCAACAATTAAAGAGTGCCAATATTAATTCCAACTCTTCACGCCAGGAACCTCTCTAGTTGTCTAAGTAAACTAAGATTTGCGTACCTAACACTAGAGAGGTAGCCAAAAAAATGTATCACAACAACGAAATCAAAACTTGCATTGAGATAGAGATAGTTAAAGCCGCCTCAGAATAGCCACCGTCTATCACTATTCGTCGACAGCAGCTGATATTGACGCAGCCTTAAGATCACCAAACAAAAGTATGGTCGAACGTCTTCGTATAATCTCAGTCTCAACATCATAATTTTCGGATAGGTAAAAAGATAGTGCATGTGATTACGTCACTAGACGTGGATATTGGTCACAACCACATGTATATGTGAATCGGTCTATCTGGCTATAACCGCAACACGGATTAATCAAGTAGTATAATAACATCGATTAAACGCTCCGTTTCGCCAAGTACCCAGCTAGTATGACAAATAATAAATTGCAGCGAAAATCTAACCTTGACTAACTTATGTTAGAAAACTAATGAAACATCAGCTCTGCGTTTTTGTTTTGAATATCACTTAAATTCATACTCATTATCAAACGGATATATTTTATTTAAATCTTGCTTTCCCCGTGATTTGCTCAACTGATAAGATCAACAGGCTTTTGGTTTTTGCGGTATTTGTGAAGAATTATTAATGTAAGAGAAACTAGCCGATACCTAAGCGTAACGAGTGTCATAATTGGGTTATATGCAATATGTATAAATATATATATATCTAAAGCTAATACATAATTGCTTCCTAACAGCTTCATCATCATCATCATTGTTTACGTCATCTTGGGCCCAACGATAACAACGATACAGTAAGTATGAACATCATTAAAACTAAACACTGCGTGAGTAAAAAGTAATATAACGACATGACTTCTTGTATAGATATATGTATATATATAGACATATGATAATTATGACGCCTTTAAAATTCAATAAGGAACCCGTTTTTGCAAATTGTGATACCTAACTATTACCTACTATTCTTACAATTTATATTAATGGATGTATGTACCAAAGACTGACACAAGACAAAACACGCTTGGAACACTACATACGATTCCTTTTTTTTTTGTCATAGGCCTCAGGTGACTTTTCTGGTTGATATGGCACAAGACAATTGCACCGAGGGTAGTTTTGGATAGCATCTAGATTGTCGATATGCCAGTACGTCACTTACGCTTTTGGAAGGCAGTGTAGGTTGCTACGAGAGGGCACGAGAGTGGAAGCGACAAAGTTTGACGACGATATAGCTTAAATCAGGATAGGGATACATACACGAATATGTGTCTGTCTTTTGTTAGGTAGTGCTTGTGTTTCTCCTAATTTGGGTGGCGACGGAGGTATTCTGTTGTGGTAGGGTGACCCATGATATAATTATTAAGTAGCCATGCGCAGCATCCTACCGATAGATATCGAGACGGCGAACAAATTAGATACGAAACGTACAAATTGGAGAAATGCTAACTGGGGACCGTCAGCACAGCTGACGATCGGATCAGTTGGTCTCATTTAAATGTATTGTTGTTTTTTTTTTTTTTTTTTGGATCGGAATGGATTGGTAGAGGACGTACGTTGGAACGACGGTCAATTCCGGCAGATGGTGAATCTCCCTTACATTGTATGATTGTTGTGAATTACTGTTTTGGTATTGTGTTTAGTTATTTGTTATTTATTTATGCATTTCAGTGTGAAAATAGTTTTTTGTTAGCCGAGTTCAAGTATAGTTAGTATTATGACCGAAAGGGAAAAAACGGGTTCTGTAGCAAGCCATTCCTATCCGCTGCGCTCAGGAACAGATAATGTTGCGCAAGAATATTCTTGGGGAGAGGATGGAGTCACACCCACAAGGGGCGTAGGATTGGCGAGAGCTCCAGCAAGGCCACAGGCGCCACCCCAGGCGAGTTGAATCCACAACTCATTGACTATAATTTGCCACCAGAAGACAGGAATGTTCCAGCAGAGCCGAGAGCCATTACAGATTCGGAAATAGCGCCAGCTATAATTGTCGCTCTCCTTCAGGCAATTGAGACCATTAGACAGTCAAGGGAATCATGCATAGCGCAGGCATTCAGGGAAGAGATCCGGTTGGGGTTCCAGGAAATGATGAAGTCCATTAATGATATAGCCAGACCTACCCCACCGCCAGGGAGTCGCAGCCAATTTAATACTGAGACCGTCAGGGAGAATGTAGGCCCAAGTCAGCCATCGGGCACTGATGCGCCATTAGGGTGCGGTCCCGAAAACTAGCGCCACACCAGCTCCCAGGCCACCGCCGAAGCCAGAGAGTTAGAATACCTCGAGTGGTCTGAGTGGAGGACAAGGGTGGGATTGGCGTAATCCAGGGCCGGACAGTAGGCTACGGGAAAACAGGAGAGCCGGATAATTTAGGCAAGCGACAACTGGTGGGGAAGATCTCAGAGATGAAGCCACTGGCGCCCAGCTCCCAGACCACCCTCAGGTCCGCCTTGGGTCGAACGACCGGGAATCCGTTGAAGATTGTGTTTTCAAAGTGGAGTACCTTCAGAGGCAATTCCAATGTCCTTGGGACGAGGTCTTGACGTGCTGATAACTGGGCGTGCCAGAGAGTGGTATTGGCTACATGTGAGGCAGCGGCCGGTGATTAATTGGGACGATCTCCGTAGGGCTCTGTTAGGAAGGTTTAGTGGGCGCTGTGATGACGTGGATCCGATGCAGGAGCTAAGGCAAAAAAACAACTCCCTGGAGAGTCTGTTAATGACTTCATCCAGGCGATGACGCCAATGGCATCACGATTAGAAGCTCCAATCCCCGAGTCGAGGCTGATAAAGCTGATAAAGAAAGGCTTGAGAGGCTCCATAGGGCACTACATATACTCTATGGGCGTGTACTCGGTAGATCATTTGCGGGAAGAAGTGCGGGAAGAAGAAGATGCTGGAACTGCGGCCAGCAAGGACACGATTGGCGATCAGCGAAGGATATTTTGCTATCGCTGTGGATAGCTGGATACCTTGGCACCGAAATGTCCAGAGTGCACGGGAAACGGGATAGTGGGCGTGACCAGAGTGGAAGAGGCGCGTTCACGAATGGGTCCCGCGAAGTAGTGAAAGATAAGACCGAAAGCAAAAACAGTATCATTATCAGCATGCAAAATAAAAATGTAAGGCACCTACCCTATGAAGAAAGGATAAGGGCATTTAGCTAGGAATAGAACTTTTGAGGCACGGCAGCTTGACGGGATGCGATTAGCCACTCGAAAAGTGATAAAGGCACGCGACCGATTCACAAGACGACGCTCGATGAGAAGAAAAGTGGTTGAGTCCGTCAAAAGAGCGGAGAAACTCGATTCGAGAGTATTTGAGGAGGTCAGCATCGAAGGAAAATATATTGCTGTACTCTTGGACACTGGGGCCTCAGTCTCTTGGGGCGTGGCTCTCGCGAATTTTAAGCCAAGATCGGGGTACCGATAGAGCGAAATGTGTCCAGGGTGCGAACGGCTTCGGGCGAGGATCGATCCATTATAGGCCGAGTACGGGCAAAAGTTGTGTATAAGGACAGAAAGGAGAACATGACGTTCTACATCAGCCCGTACTTGGAACAGTAGGCATATCTTGGAATCGATTTCTGGCGTGTCCTCGAATTAGCCCCTGACGTTATATTGTCAGACAAGCCAAACGCTTCTATAGAGTCGATCGTAGTGGAATTGAACGTAGTTGCGGAAATAGAGCATTACCTAGAGGAAAAAAAAATCAGGAATTAGAGGCGGAAGCTTGGGACCTGGGAAGCGAAGAGAAAAGTCGGCTGGACTCAGTAAAGGAAGAGGAAGAGAGAGAAGGTAGGTAGGGAAGACGGCCATGGAAACGCATAGGATAGAGCTGATCGAAGGGACGACACCGGTGAAAGACCGCCATTATCCGCTATCTCCGGCGATGCAGGAAGATGTCTGGGGCGAGGTAAACAATATGTTGGCCATCAAAGTCAGTGATAGTCCGTGGAGTAATGCACTGCAATTGTGCGAAAGCCGGATAAAAATCGTTTCTGCTTAGATGCGCGCAAGCTTAACGCTTAACGCTTCCAAGCACCGATGGTATACTTTCGTGGATCGATCAGACTTTGTATATTTCCAGCGTTGACCTCAACTTCGCATTCTGGCAGATTGAGTTGGATGAAAGTAGCAAAGCATATACGGCCTTTACAGTGACAGGGCGCCCGCTCTTTCAATTTGTCATGATGCCCTTCGGACTTTGTAATGCCGCTCAGCGACTGTGCCGCCTAATGGACAAGGTAATCCCCACGCAGCTCAGGTCAAATTTGTTCGTTTATCTGGACGATCTTTTGATTACCTCTCCAGACTTAGAGACGCACATAAAATACTTAAGGCTGGTGGCACAAAGTTTGCGGCAGTCGAACTTGACGATCGGGCTAAAAAAATCCAAGTTCAGCTTTAAGAGTCTCAAGTATCTCGGATTTATAGTAGGTGAAGGGACCTTAAAAACCGACCCTGACCGCTTAGCAGCACTTCGGCGAATACCGGAACCTCGATGCGTCAAGGAAGTGCGCAGTTTTCTGGGAACCGCGGGTTGGTACCGCTGGTTCATCAGAAACTTTGCGGAAATAGCAGCACCGCTTACGGAGGTACTAAAAGGGAGTCCGAGAGGAGCTGAGCGCGTCAATCGCCCAGTGTTGGCGGCAATCTGTTCATATTTGTAACAAGACCATCGGGAATGGGATGCATTCTTTCCCGAAATCGAGGTAGCGATCCGCAAAGCCGTCCACTCAGCAACTGGGGTTACACCGTGTTTTGCAGTCTTTGGCCAGCATATGTCCCATTGAGGTGCTAGCTATCGAACACTGGCACGTGCACAAAGCATTTGAGCGCAGTCGACAGCAGTACGATAAGCGTGCGCGCAAGTTTCACGCGTTGCCAGGCCAGGAAGTGTACAGGCGAAACTTCGTACTGAGTGACTTCAGCAAAGCTTCCAATGCCAAATTCGCCAAGAAGTTTCGCAAATGTCGTGTCGTCAGAGCCGTCGGAAACAATGCCTATGCGGGGGAAGATGGAGCCGGAAGATCGTTGGGTGTTGTCCATGCGAAGGATCTGAGGGTTTAGAGAGGAGATCAGATGGGTGTGACCTATGTTGGGCGTTCCGTTATGGTGGGGCAATCAGGCGAATGGAATCAACAAATGCGCATGGCACTTTTAACCGTTCATGACGGCGCATAACTCCAAGTTGCCGTGTGGTGTTGCATATGACTATCGCGCCATTTAATTATCGGTTACAAACACGACCCTGGTGGGGAAATTTATCGAGGGGAGCAGCCCTGTTCATCGATTATCGTGAGTTGACAGGGCCAAATTCAAAGTGACCAGAGAGACAGCCGGTGGGGACTGCCTCGGAGATAACAGGCAGAAAAAAAGAAGGAGGCGACAACACGTTTTCTTGGCGGGACTGCGAATAAGGGAAATGGTGAAGTGTGGTCATAAAATAAAAATTTGAATTCATGATTATGCACAGGCGCACAGACCCCATATAATTATATTATATTAAAGTTCGGCGTAAGTGTGCAAGTGAAAATGTCTGAATGTGTTTTAATTTAGTATTTGTTTCCAACAGGTGGCCAACAACTAGTCACGACGCAAATTTAATTTTGAGGTCCCATTTCTCACTCTACTGAGGCCCAATATTTTCTTGGAACTTATATCTACCTACCTTCTTACGCTATTTTAATTGGAGCCACCATCATCTCATCTCTCTGCGTCTTTCTAAACCAACAAACTGAGTCAGTGTGTTCTAGCAAAAGCCGACGCCGCAACAGTCTGCCACGGTACCTGTCGCTATAGAATCAGAATATCATCCGTTCAAACCGCATTTATTCATGGCTATATATATATATATATATATATATATATATATATATATATATATATATATATATAATTATATGTATATAAATATACGTATACACTAGTGGCCTAAATATAGTGGCCACCGCATATTGCTTAACTAGTCCATGAGCCTGGTGCACACCCAAAGAGGTATTTTTATGTGACCAATTGGGCCGAACGAGCAGCAATTAGCAGCAATTGGGCTATTAAGCAAATTGTCTATTTATCTGTCTATTTATTTATTAAATTATCCTCCAATTTATTTAATTATTAATTGCATATTTATTCACTTAGTTATCGCGTATTTATTTATATATATATTTATTGATCTATTTATTAATTTACTTATTCAATTCTTTATATTATGTACATTGTTAAATCCGGCATTCGGATTTTGCCACATTTGCCTACATTGGCTTATATATATATATATATATATATATATATACAAAATTCTGGCCACCTGTGTGAGGCAGAAGTAGCTGTGACGTATTAACAGACCCCCACCTCTTTTTACTTTTATTAGAGCTCCGATAGGGAAGGACAGGGATAGAGGGAATATTAAGCGACAACATATCTGCGCAGTGCCCTATTTACAGTAGCATAAATCAACTCTTTCTATCAATTCATGTTTGGCAAAATTTCACCCCTGCTCGATCCTTAAATCTATACGATTAAATTTTAAACGCCCGCCAAACATTAAGCACGGCCATCTAGAGGCCAAACTGTTGATATAACTTAAGACAAAAGAAATGTTTATTTATAAAAATTAAATTTGTGAGCGAAAGAAAAATGATGGGTGAGGAAGCGTAAGGGAGGGAGGCCCTGGTATAAGTCGGCCGTCAGTTCTAATTAAAGGGCAATGGTGTTCAAATTCAAATAGCCGTTGCAGGAAGGGCGGGTACGTTGTGGCCGATAACACCGGGCCTGCCAACTCTTCCGATCATTTGTGTGTATGTAAGTACGTTCGTAGGCCGTCAGCTAACTGGTGTGCAAGGGGACTAACGTGTAATTATTACTTGAATAATACGCGGCGTATCTGCACACACTGTTAGAAATGCAACTATACTCTACTCGTGAGGGCGGCTGGAAGCAGGTGCTTGGTATGGTCATGTCTTTGCCAAGGGTGCTGACTAATGGTAGTCGGGCAAAGAGAAGACAACTCTTCAGAAAATTACCCCAATCCAACGTGGAACAGCATATGCCGAAGGATTCATGACCGAGGGGGTGCTCGGCCGTTAGTATGCGGACTCTGAATACCTGTCGCCCGCTAGTTTTATTTTCCGACCTCCCGCGGTAGACGGGCTATGCCGCGGGTGATATCCTCTTCCCGTTCACTCGTGGGATTCAAAATGAACCTAAATATAAATAGTCGAAAAAAAGCTTATCCCGGCAGAGTCCGATAGAGGCATTGGTCTCGGAATCGGACTCTGACGTCACACTCACCGATCTCGACGATGCAGGCAGGTAGCACGTCTACATTTCGACACTGAGATGACCTTTATTAAAATGACTAATCGCTGTTCAAGGCAGCTATCGCCAAAGGGCTCCCCAGCGCAGCTGCCCTGAAAGCTGCAAAGGTGCCCCCGCTGACGCCAGGGTCAAAAGGGTTCGCTCAGACGAAAAATACTCATTGGGAGTCGACAGCGAAATCGTACAGTCGGATGGCAAGCGGTGTCAAGCTCGCTTTCATCGCGACTGAAAGATCGTCACCTCTGACAGCGGAGAAAATGGCAACGCCAAATGCGGCGATCTTATCGTCCACCCTGACGTGTGTGACGCCAGGTGTGAAGCCAAAGTTCGAGGGTGTTGTTCCGAGAACGGATTGGCTCATGCTCGTCTGCTACGACAAAAACGTAGCCGAGTAGGTGAGAGCGAACTTCAGCCATATCAAGGCCTGCCGTTCGCTCGAAGTTGAGCAGTTGGAGGAAAGCCAGTTCCCCCGGGCGCACCTCATCCGAGGCTACTTCGCCAACAGCCTGGAGCTACCCAACGAGACGGTTCTGGCGCACATAGGTGCCCGGAACGACTGCAGTCACTGATCAAGTGCGGCGGAAAAGTCTGGTACTGTTTTTTGCAGGACTAGACTTATCATTAAGAACACAGCACTTAAGAAAAAGAGCAGCGATGGTCCCTCTACGAGAGACGCTCCAGCAGAAGTCGCAGTGCCGGCTGCTGCTGCGCCAACAACAAACCCGTAACCTGACTCGGGTCCCTCCACTAGCCTGGCTTCTGGGCCTGCTAATGGTTCGACCTATGATCAGGTTTCCGATGCGGCAACTTCGAAATCAAGTCAGGTCGTGGTCGCCTCATCTAGAAGAGGCGCTGGTCTCGCTCGAGCTCGAGCGCAGGCAAACCGGAGCCGCGGCCGAGGCAGCGGCGACTGTCAGCTAGTAAGGCGCAAAGTACAATGAGGTACAAAGCGTCCAAGCTACGGAAGGGTGTTCGTGGGAACGGCTCCCGACAAAATAAGAGCGGTTGCTTTGTCCAACACTCCACGAAGGAGAAATAAGCACAATCAAGGTGCTTCAAGCGAACCTGCACCATGCGTCGGCCACCTTGTGCTGGATTTTCGCCGAGGAAAACCTCAACCTGGATCTCCTCCAAGAACCATGGTTGATTGGTGGCAAAGTCCGAGGATTAAGTTGCGGCTCATGTAAGTTGTTATATGACCGATTCGGTGGAGCGCCACGCGCAGCTATCCTTCTGGATAAAAGCGGGGGCACATTCCTCTAGCAAACTTTATCTCCAGCGACCTAGTTTCGTCAACCATTGAGGTGGCTACGGCAAAAGGAGCGAAGGAAATTGTAGTGGCGTCTGCATATTTCCCTAGCGACACCGACGGCGCACCGCCGATGGAGGTTCAGCGGCTCACCGACTTCTGCCGAAGGACGAACAAACAGCTAGCCATTGGCTGTGACGCCAACGCCCATCTCACTATCTGGGGTAGTAGTGACGTCAACAAAAGGGGTGAGTGCCTTCTTAAATATCTTTTGTGTAGTCAATTAGATGCATCAAATAGAGGGTGCAAACACACTTTTTATAAACGCAATCATGGAAGAGGTTATAGATCTCACTCCGGTTAGCAGTTCTTTATCTTTGTCTTCTTTGTATTAAAAATGGGCAGGTTACCGATAAGGCCACTCTTTCAGATCATCAGCACATCAGATTTCATCTCCCAGGCCCAGCGGAACTCGTATCCAATTCTTTGAACCCAAAGAAAATAAATTGGGACCTGTACAAATCATTAGTGGCTTCGAAATATGATCAACTTACTGCCAGCTTTAACTCCACGAGGGAGATAGTATTGGCGTCAAGATAACTTCAAGATGTGCTTTTAACCTCCTACCATGATAGTCCGAAACGTGAGGTTCCCTGGTGGTGCGAAGGCCTGGCAAATCAAAGTAAGGAGGTCAGATGGCTCTGTAACTGGGACAAGTCAAATAGAGTCACATACAGATGCGCCCTCACTGAGTATTATAAGAACATCAGACGCGCTAAACGCGATACCTGCCGCACCTACTGCGAAAGTGTGGAGTCACTTCCAGAAGCAGCGAGATTGCAAAAGGTATTGGCCAGAGGGTCATCTAATGGTGTGGAGCTCCTAAAAATAACATATGGTTATTACAAACAGGATCGACGAGAAACGCTAGAGCTACCGCTCCAGGTGCATTTCCCTGGTTCTGTTATAAACCCGGAAAATCCCTGTAATGATGGGGATACTGAACCACCAGCTAGACGTGGTTACAGTCTGTCGGGTGTTATCTTCGACGTTGACAAGGTCAGGTGGGCCTTTAAATCATTCGTTCCCTTCAAAGCCCCGGTGGTTTTTATTCCCAAGCAAGGGAACCGACCCTTGGATCAACGTAAGTCGTATATACCAATTAGCCTTACATCCTTTCTGCTTATGACCACAGAACGCCTTTTGGAATTGCATATCCGATGCAGATTGCAAGATACCAATCCCCTGCACCATACACAATTCGCCTACATCAAAGGCAGATCGATAGAGGTCGATTTACATCAGGTAGTCAGTAAGACTGAAAAGGTATTCGAGGCGAAGGAAATTGCTTTGTGGTCATTCCTAGACGTCGAAGGGGCCTTCGACAACACTGGCTATCAGTCAATACCTATGGCGTTAGCATCTAGGGGGGTTGACCCCTTCTCTATTACCTGGATAGAGAGAATGCTTATGCAGAGAGACATTAGATCTTAACTGGACGGGTGTGCACAGGGCGGGGTTCTGTCTCCCCTTATTTGGTCCCTCATGATAGATGAACTACTGGTGAAACTATCGGAGCTAGGCATGAATACCATAGGGTACGCAGATGATCTGGCAATAATAGTTTCCGGAAAGTTCGGCTTAACCATCACCGAATTAATGCAAACGGTACTCAACACGGCCCTAAGATGGTGCACAGATGTGGGTCTCAATATCAACCCACAGAAGGCGATTATCGTTCCCTTCACGAAACAGTACAACATCGATGTCGGCTGTACATCGGTGGGACACCCGTCGATCTCTCCAGTGAGGTTAAATATCCCGGTATTAAGCTGGATAACGTTAACCAAAGGTACTCATCAAACGTGGGGCTTAGACTCCAATGCCATCAGATGGCTGTATAGTATGATGGTTATGCCTGTTGTCACTTACGCTGCCCTCGTCTGGTGGCTAAAGGTCCTGCAGGCTACCGCCATACAAAAATGCAGCAAACTTCAGCGGCTCGAATGCTTATCCCTCACGGGTGTCATGCGTACATATACATGTCATACTGCAGCACTGCAGACAGCCATAGGACTAAATCCACTGCATTTGCACATAAAGAAGGTAGCTTCCTTGAGCCTTCTGAGGATTAAACCCTCAAATGGGTTGCTAGCAGAAGACATAAGTTTTGCAAGAATAGTAAAATCTATGGCTGGCTTAGGGATCTGCGACAGAAAGGATCTTAAGACCGCGGAACTCTTCTTCGGAATGTAGGACTCTTATTCCAGACCGTGGGTTATGGGATGATGGCATCCCTTGCAATGATCGCATGAGCCTGCAGTGGTTTACAGACGGATCAAAAACTAATCAAGACGTTGGTGCGGGGATCACAGGACCCAACACTAAAATATCGATTGCAATGGGTACCTGGCCCAGTGTTTTTCAATCTGTGATCCACACCATTGAGTCCTGCTTCAGACATATTCTTGACAAGGGGATAAGAGGAGCCACCATAAATATCTTTTCAGATAGCCAAGCAGCAATTCAAGCTCTTTCCTCATGGAGGATTACCTCGAGACTGGTTGCGGATTGCTGGAATTGTCTCCAGCACCTCTCACATCGAAACCGGGTGACACTTTGTTGGGTCCCTGGGCATTCCGGAATTTACGGCAACGAAGTTGCGGACGGGCTAGCTAGGGCAGGTTCCGCAACCCCTCTTCGTGGACCTGAACCCTTTTGTGGGTTAAGCTGGACCTCTGCCAAAGAGTTGATAGAGGAATGGTCAAAGAAGGCGAGGGGAATCTACTGGTCAACGAGACATGGGTTACAATAAGCTAAAGAGCTGGTCAGCCCACATACAGGTAGAAAGACCAAAAACTTTTCAAGGGCGAAACTACGGCTCTTGGTGTCCTAACTCACTCACAAAATGCGCCTGTCCCCTGATACAGACTGAAGACAGAGTGAAGAGAGGATGACGAGACAACAAAGCACATTTTTTGTGATTGCACTGCCATTGTTTGGAGTAGAAGGAAGTATCTATACAGAGAGTTTGTTACTCAAGCACAGATCAGAAGTTCCTCGACAAGGGACCTATTCTTGGCACAAAAGACTGCAATTTGATCGCTGTGCCAATTGTGTACAAATAATAATAATAATAATATTATTAGTTTAGAAGTTATTTAAGAATTAACTTTCCATAGTGGGGGCCAAGCGCAGCTGCATGAGCATATTTCAGAAACTATAAGAGCTAGAGCCACCAAATTTGGTTCAGGCTGCTTTATAAATGTACTAGAATAATAAGAATGCATTAAAACAAATTTCATCCAAATTGGTTAAGAAACACAGAAGTAATTAAAGAAAATGTAGTTGTATATTGGCAAACCACGTGGTAGTAAGCGCCAAGCGCAGACGTTTTCTGCATGCGTGTGCAATTGGTTGTACATGTGAGTCTAATCTCAGATTTTGACGAAAGCGATTCAAATGCAACTATGGCTGAGTGGTAGAGATGTTGCCTTGCGCGCAATCAGACACGGGTTCGAATCTGGCTTGAGTCAACGGAGTTTTTTTTAGTGTTTATTTAAATTTTTATTTTATTTTATTTTTAAACTTAACACACTTATTGGTCCAAGTGTAACTTAATGCTGGGACATCGGCGATTTGAAACTTTGGAATTCTAAAATTTGTCGGCGCGAAGCGCGATCATTATTTTTTATTATTTATTTTTATTTTATTTGACTAAGTGAAGCTGTGGTGTCGTGTCTATGAATGCAGAGGCTCGCAGCTGGGGTCAGGGTATCTCCAAGTCGGGCACTCCCGACTAGAGCCATCTTGCTTGTATTCATAGAGCTTTGGTTTCTTTTTCCTGGGATTGAGGCCCATGCCGAATTTTCTTGGCATATCTCGGACACTATATAAGCTAGAGCCACTAAATTTGTTTCAACATGTGCTCGTAGTAATACGCAGATAAGGAATATTTATTTATATGGGGTTTTTTTGCTGTTTGTTGTTGTTTTTTGTTGTTTATTGTTGTTTATTTGCTGTTTGTTTGTTGTTTTTTGAAGTTCATTTGTTATTTATTTGTTGTTTATTGTTGTTTATTTGTCGTTTATTTGTTATTTATATGTTGTTTATTTGTTGTTTTTGTTGTTGTTTATTTGCTGTTTATTGTTGTTTATTGTTGTTTTTCGCTGTTTATTGTAGTTTATTTGTTGTTTATTGTTGTTTTTTGCTGTTTATTTGTTGTTTATTGTTGTTTTATTTGTTGTTTATTTGTGGTTTATTGTTGTTTATTTGTTGTTTTTTTGCTGTTTATTTGTGGTTTATTGTTGTTTATTTGTTGTTTATTGTTGTTTATTTGTTGTTTCTTTGTTATTTATCTGTTGTTTATTTGCGGTTTGTTGTTGTTTTTTTTGCTGTTTATTGTTGTTTATTTATTGTTCAACTCGGACTGATGTAAGATAAAACATATTAAAAGTTATATAGTCCAAGCAATCAAATTTCCAGTTCAAATTTAATTTTTATAAACCTATATTAAATATTCTTTAAAAAACAGCTTAAAAGAATTGATTATGAGACAGCTCATGTTATTGGGTTCAATAATATAAACCTTAAACACAAGTGTCCACAGTTAAAAGTATCAAACCGTTGTTCTCGTTTATAATTGTGTTTAAAGTTATCTCCTAAATATCTGATTAGCTCTAAAGGTGGCGGTAAATTCCCGAAACTATCAAAATATCGACTTTCCTTCTCTGTTTTATAATACCCACCTCCTGTAGAAGAGTCTAGATTAATGATGCCACACTCCCTTTTACGAACACGTTTTGGATGTGAGTCTCTCATAAATACACCTCTGAAATTAGGAATATGCTTGCGTGCAAAGTTCATAATATCAATCTTTGAAAGTGGTTTATTGGGTATACCGTATCCCTTTTATTATGGTTTGAGATACAGACCATTGCCTAAAGCAATTGCTTCTATTTTTATAATAGGGTATAATGGTTTTGTGCAAATGTATGTAACAGGCAGATGGTGGCATCTCAGACCCAATAAAGTATATATATTCTTGATCAACAACCCCCGGCCGAGTCGATCTAGCCATGTTCGTATGTCCGTCTGTATGCACGCGTCGATCTCGGAAACTATGAGAGCTAGAGACTTTAACTTTCTATACAAATCTACAACCTCTTATTTTAAAAGCTTATTGCGTAGATTATGAGAAATAGAGACACAAAATTTGGTTCGAATGATTATTTATATATACTATAGCATCTATCTATTGCATCAAGATTCATCAAAATCGGTCAAGAACAGAAGTTATTAAAGAAAACGTGTGGTAAAAGTTGACCAATTTGACCATTTGGTCCAAGTGCTGCAATAAGAGCTAGGGATGAAAGTTTCGTTTTTTATGTTCGCGTATACCATACACAGATTAAGGCTATTTCAAATTATCGATAACCCGCCCCGTTTTCCTAATATCGATATTTATCTGTTTTTGTGATCCGGTTTTGTGAGCATATCTCAGAAACTATCAGAGCTAGAGTCATTAAGTTTGGTTTAATATGTGCTCGTTAAGGATTTCGAATCTTGGATAAGACAACTCATCAGAAAACTACCCCAATCCAAGGTGGAACAGTATATGCCGATGGATTCATGACCGAGGGGGTGCTCGGCCGTTAGCATGCGGACTCTGAATACCTGTCGCCCTCCAGTTTTATTTTTCAAACTTTCGCGGTAGACGGGCTATGCCGCGGGCGATATCCTCTTCCCGGTCACTCGTGGGATTCAAAATGAACCAAAATATAATAAAAATAATGAGTCTGATTCGGCGCAAATAGCATCACCCCAGGCTTCAACCTGCCCGGATGAACCTATTTCTGGCACCGCTGCTGTAAGGCTGCCGGCCTCCACCCTCCCCCTCAAGATCGGTTTGTCAAAGAAACCGAAAAATACCTATTCCAGAGTCGACAGAGCCATCGTACAGTCGGATGGCAAGCGGTGTCAAGCTCGGTTTAATCGCGACTGAAAGATCGTCACCTCTGACAGCGGAGCAAATGGCAACGCTAAAGGCGGCGATCTTATAGTCCACCCTGACGTGTGTGACGCCAGGTGTGAAGCCAAAGTTTGAGGATGTTGTTCCGAAAACAGATTGGCTCATGATCGTCTCCTACGACAACAACGTAGCTGAGTGGCTGAGGGCGAACTTCAGCCATATCAAGGCCTGCAGTTCGCTCGAAGTTGAGCTGTTGGAGAAAAGCCAGTTCCCCCGGGCGCACCTGAAGGTAGCTGCTTCGAGCCTTCTGAGGATTAAACCTCCAAATGGGTTGCTAGCAGTAGACATAGGTCATGCTAGCCTGTGATCCACCTCGAGACTGGTTGCGGATTGCTGGGATTGTCTCCAGCACCTCTCAAATTCCTCTCACCTCTAAAAAATTCTCATTTCAAGACTGACCGGAAATCTTTAATCAAGCTTTGTTTGGTACGTTTTATAGACCAACAAAGCTTATTTTGAGAACGTATCAGTATCGAACCAAGTATAAATGACATTCATTTGTGACCACAAATTCTTGATTCAATCCCATTTTCATCTTAATATAAGACTCATTGGGTATTAAATTAAGCTCGAGTCGTTCATAAAAGAATCCCTGGTTAAACTTGAAACAGATTATGTTATTCTTGATTCAATCCCATTTTCAACTCAAAATAAGACTCATTGAGTATTCAATTTTTATTTATATATTGTTAATATTTACATATGTAAATTAATAATACTTTAGTTAAAACTCCAGTAGAGGCTTTGGTTTAGTATATCTTTATTTAAAAAATGTTTATTTCGTTAACACGAAAGACTTATTAAAACACTAGTCAATTCAGACTCAGTGAGTGAGTTGAATTTCGCGTATAAAATAATGGGCAGATGTGCCTCATTCAAAAACCGATATAAAACTAAAGCTAAGGGATACAAATAGAAAAGACTTAAGCTATTGATGTTCTTGGCTGTGACCACGTTCTTCCTGTACCGATGATAGATGATTCCGGCGCATATTATAGCGCAACAAACAGCTCCCAACCAAAAGGCCATTACAACGCTGTTGACACTTCCGATTTCGTCTTTGACTTCTTTAATGATCTCCAAGTTACGTTCATTCAAACGATGAAGGTAAGGGAGACTTAGTACGTCCTGGTGACCGGTGACGTTCAGAAGGGGAGATGCTGCAATGCCGGGGAACTTGCTCTGAACACTGTTGAGATTCAGATATTTGGTCTCGTTGATTCAAGCCCACTTGTTGATCGTGATGAGATTCGTTCCGTGAACCCAAGTCTCAGTGCCGTTGTCAATGCAAACTGTAGCAGGCCGATTGTTGATGATCAGAATTCCGTCATCTACCCATGTGATCGGGTCCAGATGACTCGGCTGTATCTGACAGCTTGCCGAACCACCAGCATGAAGCTCTCTGGCACAAGAGCTATTAGGTGATAGTTGACAAAAGGTTCCTCCAGGCGTTGAAGTGCAATTTTTAAGAGCGAGCACTTGATCTCCACATTCAGCTATAATATTATCATCGATTTGTAGTACAGCATTCTCGTATCACCTTTCTGCAAGCTATTTTGATTTTTGGAAACTTAATTATAAAGTGAAGGGCGTTTGTGGACTGTAACACTTTAACGGACGCAACGGACATAAGGTCAGCTCTTGGAGTATCTGTGGGTTCATCTAGCCAAACAGATTTTATATCCGCGTGATCTAATATATTTGGGCTTATTATGTTTATTTTAGCAAGGGTCACCGCGAGCATTAAATTCTGCATTTCCATCAGCAACATTCTGTTACGCGCTAGGAGCGTCTCATACAAATGACCAGAATCGACTTGACTCTTCTTTGGAGCTTTTAATATTGTGTTGACGGTTGACGTAAGCTGGTTGATCTGCTCTTGAACTTTCGTGTTTGTTGGAGTTCACCAATTGTAACTCTGTGAATTTAATCTGTTCAAAGTCACTAGCGTCCGGTGTTCCTGCAACTACTTTGAGGGCTGTGCCTAAAAAGTCCAAACTCCTTGCTACCCTGTGATGCACTCCAAGCGCTTCTACCATATCTCTGAGGTGGGCGGCATCCACGCTTAGAAGCTTCTTCATGTGTGACTGCGGAAACATTTCACATAGCCCAATTGTTTTCTTTACCATTCTGTCATATTCAGAGATGTTAGCGGTGTGCCTGACGAAGCTGAATTCCTCCCATACCAGGACTTCGCCCTCAACAATAGGGATATATTTGGCGTGTGAATAGTCTGTCACACGCGCCGCAGTACCCACAAGAAAGAGAGACAGCAGAAACCCATACCTGCGGAAAACAGACAAAACGGACTGTACTATTACTTAGTGTCTCCTAATAATAACGCCAAGCGGCGTAAAATCTTAAAGATAATGGCAAGTGGCTCAAAATGTTGAAACCTAAAACTATTGCCAATTGGCGCAAAAAAAAACTTATAGCTCTCGCCCTATTATAATGTTTTTCTCTAACTTGAGGCAGCGCGCAAGCTCGGCTAGAGTGCTATGGAAGCGCTCCACTTGGCCATTGGAGGTGGTATGCAGCGGAGGCGCATTAACAAAATGGACTCCGTAGTTGTTCAATAACAGGGACTTGATTGTCAGCGAATTCAGCGAAGGTTCGTTGTCGCAATATATTGTTTTGACTCGCGGAAAGAAATTCATGAGCTGTAGCAGAGGGACTTTTAAGTCCTCAATAGTGCGCGATTGAATTGGTTGTACGACTGCAAATTTAGAAAACTTATCGACACAGGTCAAAAAAAACTTTTTGTCTGTGGAAAAAATATCAATATGCAGAAATTCGCCAGAAGTCTCAGGAATTGGAGTCTCCCCTAGCTCTTGTTTTCTTGGATGTCTGTCGTACTTGGGCGTTGAACAGATTCTACAGTTCTCTGCAATTTCTTTGGCTATTTTTGCATTTTTGGAAAATAATATTCTGAAAGGACTTGCTTGACATTTTCTTGAGCTGCTCTGTGCGCTCTATTATGTTCAGCAATAAGAATTTTCCTCCTCTCATCGATATTAAATACATCAGCAACACGATTTTTGCAGTGCCAAAACTTCGTACCTGGAAACATACGCACTAAGCCATCTTGAATTTGGGCTAGTGTGTGCAGGTTGCAGTAGAGGGCATTTACCGCTTTTGGATTGATTAAATCACGGAGTTGGTCAAGAATGGTTGTGGCATCAGTGAAGCTTACTTCATGACTTCTTTTATCCCCGAAAAGAATGAAGTTGCGTTTTGAGCGGACGCGTGCCTCCTCAATGGCGATTTGATTTTGAAAACAATTGAGCGGCTTTTCAGTGGACTCAATTGTGTGCGTTAATGACAGCTCGCTGTGGACTGTGGCCGCACAGGAATCGACATTAAGCTCGTCTAGAGCATTGAGCTGCTGTCGCGAAAGCGCATCAGCAACTAAATTTTCCCTGACTGGCTTATAAAACATTCGCACATTTGTTTCCTCAATACGCGCTTTCCACCTTTTGATTTTGGCATTTGGGTTTGATTCGGAAACGGCAAAAGTTAACGGCTGGTGGTCTGTGAAAATGTTTATGCCTTTTACACCATATATGTAGTGACGTAGCTTGCTAAGGGCCCAAACTATAGCTAATAGCTCCCGTTCGTTCGTGGCGTAGTTCACCTCTGGGGTCTCAATGTTTTGGAAATCATTGAGATGGGGCGACCCTCCTGTGCTCCTATGCCGTAGGCTGAAGCGTCTGTCGTTAGATCAAACGGCTTCTTATAGTCAGCGTAACGGAGCATGACATTTTCTGAAGACAAAATGTTGCGAAGCTTATGAAAAGCCTGACGCTGAAGATCAGAGAATTCTACTATAATGTTACGCGATCTATGCTTACTAACTGACCCATTCTCACCCTTTAGGACGTCAGAAATGGGCTTTGCTATTGAGGCAAAGTCTTTGATGAAACACCTGTAGTAACTGGCCAAACCAAGAAATGATCTAACTTCGAAAACATTCTTTGGTTCTGGGTACTCTTTAATTGCTTTTACCTTTTCCGGGTCTGTTGTGGCTCCGTTGCTGGTTACCACAAAACCAAGAAAACCTACGCTTTTCTTAAAAAAGCGCGATTTCTCCTTGGAGACTCTCATATTTGTCTCATACAGGCTCTTCAAGACCCACTCCACATGTTTGACATGGGAATCTTTATCTTTCGAGAAGACAATGACATCGTCAACATAAACATAGCAGGATTTGCCAATCTGCTCACGCAGTATGTCGTCGACGGTTCTTTGAAAGATGCTGGCTGCATTCTTCAACCCGAAAGGAAGTCGACAAAATTCGTACTTTCCCCTGTTAACAGCGAAAGCTGTTTTCTCACGATCACGCTCTGCTTGCGTGATCTGGTGGTAGCCGGATTTCAATTCCAGTGTCGAAAAGTATTTAGCCTTACCAAGATTCGCAAGGATCATTGGAATATTAGGCATGGGGTATCTATCAGCAATGGTTTTCTCATTGAGTTTTCGAAAATCCATTACAAGACGCATGTTCTTGTTGCCGAACTCATCTGTGCCCTTTTTGTCAACCACCCAAATGGGGTTGTTATAGGGGGAAACAGATTTTTTAATGATGCCGTTTTTTAAGAGGCTCTGAATCTCTTTGTAAACAAATTCTGCTGCTCCCATTGGATAGGGATACAATCGGACATAAACAGGTTGTTCGTCAGTGGTCCTGGTAGTGGCCACGACTGACGAATTATATGGAAGTGCTTCTTCCGGATCTGCAAAGGCTTTGCGCCTGTTTTTTAACATTTTGAGAAATGTCTCCTTTATTGAATCAGGAGCGTCGGCGCAATCGACTTTGGTAAAATTAACGTCCGCGCACCTGTGGAATTCAATAGGTTCCGTTACTGAGCCACATTTGAGTTGGCCAGAGGAAAGACAAAGCGAAGCTCCTGCTTGTGTGAGTAGGTCGAGCCCTATAATTCCATCAAAGGTCGACAAGTCAGGGAGCAAAAAGAATGTGGCCTTTTGGCCGAACAAAGATACGAGGCACTTGTGTGTAATGTTGAAGGTGCCATGAATTGAGTGAGTGGAAAAGGAAGAATTTACTGGGCGCACACCTTTTAGACTTCCATGTGGTCTGATGTAATTTTTGGAAGCGCCAGTGTCGATGAGAAATCTCATCTGAACCCCTGCTACTTTCCTACAAATGAAGGGTAGCAGGGAGCTACCCCCAAAAAAATTGACAATGTCCGATTCATAGTCGCTGCCATTGTCGTCGGCGATTTGCTGCTCTGCTCCTGCAGTAGCGTTAGCATATTCCCTTGGGTCTTGATCTGGCTCATGAGCCGTGTGATTGACCCTTTGTCTTCTCTGTCCGGTTGAACGTCCAGAGGTGACTGTTCTCTTATAGGCTTGTGGAGCGCTAGAGTTAACATAGGCTGGTGCCTGTGATGGATGAAGGATTTTTGACGAGGATGGATCGACGTCCATTGGTTCCTGCGAGCCATTACCCTTGTTCCACTTACCACTCTGCTGTTCAGATTGGTTCTGTGGTCTTTGCTGCCTAGTGAAATGAGGATTCTTGGAGCCGCTGGCTTGCGGATCTCCCTGCTGCTGGTTCCTATCTTGTTGACGGCCTTCTGGTCTTGGGGTAATTTTTCGTTCCCTATCTTCCTGGCCCTTAGCGAAACTTGCGGCAAAAGCGTACCTCTCATGGTTTGCCTCTACCTCTTGTGCTAGCGCGAGGGCCGCCGGTAAGTCCTTAGGCTTTGCAGCGAAGAGGACATCCGTCAGACTACGCTTGAGGCCTGAGACAAACACACGCAACGCATCATCCCTAAACTTGGTGCAAAGTGCTTGCGCCATGTTTGGCTCATATGACATGTTAACCTTATTAGTGATGAGGGTAAGCTTTTTCTCCACCTCATCGTAGTACTGTAAAAGTGTTAAGGAGCCCTGTCTGAGTGTGCTCATTTCCTGTTCTATAACATGAATGCCCCTCTTGTCTCTGTACGTAAAGTCGAGACGATTTATTATGGCATCAAAATTCATGACTGTGCCAAACTGACCTAAGACACCGTCAGCTGCCCCTCTAATCTTGCTCTTAATAATTATCACCGCTTGATAGTGGCGCGAGCTGCCGTCGAACGGTTTGTAAATAGCATAGGCAGCTACCGCGGCTTGCCTCCAAGAGGCGTACGTCTCCGGTGCCCCCGTAAATTCTGGTAAACATTTAACGGCATCCAATGGCTCGTTGCATTGGATGTCATTTCTGATTTCGACCGGCTTGAATGCTTCGACCGGCGGTGGTGTAATGCTAGTGGCAGATATTCTGTTTGATAGCGCTTGTATCTGAGCGTCTATAGAATTCCTCAATTCTGTGTCCATCAACTGTAATACTACACTTTGTGCCTCTAGGGCGCTCGCTATTGCGACCTGCACTACAGTCTTAAGCTGCTCTGGGTCCATTTCTCTTTTTTGTTCGTCAGCGATGTCTAGCGAGCCAACGGACTGTCTATCTGTTTCCCTATCTAACGTAGCGGAATCGTCTGACTCTGATCCCCGCGATTCTTTATCTCTGTAACGGGTAAACGCGTCGTTCATGGGCTACACTGTCAGTAGTAAAGTAAGCAAAATTTCAAGGGCAAAAGAAACACAGCAAATTGAATAAATATTATCAACAGAAGTTGCTGACGAATGGAGCATAACTTAATTCAACGTGCGGAGTAAAATTGCAATTTTTTACAATACATTTTTTATATTAATTCTTTGGTTTTAATTCACGCAGATTTAAAAATGTTTTATGCCAAATGGCCCACTTACATTTTATTGATTCCTACAAGGCTGCGTGTTCTATACGTAGTGCTGCTTCCCACGCCGCGGTCACGACTGCTCTCTATAGTCCCCCGCTGCCGTCTATGCGTATAACTTATCTTCGCTGCCCAAGCCTGCTTGCGCGCTAGGTTGGTGACAAATCGCTGCCCGAAGAGCTCCAGCGGCTTCGGTGTAATAAGAGAATTTTATTATGACCACTATTGACGTAGGTTAGGCACAGCTTGTTGTTTTGCACTGGTGGGCTTTTGATTTTATTTATTTAACACTGCACAGCTTTGAGTTTGCACAGCACAATAAAATCGTTTGAACGTCGGGCGCCAATTAATAATACTTTAGTTAAAACTCCAGTAGAGGTTTTGGTTTAGTATATCTTTATTTAAAAAATGTTTATTTCGTTAACACGAAAGACTTATTAAAACACTAGTCAATTCAGACTCAGTGAGTGAGTTGAATTTCGCGGATAAAATAATGGGCAGATGTGCCTCATTCAAAAACCGATATAAAACTAAAGCTAAGGGATACAAATAGAAAAGACTTAAGCTATTGGATTCAACTCACAACGGCCGCTAAAATGCTTAGCTTGCGCCTCGTGCGCTGCCGTTGTGCAAGACATCCGGCCCAGAGCAATGTCAGCTTCTGTGGCTGGTGTGATATCAAATTACATTTGCACTTGCGTTGACTTCTGTTAACTTGTACATAAATTTATACTTATTATATACATATATGTGGTTTTATTACTTATATAAAGAGGTTTACATTCAAGTTCTCGTGTGCCGCTAGGAAAACTAACATATTTTCCCCATTGCTTGTTGCGTGTAGTAAAGAAAACAAACTCCAACCAAAGAGTTTTTCCCGTAATTAAATCCTCGAGTGCAGCGGAGGTATCGTCGCTTAAGACTTCAAACTTTATGTATTGGTATTGCTACAAAAAATTAAATAAAATAAGAAAGGAATTAACATTAAAACCCACGTGTATACGTTAATTCGAATGCAGCAACAGAGCAAAATTTACTTTGCGCTTGCATAGGAAACGGATGAAGGCACCGTTGCCGGGACACCGCACACTCACGCATACATAAATATTTGATTTCGTCACAATTATGTATGTATGTAAATGCAATGTCGCGACAACGGCGTCTTCGTTCGTTTTCAATATGAAGACGAATTCAGTAAATAACAAAATTATAAACTGAGTTTTAAAAATTTATGTTTCTTTTTTGGTGTCCATAAAACTGTAAGCTGCTGGCGACCGTTTAATGCAAGCATTTGCAAAATTATAAAAACACTCACTAATACTAGTCGCAGAAATTTATGTGTCTATATATTTTTATTAAAACTTACCGTCTAGCGTCCTTCTGCTTGCTTCACTTTAAAGTCACAATTATAACTAGCACCCGTCGCGACGGCAGATGACGGCCACACGACGGCTGCTGCAAAAGAATTGCGAACGAAATTGAGAGAGCGTGAGCTAATTCTCTCAAATTTGTTCTCTCTTGTGCATTTCAACCCTTATTCAAGGCTAAAATAGACTTGATTGTATAATTATCTACTTATTCTATGATAAGTTTGAGCTTAGTTCGAAATTAAGAACGAATTGGTCTTAATTTAAGACTATTATCCTGATTCGGGCTCAAAAACTTCAAGCTCTTGTCTGTTTACAATTCAAGTACGACCAAGCTCATTTTTAGACCGCCGTTTTTCTCTCTGTGAAACCTGGTAAACCCACTGACTCTCCTGGTAGCTATAGACCTATTAGCTTGCTATCTTGTTTATGTTTTCACAAAAACTGCGCTCAAACCCATATTAAGAAACTTCAAATATGACAAAATAAATTACTAAAGCTTGTTTTAAATCTGCCATTTTATACAAATACAAAATTCATCCACTTTTTGGCTGGAGTATGCACAATAAACGAAAAATTAAACTTAGTTCCTTTAGGGTCGCAAATGCGTGTATGTTCTGTGACAGGAAGTTGCTGTCAATTTAATTACGTGATGTGAATAATTAATTTGAACGGATGATATGCTGATTCTATAGCGACAGGGACCGTGGCAGACTGTTGCGGCGTCGGCCGCAAAATATACGTATACACTAGTGGCCTAAATATAGTGGCCACCGCATATTGCTTAACTAGTCCATGTGCACACCCAAAGAGGTATTTTTATGTGACCAATTGGGCCGAACGAGCAGCAATTAGCAGCAATTGGGCTATTAAGCAAATTGTCTATTTATCTGTCTATTTATTTGTTAAATTATCCTCCAATTTATTTAATTATTAATTGCATATTTATTCCCTTAGTTATCGCGTATTTATTTATATATATATTTATTGATCTATTTATTAATTTACTTATTCAATTCTTTATATTATGTACATTGTTAAATCCGGCATTCGGATTTTGCCACATTTGCCTACATTGGCTTATATATATATATATATATACAAAATTCTGGCCACCAGTGTGAGGCAGAAGTAGCTGTGACGTATTAACAGACCCCCACCTATTTTTACTTTTATTAGAGCTCCGATAGGGAAGGACAGGGATAGAGGGCGACAACATATCTGCGCAGTGCCCTATTTACAGTAGCATAAATCAACTCTTTCTATCAATTCATATTTGGCAAAATTTCACCCCAGCTCGATCCTTAAATCTATACGATTAAATTTTAAACGCCCGCCATACATTCAGCACTGCCATCTAGAGGCCAAACTGTTGATATAACTTAAGACAAAAGAAATGTTTATTTATAAAAATTAAATTTGTGAGCGAAAGAAAAATGATGGGTGAGGAAGCGTAAGGGAGGGAGGCCCTGGTATAAGTCGGCCGTCAGTTCTAATTAAAGGGCAATGGTGTTCAAATTCAAATAGCCGTTGCAGGAAGGGCGGGTACGTTGTGGCCGATAACACCGGGCCTGCCAACTCTTCCGATCATTTGTGTGTATGTAAGTACGTTCGTAGGCCGTCAGCTAACTGGTGTGCAAGGGGACTAACGTGTAATTATTACTTGAATAATACGCGGCGTATCTGCACACACTGTTAGAAATGCAACTATACTCTACTCGTGAGGGCGGCTGGAAGCAGGTGCTTGGTATGGTCATGTCTTTGCCAAGGGTGCTGACTAATGGTAGTCGGGCAAAGAGAAGACAACTCTTCAGAAAATTACCCCAATCCAACGTGGAACAGCATATGCCAAAGGATTCATGACCGAGGGGGTGCTCGGCCGTTAGTATGCGGACTCTGAATACCTGTCGCCCGCTAGTTTTATTTTCCGACCTCCCGCGGTAGACGGGCTATGCCGCGGGTGATATCCTCTTCCCGTTCACTCGTGGGATTCAAAATGAACCTAAATATAAATAGTCGAAAAAAAGCTTATCCCGGCAGAGTCCGATAGAGGCATTGGTCTCGGAATCGGACTCTGACGTCACACTCACCGATCTCGACGATGCAGGCAGGTAGCACGTCTACATTTCGACACTGAGATGACCTTTATTAAAATGACTAATCGCTGTTCAAGGCAGCTATCGCCAAAGGGCTCCCCAGCGCAGCTGCCCTGAAAGCTGCAAAGGTGCCCCCGCTGACGCCAGGGTCAAAAGGGTTCGCTCAGACGAAAAATACTCATTGGGAGTCGACAGCGAAATCGTACAGTCGGATGGCAAGCGGTGTCAAGCTCGCTTTCATCGCGACTGAAAGATCGTCACCTCTGACAGCGAAGCAAATGGCAACGCCAAATGCGGCGATCTTATCGTCCACCCTGACGTGTGTGACGCCAGGTGTGAAGCCAAAGTTCGAGGGTGTTGTTCCGAGAACGGATTGGCTCATGCTCGTCTGCTACGACAAAAACGTAGCCGAGTAGGTGAGAGCGAACTTCAGCCATATCAAGGCCTGACGTTCGCTCGAAGTTGAGCAGTTGGAGGAAGGCCAGTTCCCCCGGGCGCACCTCAGCCGAGGCTACTTCGCCAACAGCCTGGAGCTACCCAACGAGACGGTTCTGGCGCACATAGGTGCCCGGAACGACTGCAGTCACTGATCAAGTGCGGCGGAAAAGTCTGGTACTGTTTTTTGCAGGACTAGACTTATCATTAAGAACACAGCACTTAAGAAAAAGAGCAGCGATGGTCCCTCTACGAGAGACGCTCCAGCAGAAGTCGCAGTGCCGGTTGCTGCTGCGCCAACAACAAACCCGTAACCTGACTCGGGTCCCTCCACTAGCCTGGCTTCTGGGCCTGCTAATGGTTCGACCTATGATCAGGTTTCCGATGCGGCAACTTCGAAATCAAGTCAGGTCGTGGTCGCCTCATCTAGCAGAGGCGCTGGTCTCGCTCAAACTCGACAGCAGCGACTGTCAGCTAGTAAGGCGCAAAGTACAATGAGGTACAAAGCGTCCAAGCTACCGAAGGGTGTTCGTGGGAACGACTCCCGACAAAATAAGAGCGGTTGCTTTGTCCAACACTCCACGAAGGAGAAATAAGCACAATCAAGGTGCTTCAAGCGAACCTGCACCATGCGTCGGCCACCTTGTGCTGGATTTTCGCCGAGGAAAACCTCAACCTGGATCTCCTCCAAGAACCATGGTTGATTGGTGGCAAAGTCCGAGGATTAAGTTGCGGCTCATGTAAGTTGTTATATGACCGATTCGGTGGAGCGCCACGCGCAGCTATCCTTCTGGATAAAAGCGGGGGCACATTCCTCTAGCAAACTTTATCTCCAGCGACCTAGTTTCGTCAACCATTGAGGTGGCTACGGCAAAAGGAGCGAAGGAAATTGTAGTGGCGTCTGCATATTTCCCTAGCGACACCGACGGCGCACCGCCGATGGAGGTTCAGCGGCTCACCGACTTCTGCCGAAGGACGAACAAACAGCTAGCCATTGGCTGTGACGTCAACGCCCATCTCACTATCTGGGGTAGTAGTGACGTCAACAAAAGGGGTGAGTGCCTTCTTGAATATCTTTTGTGTAGTCAATTAGATGCATCAAATAGAGGGTGCAAACACACTTTTTATAAACGCAATCATGGAAGAGGTTATAGATCTCACTCCGGTTAGCAGTTCTTTATCTTTGTCTTCTTTGTATTAAAAATGGGCAGGTTACCGATAAGGCCACTCTTTCAGATCATCAGCACATCAGATTTCATCTCCCAGGCCCAGCGGAACTCGTATCCAATTCTTTGAACCCAAAGAAAATAAATTGGGACCTGTACAAATCATAAGTGGCTTCGAAATATGATCAACTTACTGCCAGCTTTAACTCCACGAGGGAGATAGTATTGGCGTCAAGACAACTTCAAGATGTGCTTTTAACCTCCTACCATGATAGTCCGAAACGTGAGGTTTCCTGGTGGAGCGAAGGCCTGGCAAATCAAAGTAAGGAGGTCAGATGGCTCTGTAACTGGGACAAGTCAAATAGAGTCACATACAGATGCGCACTCACTGAGTATAATAAGAACATAAGACGCGCCAAACGCGATACCTGCCGCACCTACTGCGAAAGTGTGGAGTCACTTCCAGAAGCAGCGAGATTGCAAAAGGTATTGGCCAGAGGGTCATCTAATGGTGTGGAGCTCCTAAAAATAACATATGGTTATTACACACAGGATCGACGAGAAACGCTAGAGCTACCGCTCCAGGTGCATTTCCCTGGTTCTGTTATAAACCCGGAAAATCCCTGTAATGATGGGGATACTGAACCACCAGCTAGACGTGGTTACAGTCTGTCGGGTGTTATCTTCGACGTTGACAAGGTCTGGCGGGCCTTTAAATCATTCTTAAGATCCGTTCTGTCGCAGATCCCTAAGCCAGGCATAGATTTTACTATTCTTGCAAAACTTATGTCTTCTGCTAGCAACCCATTTGAGGGTTTAATCCTCAGAAGGCTCAAAAAAGCTACCTTCTTTATGTGCAAATGCAGTGGATTTAGTCCTATGGCTGTCTGCAGTGCTGCAGTATGACATGTATATGTACGCATGACTCCCGTGAGGGATAAGCATTCGAGCCGCTGAAGTTTGCTGCATTTTTGTATGGCGGTAGCCTGCAGGACCTTTAGCCACCAGACGAGGGCAGCGTAAGTGACAACAGGCATAACCATCATACTATACAGCCATCTGATGGCATTGGAGTCTAAGCCCCACGTTTGATGAGTACCTTTGGTTAACGTTATCCAGATTAATACCGAGATATTTAACCTCACTGGAGAGATCGACGGGTGTCCCACCGATGTAAGCCGACATCGATGTTGTACTGTTTCGTGAAGGGAACGATAATCGCCTTCTGTGGGTTGATATTGAGACCCACATCTGTGCACCATCTTAGGGCCGTGTTGAGTACCGTTTGCATTAATTCGGTGATGGTTAAGCCGAACTTTCCGGAAACTATTATTGCCAGATCATCTGCGTACCCTATGGTATTCATGTCTAGCTCCGATAGTTTCATTAGTAGTTCATCTATCATGAGGGACCAAATAAGGGGAGACAGAACCCCGCCCTGTGGACACCCGTCCAGTTAAGATCTAATGTCTCTCTGCATAAGCATTCTCTCTATCCAGGTAATAGAGAAGGGGTCAACCCCCCTAGATGCTAACGCCATAGGTATTGACTGATAGCCAGTGTTGTCGAAGGCCCATTCGACGTCTAGGAATGACCACAAAGCAATTTCCTTCGCCTCGAATACCTTTTCAGTCTTACTGACTACCTGATGTAAATCGACCTCTATCGATCTGCCTTTGATGTAGGCGAATTGTGTATGGTGCAGGGGATTGGTATCTTGCAATCTGCATCGGATATGCAATTCCAAAAGGCGTTCTGTGGTCATAAGCAGAAAGGATGTAAGGCTAATTGGTATATACGACTTACGTTGATCCAAGGGTCGGTTCCCTTGCTTGGGAATAAAAACCACATTTACCTCCCTCCAAGATAGCGGAATGTACCCCCAAGTGAAGCTCGCCCTAAGTAGACCAATTAGTGAACTCAGTATATCTTCTAGGCTGTGTTGCAGCAGGGCCAGGAAAATCTGGTCGGCCACCGGGGTTTTGATTTAAACGGATCTTAAGACCACGGAACTCTTCTTCGGAATGTAGGACTCTTATTCCAGACCGTGGGTTATGGGATGATGGCATCCCTTGCAATGATCGCATGAGCCTGCAGTGGTTTACAGACGGATCAAAAACTAATCAAGACGTTGGTGCGGGGATCACAGGACCCAACACTAAAATATCGATTGCAATGGGTACCTGGCCCAGTGTTTTTCAATCTGTGATCCACACCATTGAGTCCTGCTTTAGACATATTCTTGACAAGGGGATAAGAGGAGCCACCATAAATATCTTTTCAGATAGCCAAGCAGCGAAGTTGCGGACGGACTAGCTAGGGCAGGTTCCGCAACCCCTCTTCGTGGACCTGAACCCTTTTGTGGGTTAAGCTGGACCTCTGCCAAAGAGTTGATAGAGGAATGGTCAAAGAAGGCGAGGGGAATCTACTGGTCAACGAGACATGGGTTACAATAAGCTAAAGAGCTGGTCAGCCCACATACAGGTAGAAAGACCAAAAACTTTTCAAGGGCGAAACTACGGCTCTTGGTGTCCTAACTCACTCACAAAATGCGCCTGTCCCCTGATACAGACTGAAGACAGAGTGAAGAGAGGATGACGAGACAACAAAGCACATATTTTGTGATTGCACTGCCATTGTTTGGAGTAGAAGGAAGTATCTATACAGAGAGTTTGTTACTCAAGCACAGATCAGAAATTCCTCGACAAGGGACCTATTCTTGGCACAAAAGACTGCAATTTGGTCGCTGTGCCAATTGTGTACAAACTATAATAATAATAATATTATTAGTTTAGAAGTTATTTAAGAATTAACTTTCCATAGTGGGGGCCAAGCGCAGCTGCATGAGCATATTTCAGAAACTATAAGAGCTAGAGCCACCAAATTTGGTTTAGGCTGCTTCATAAATGTACTAGAATAATAAGAATGCATTAAAACAAATTTCATCCAAATTAGTTAAGAAACACAGAAGTAATTAAAGAAAATGTAGTTGTATATTGGCAAACCACGTGGTGGTAAGCGCCAAGCGCAGACGTTTTCTGCATGCGTGTGCAATTGGTTGTACGTGTGAGTCTAATCTCAGATTTTGACGAAAGCGATTCAAATGCAACTATGGCTGAGTGGTAGAGATGTTGCCTTGCGCGCAATCAGACACGGGTTCGAATCTGGCTTGAGTCAACGGAGTTTTTTTTAGTGTTTATTTAAATTTTTATTTTATTTTATTTTTAAACTTAACACACTTATTGGTCCAAGTGTAACTTAATGCTGGGACATCGGCGATTTGAAACTTTGGAATTCTAAAATTTGTCGGCGCGAAGCGCTATCATTATTTTTTATTATTTATTTTTATTTTATTTGACTAAGTGAAGCTGTGGTGTCGTGTCTATGAATGCAGAGGCTCGCAGCTGGGGTCAGGGTATCTCCAAGTCGGGCACTCCCGACTTGAGCCATCTTACTTGTATTCATAGAGCTTTGGTTTCCTTTTTCTGGGATTGAGGCCCATGCCGAATTTTCTTGGCATATCTCGGACACTATATAAGCTAGAGCCACTAAATTTGTTTCAACATGTGCTCGTAGTAATACGCAGATAAGGAATATTTATTTATATGGGGTTTTTTTGCTGTTTGTTGTTGTTTTTTGTTGTTTATTGTTGTTTATTTGCTGTTTGTTTGTTGTTTTTTGAAGTTCATTTGTTATTTATTTGTTGTTTATTGTTGTTTATTTGTCGTTTATTTGTTATTTATATGTTGTTTATTTGTTGTTTTTGTTGTTGTTTATTTGCTGTTTATTGTTGTTTATTGTTGTTTTTCGCAGTTTATTGTAGTTTATTTGTTGTTTATTGTTGTTTTTTGCTGTTTATTTGTTGTTTATTGTTGTTTTATTTGTTGTTTATTTGTGGTTTATTGTTGTTTATTTGTTGTTTTTTTGCTGTTTATTTGTGGTTTATTGTTGTTTATTGTTGTTTATTTGTTGTTTCTTTGTTATTTATCTGTTGTTTATTTGCGGTTTGTTGTTGTTTTTTTTTTGCTGTTTATTGTTGTTTATTTATTGTTCAACTCGGACTGATGTAAGATAAAACATATTAAAAGTTATATAGTCCAAGCAATCAAATTTCCAGTTCAAATTTAATTTTTATAAACCTATATTAAATATTCTTTAAAAAACAGCTTAAAAGAATTGATTATGAGACAGCTCATGTTATTGGGTTCAATAATATAAACCTTAAACACAAGTGTCCACAGTTAAAAGTATCAAACCGTTGTTCTCGTTTATAATTGTGTTTAAAGTTATCTCCTAAATATTTGATTAGCTCTAAAGGTGGCGGTAAATTCCCGAAACTATCAAAATATCGACTTTCCTTCTCTGTTTTATAATACCCACCTCCTGTAGAAGAGTCTAGATTAATGATGCCACACTCCCTTTTACGAACACGTTTTAGAAGTGAGTCTCTCATAAATACACCTCTGAAATTAGGAATATGCTTGCGTGCAAAGTTCATAATATCAATCTTTGAAAGTGGTTTATTGGGTATACCGTATCCCTTTTATTATGGTTTGAGATACAGACCATTGCCTAAAACAATTGCTTCTATTTTTATAATAGGGTATAATGGTTTTGTGCAAATTTATGTAACAGGCAGATGGTGGCATCTCCGACCCAATAAAGTATATATATTCTTGATCAACAACCCCCGGCCGAGTCGATCTAGTCATGTTCGTATGTCCGTCTGTATGCACGCGTCGATTGGAAACTATGAGAGCTAGAGACTTTAACTTTCTATACAAATCTACAACCTCTAATTTTAAAAGCTTATTGCGTAGATTATGAGAATTAGAGACACAAAATTTGGTTCGAATGATTATTTATATATACTATAGCATCTATCTATTGCATCAAGATTCATCAAAATCGGTCAAGAACAGAAGTTATTAAAGAATACGTGTGGTAAAAGTTGACCAATTTGACCATTTGGTCCAAGTGCTGCAATAAGAGCTAGGGATTAAAGTTTCGTTTTTTATGTTCGCGTATACCATACACAGATTAAGGCTATTTCAAATTATCGATAACCCGCCCCGTTTTCCTAATATATGAGCATATCTCAGAAACTATCAGAGCTAGAGTCATTAAGTTTGGTTTAATATGTGCTCGTTAAGGATTTCGAATCTTGGATAAGACAACTCATCAGAAAACTACCCCAATCCAAGGTGGAACAGCATATGCCGATGGATTCATGACCGAGGGGGTGCTCGGCCGTTAGCATGCGGACTCTGAATACCTGTCGCCCTCCAGTTTTATTTTTCAAACTTTCGCGGTAGACGGGCTATGCCGCGGGCGATATCCTCTTCCCGGTCACTCGTGGGATTCAAAATGAACCAAAATATAATAAAAATAATGAGTCTGATTCGGCGCAAATAGCATCACCCCAGGCTTCAACCTGCCCGGTTGAACCTATTTCTGGCACCGCTGCTGTAAGGCTGCCGGCCTCCACCCTCCCCCTCAAGATCGGTTTGTCAAAGAAACCGAAAAATACCTATTCCAGAGTCGACAGAGCCATCGTACAGTCGGATGGCAAGCGGTGTCAAGCTCGGTTTCATCGCGACTGAAAGATCGTCACCTCTGACAGCGGAGCAAATGGCAACGCTAAAGGCGGCGATCTTATAGTCCACCGTGACGTGTGTGACGCCAGGTGTGAAGCCAAAGTTTGAGGATGTTGTTCCGAAAACAGATTGGCTCATGATCGTCTCCTACGACAACAACGTAGCTGAGTGGTTGAGGGCAAACTTCAGCCATATCAAGGCCTGCAGTTCGCTCGAAGTTGAGCTGTTGGAGAAAAGCCAGTTCCCCCGGGCGCACCTGAAGGTAGCTGCTTCGAGCCTTCTGAGGATTAAACCTCCAAATGGGTTGCTAGCAGTAGACATAGGTCATGCTAGCCTGTGATCCACCTCGAGACTGGTTGCGGATTGCTGGGATTGTCTCCAGCACCTCTCAAATTCCTCTCACCTCTAAAAAATTCTCATTTCAAGACTGACCGGAAATCTTTAATCAAGCTTTGTTTGGTACGTTTTATAAGACCAACAAAGCTTATTTTGAGAACGTATCAGTATCGAACCAAGTATAAATGACATTCATTTGTGACCACAAATTCTTGATTCAATCCCATTTTCATCTTAATATAAGACTCATTGGGTATTAAATTAAGCTCGAGTCGTTCATAAAAGAATCCCTGGTTAAACTTGAAACAGATTATGTTATTCTTGATTCAATCCCATTTTCAACTCAAAATAAGACTCATTGAGTATTCAATTTTTATTTATATATTGTTAATATTTACATATGTAAATTAATAATACTTTAGTTAAAACTCCAGTAGAGGCTTTGGTTTAGTATATCTTTATTTAAAAAATGTTTATTTCGTTAAATTAAATTCTGCATTTCCATCAGCAACATTCTGTTACGCGCTAGGAGCGTCTCATACAAATGACCAGAATCGACTTGACTCTTCTTTGGAGCTTTTAATATTGTGTTGACGGTTGACGTAAATTTTCCCTGACTGGCTTATAAAACATTCGCACATTTGTTTCCTCAATACGCGCTTTCCACTTTTTGATTTTGGCATTTGGGTTTGATTCGGAAACGGCAAAAGTTAACGGCTGGTGGTCTGTGAAAATGTTTATGCCTTTTACACCATATATGTAGTGACGTAGCTTGCTAAGGGCCCAAACTATAGCTAATAGCTCCCGTTCGTTCGTGGCGTAGTTCACCTCTGGGGGTCTCAATGTTTTGGAAATCATTGAGATGGGGCGACCCTCCTGTGAAAGCACTGCCCTATGCCGTAGGCTGAAGCGTCTGTCGTTAGATCAAACGGCTTCTTATAGTCAGCGTAACGGAGCATGACATTTTCTGAAGACAAAATGTTGCGAAGCTTATGAAAAGCCTGACGCTGAAGATCAGAGAATTCTACTATAATGTTACGCGATCTATGCTTACTAACTGACCCATTCTCACCCTTTAGGACGTCAGAAATGGGCTTTGCTATTGAGGCAAAGTCTTTGATGAAACACCTGTAGTAACTGGCCAAACCAAGAAATGATCTAACTTCGAAAACATTCTTTGGTTCTGGGTACTCTTTAATTGATTTTACCTTTTCCGGGTCTGTTGTGGCTCCGTTGCTGGTTACCACAAAACCAAGAAAACCTACGCTTTTCTTAAAAAAGCGCGATTTCTCCTTGGAGACTCTCATATTTGCCTCATACAGGCTCTTCAAGACCCACTCCACATGTTTGACATGGGAATCTTCATGTTTCGAGAAGACAATGACATCGTCAACATAAACATAGCAGGATTTGCCAATCTGCTCACGCAGTATGTCGTCGACGGTTCTTTGACAGATGCTGGCTGCATTCTTCAACCCGAAGGAAGTCGACAAAATTCGTACTTTCCCCGTTAACAGCGAAAGCTGTTTTCTCACGATCACGCTCTGCTAGCGTGATCTGGTGGTAGCCGGATTTCAAATCCAGTGTCGAAAAGTATTTGGCATTACCAAGATTCGCAAGGATCATTGGAATATTAGGCATGGGGTATCTATCAGCAATGGTTTTCTCATTGAGTTTTCGAAAATCCATTACAAGACGCTTGTTCTTGTTGCCGAACTCATCTGTGCCCTTTTTGTCAACCACTCAAATGGGGTTGTTATAGGGGGAAACAGATTTTTAAATGATGCCGTTTATTAAGAGGCTCTGAATCTCTTTGTTAACAAATTCTGCTGCTCCCATTGGATAGGGATACAATCGGACATAAACAGGTTGTTCGTCAGTGGTCCTGATAGTGGCCACGACTGACGGATCTGCAAAGGCTTTGCGCCTGTTTTTTAACATTTTGAGAAATGTCTCCTTTATTGAATCAGGAGCGTCGGCACAATCGACTTTGGTAAAATTAACGTCCGCGCACCTGTGGAATTCAATAGGTTCCGTTACTGAGCCACATTTGAGTTGGCCAGAGTTAAGACAAAGCGAAGCTCCTGCTTGTATGAGTAGGTCGAGCCCTATAATTCCATCAAAGGTCGACAAGTCAGGGAGCAAAAAGAATGTGGCCTTTTGGCCGAACAAAGATACGAGGCACTTGTGTGTAATGTTGGAGGTGCCATGAATTGAGTGAGTGGAAAAGGAAGAATTTACTGGGCGCACACTTTTTAGACTTCCATGTGGTCTGATGTAATTTTTGGAAGCGCCAGTGTCGATGAGAAATCTCATCTGAACCCCTGCTACTTTCCTACAAATGAAGGGTAGCAGGGAGCTACCCCCAAAAAAATTGACAATGTCCGATTCATAGTCGCTGCCATTGTCGTCGGCGATTTGCTGCTCTGCTCCCGCAGTTGCGTTAGCATATTCCCTTGGGTCTTGATCTGGCTCATGAGCCGTGTGATTGACCCCTTGCCTTCTCTGTCCGGTTGTACTTCCAGAGGTGGCTGTTCTCTTATAGGCTTGTGGAGCGCTAGAGTTAACATAGGCTGGTGCCTGTGATGGCTGAAGGATTTTTGACGAGGATGGATCGACGTCCATTGGTTCCTGCGAGCCATTACCATTGTTCCACTTACCACTCTGCTGTTCAGATTGGTTCTGTGGTCTTTGCTGCCTAGTGAATTGAGGATTCTTGGAGCCGCTGGCTTACGGATCTCCCTGCTGCTGGTTCCTATCTTGTTGACGGCCTTGTGGTCTTGGGGTAATTTTTCGTTCCCTATCTTCCTGGCCCTTAGCGAAACTTGCGGCAAAAGCGTACCTCTCATGGTTTGCCTCTACCTCTTGTGCTAGCGCGAGGGCCGCCGGTAAGTCCTTAGGCTTTGCAGCGAAGAGGACAAACACACGCAACGCATCATCCCTAAACTTGGTGCAAAGTGCTTGCGCCATGTTTGGCTCATATGACATGTTAACCTTATTAGTGATGAGGGTAAGCTTTTTCTCCACCTCATCGTAGTACTGTAAAAGTGTTAAGGAGCCCTGTCTGAGTGTGCTCATTTCCTGTTCTATAACATGAATGCCCCTCTTGTCTCTGTACGTAAGGTCGAGACGATTTATTATGGCATCAAAATTCATGACTGTGCCAAACTGACCTAAGACACCGTCAGCTGCCCCTCTAATCTTGCTCTTAATAATTATCACCGCTTGATAGTGGCACGAGCTGCCGTCGAACAGTTTGTAAATAGCATAGGCAGCTACCGCGGTTTGCCTCCAAGAGGCGTACGTCTCCGGTGCCCCCGTAAATTCTGGTAAACATTTAACGGCATCCAATGGCTCGTTGCATTGGATGTCGTTTCTGATTTGTCGTTTTCTGACCGGCTTGAATGCTTCGACCGGCGGTGGTGTAATGCTAGTGGCAGATATGCTGTTTGATAGCGCTTGTATCTGAGCGTCTATAGAATTCCTCAATTCTGTGTCCCTCAACTGTAATACTACACTTTGTGCCTCTAGGGCGCTCGCTATTGCGACCTGCACTACAGTCTTAAGCTGCTCTGGGTCCATTTCTCTTTTTTGCTCGTCAGCGATTTCTAGCGAGCCAACGGACTGTCTATCTGTTTCCCTATCTAACGTAGCGGAATCGTCTGACTCTGATCCCCGCGATTCTTTATCTCTCTAACGGGTAAACGCGTCGTTCATTGTCTACACTGTCAGTAGTAAAGTAAGCAAAATTTCAAGGGCAGAAGAAACACAGCAAATTGAATAAATATTATCAACAGAAGTTGCTGACGAATGGAGCATAACCTAATTCAACGTGCGGAGTAAAATTGCAATTTTTTACAATAAATTTTTTATTTTAATTCTTTAATTCTTTGGTTTTAATTCACGCAGATTTAAAAATGTCTTATGCCAAAATGCCCACTTACATTTTATTGATTCCTACAAGGCTGCGTGTTCTATACGTAGTGCAGCTTCCCACGCCGCGGTCACGACTGCTCTCTATAGTCCCCCGCTGCCGTCTATGCGTATAACTTATCTTCGCTGCCCAAGCCTGCTTGCGCGCTAGGTTGGTGACAAATCGCTGCCCGAAGAGCTCCAGCGGCTTCGGTGTAATAAGAGAATTTTATTATGACCACTATTGACGTAGGTCAGGCACAGCTTGTTGTTTGCACTGGTGGGTTTTTGATTTTATTTATTTAACACTGCATAGCTTTGAGTTTGCACAGCACAATAAAATCGTTTGAACGTTGGGCGCCAATTAATTATACTTTAGTTAAAACTCCAGTAGAGGTTTTGGTTTAGTATATCTTTATTTAAAAAGTGTTTATTTCGTTAACACGAAAGGCTTATTAAAACACTAGTCAATTCAGACTCAGTGAGTGAGTTGAATTTCGCGGATAAAATAATGGGCAGATGTGCCTCATTCAAAAACCGCCATAAAACTAAAGCTAAGGGATACAAATAGAAAAGACTTAAGCTATTGGATTCAACTCACAACGGCCGCTAAAATGCTTAGCTTGCGCCTCGTGCGCTGCCGTTGTGCAAGACATCCGGCCCAGAGCAATGTCAGCTTCTGTGGCTGGTGTGATATCAAATTACATTTGCACTTGCGTTGACTTCTGTTAACTTGTACATAAATTTATACTTATTATATACATATATGTGGTTTTATTACTTATATAAAGAGGTTTACATTCAAGTTCTCGTGTGCCCATTTTCCCCATTGCTTGTTGCGTGTAGTAAAGAAAACAAACTCCAACCAAAGAGTTTTTCCCGTAATTAAATCCTCGAGTGCAGCGGAGGTATCGTCGCTTAAGACTTCAAACTTTATGTATTGGTATTGCTACAAAAAATTAAATAAAATAAGAAAGGAATTAACATTAAAACCCACGTGTATACGTTAATTCGAATGCAGCAACAGAGCAAAATTTACTTTGCGCTTGCATAGGAAACGGATGAAGGCACCGTTGCCGGGACACCGCACACTCACGCATACATAAATATTTGATTTCGTCACAATTATGTATGTATGTAAATGCAATGTCGCGACAACGGCGTCTTCGTTCGTTTTCAATATGAAGACGAATTCAGTAAATAACAAAATTATAAACTGAGTTTTAAAAATTTATGTTTCTTTTTTGGTGTCCATAAAACTGTAAGCTGCTGGCGACCGTTTAATGCAAGCATTTGCAAAATTATAAGAACACTCACTAATACTAGTCGCAGAAATTTATGTGTCTATATATTTTTATTAAAATTTACCTTCTAGCGTCCTTCTGCTTGCTTCACTTTAAAGTCACAATTATAACTAGCACCCGTCGCGACGGCAGATGACGGCCACACGACGGCTGCTGCAAAAGAATTGCGAACGAAATTGAGAGAGCGTGAGCTAATTCTCTCAAATTTGTTCTCTCTTGTGCATTTCAACCCTTATTCAAGCCTAAAATAGACTTGATTGTATAATTATCTACTTATTCTATGATAAGTTTGAGCTTAGTTCGAAATTAAGAACGAATTGGTCTTAATTTAAGACTATTATCCTGATTCGGGCTCAAAAACTTCAAGCTCTTGTCTGTTTACAATTCAAGTACGACCAAGCTCATTTTTAGACCGCCGTTTTTCTCTCTGTGAAATCTGGTAAACCCACTGACTCTCCTGGTAGATATAGACCTATTAGCTTTCTATCTTGTTTATGTAAGGTTTTTGAAAAACTCATAAAATTTTTCCTTACCTTACACCTAGAGCAATATAACGTTTTACCTGCTAAGCAATATGGATTTAGAGCAGGCTTTAACTCACCTGCTCATCAAATCATAGATACACCAATATCTCTCTGTATAATCATAGAAAGTTTTCTCTCTCTCCGACTCTTTTATTTGTGCTGGTGTCCCCCAAGGCTCAGTGCTTGGCCCAATTTTTTACAATGTATATACCCACGACATTCCTTAACAAGCTAATTGCACTTTATCAATATTTGCTGATGACAGACCAATTTACTGTTCCGATCTCAGTCTAAAACCTGATTGATAAATCTTTATAATCCTTTAATAATCCTTTAATAGTTAACAATTCTCCTATACAATGGGTTGACAACGTCAGGTATTTAGGACTTAACTATGACAAAAGCTAAACTTTTAACCTCCACATTAAGTTGACCATTAACAAAATAAATAAAACAATTTGCCTGCTTTACCCTCTAATAAACAGGAAATCTAAATTAACAACCTACAACGAACTCATTTTGGTTAAAACAATTTTCTTACCTATTATGATGTACGGGCCCTCAGTATACAAAAACTGCGCTCAAACCCATATTAAGAAACTTCAAATTTGACAAAATAAATTACTAAAGCTTGTTTTAAATCTGCCATTTTATACAAATACAAAATTCATCCACTTTTTGGCTGGAGTATGCACAATAAACGAAAAATTAAACTTAGTTCCTTTAGGGTCGCAAATGCGTGTATGTTCTGTGACAGGAAGTAGCTGTCAATTTAATTACGTGATGTGAATAATTATTGATTTATAACCCTACGTGACCCTAATTAATATGCAGGCACCTTGCCCTTTTTGAGGGAGGCGGTGTCGGGGGACCGATCGTTAATATGCAGGTACGTGATCCTTTTTTAGGGAGGGGAAAGTGAGGGAACCAATCGTCATGGGCCTTTCTAACCTTTTGAGGAGGGGGGAGCTGAGGAAAGTGGCCGTTACATTTTAGTAACTGTCCCTTTTCTGAATTAGCGTGGGTGCCCGATCATTAAAATTCAGATTTTAAGTGGGAGGGGTTATGAGATCACGTGCGCACAAGTGCACGCATCGACTTGTTCATCTACTTTTTCGGGGGTGGGAAAAGGGACCGATCATTAAAAACTGGTTTAATAAGAGGCCGCTCATTTAAATTCAGATTTGAAGTGGGAGGGGTTATGAGATCACGTGCGCACAAGTGCACGCATCGACTTGTTCGTCTACTTTTTTCAGAGGGGTGGGATTGAAGGAGCTTCGATCAGGCACGTGCGCATTTAATCTTACTCTTCCTCTTTTCTGAAGGGTGAACAGACCGTTTTTCTACACGGCGAAGGAACACAAGTGCGGCGCACACTTGTAAACAGGTTTTGTTAGAGAAAAAGGTTCGATCGTAGATTCTAATGTATGGGATAAAAGAAAGACAACAGGTTTTCATTTTACAGATTTTTTGTCAATTTATTTATTGTTTTGTTTATACTACAATTTATTTAAAATATTTTTTCTAGCTTAGGATTAAATAGTTTTATTTATCATTCTATTACTTAATTTAGTGTACTGTGATATAAGGCGTTCTAGTTTTTGTATACGTATAATATAAAAGTGACAGGCGCAGGTGTCACATCCAGTTATTGTCTGATCTGAGGACCAGGGACATATTGTTAAATGTTCTCCGTATTGCGATGTTCTAATGTGAGATTTTTCGTATTTGGTGAAATATTCTCGGTATTCCGCAAACAGCCGTTGATGCTCAGGAAAAATAATTCCATCAAATTCGGCTAGAAAATCATCGATTTTCTTTACAATTGAGGCGTAGTCAAATTTTGAAATTAATCCCATTTCTGTACTGTACTTCTTCAAGATAAAATTAGAACTGAATGCAGCCTTGATACTGGGAGCCTACTTATACAGCTGACTCTTTTTTTAAACATTTTTATCTATAGTTGTTTGCATCTCTTTCTATTTCTCGTCCCATCTTTTTAGAAATTTCAAAGCATAAACGAGTTAAATCTATTTCTTCGTCATTTCTATAAGTTACATTTAATTCGGTGAACCGTATATCATTTTTTTGAGTCATTGCACATTTGGGAATAATATGATTATAATATATACTTGTAATTTGATTTTTCAATAATGTATTCCAACATAAGAAGGATGTAAAAAATATACCCAATCGTATAAACGATCGTCAGGATTCGTCATCAAACTCAATTTTATTAGCATATTGATTTAATACTAAAATACATTGATTTTCCGGTTTTCTATACCTAAAATGACACTTTACTGTATCAAGTAGGGGGTGATCAACTATTGTATCAGGCATTAAGAACTCAAACTGTTCAAACCTTAACTGGATATATTCCTAGTGCTTTAACAATTGAATCCACTCCTCCTTCTCTGGCCAATAAAATTTCGTTTATGTTGTTGCATCCAGATCATCGGTGTAAATGCTCTTGTAGTTGAAAATCCACACTTTACTTTTAGCTTATGATCTACATAATATTTAAATCCGAAAATTAATTCATGATCTTGAGGCTTCCTACACTTTCTCGCTTTTTTTAACTGTTGCGTGGTCATGTTGGTTGACATCTGAATCAAACTAACTCTAAATTAATGTACGCGCACCTTTTAAGGCACCGACTCTCATTAAATCTTTTCAGTATGTTACATAAAGTTGAGGCAAGATGTTGAAGGTAGATAGAAACTCTTGCGTTTTGGTTGATTTCCAATATGTATTTGGAAACGATAATCAGGTTTTCGTTAAGGACTAGCATTCATGCAGGTTGGTTCGATTATTCCAAATTTCTTTCACTTCAAACCACCCTACAATATAAAGGAGCTGGACGAATAAATCGAAAGACTAAATTAATAGCCCAAGAATATGTAGATGGTTTGGATTGGTCGGATGGAGATTTTTCATATTTAGGACTGGAGGATATATTAACGCCATTAAACAGTTTCGCCTCAATCATTGTAAGGGGCGATGCTAAGAAACAATTTTTAATGAAATATTTATCTACAAACATAATTGATTTGGAGCTTGAAGAAAGTTTAATACACTTCCCAAACTATTTCACAAATTGCAGAATACATAAAAATCTTCTAACCAATGCGCATTAATAATTTATTCAAACTTTTTGTAATTATGGAATGTTCAAATTTCAAAATTTATGGAAAATAAAAATGCGTAAATTTTATGTTTTTTAATAGAGCTGTTTTTATTTATTTATTTATTTTCTTAATAACTATAATCGGTATAATATGGTGCATTCAAATGATATACTTTTGTGTTCCTAGAACTTGCATTCTCCAGTTCGATAGAAACTCTCACATCAATTGGTCCCGTTTTAACAGCCTCATTCTGATGCGAAAGATCAATAACCATAATCGGCGCCTTTTCCTTAAACTCGCTAGGTGAAAGCAGCGGCCGAGACTCTTTCATATAATAGCTTTGTTGGAAATTTGTATACATGTCGTAGAGGCTAGCGAAACGTTCTCGTCCAAAATTAACATTCATGTCATCATATGGATACGTTTCAGAATTCAAGTAAACTTTTACGTTTCTCAATTGATTTTGAATTAGTGCTCCATTTAGCGTAAATGCTATTATCGCAAAATGGGGGCGCTCCCTGTTGGCTGCAAGCTTAACATTCCATATATGATGGGAGCCCTCCGCTAGTGCGGGATTAAGATAGCAGTCCCAGCTACGAAATGCTATTGGTAACGAACCACCGCTTTCAGTCAAACTGAACATTGCCAATTTCTTCTCATCGCTAAGTGCTACATGTGGTATTTTCCATGTTTTTTTGGAAATATTCAGTTTAAATTCAACATCTCCACTTTTCGAATAAAATACATCTTCCATGCTTTTAGTCATGAGTAGTATAAGCTCATGTTTACAATTTAACAACACTTTATTATAGTCTTCTCCAAATCCAAGTAAGAATTTAAGAGGAACGGAGAAATTAAAATATCCACCGTTTGCTAGCTGTTTATCAGATCCATTAAACCATCCAGAGTTACTAAGCATGTGACTCTCGCTCTTGTTCATTGAAATGTAGTTTTTTAAGGTGGTCGTTGTACCAACAAATCGTGTGCGATCGATTTCAATGCCATTCAATTCATATCGAATTTCATCAAACAAATAACCCATGCAATTGTTTTTTAATTTACCAGCGTTAGTAGGTGTGTTGTCAGCCAAACAAATCGAGCCATCAATATTAATAAAACTCTCGCTCGGTAATACATAAAGATCCTGATTTTGGTTTGTAATTCGAACTTCATCATTAGTCTTAAATGATTGAAGGTAGGGTGAGTAACTATGATATTCTTTTTTTATTATGCTCTCGTCGGAATAGGGCTTCTCTCGAACATTCAAGATATCGCTCATTGCGTTCTGATTGTAAGAGCCAAAGACTTTAAAAATAATCTGTTTGCAGGTGTAAGAGTTCTCCTTACTGATCTTGTTTCCTCTGTGTTAGAACTCGGAATGTTTGAGGTGGGGTTGTTACACGCATATTTATTGTAAATAATCATTGTCGTGGTCTTAAATGTTAGCGAACTGTAACGCTCTCTTCACGTAAATTAACTAAATTTCCGTCTTGATCAACAATCCGTAAAATTAATGACTGAATCTCTCTCGTGTTCACTGGCAAATAAATCAGGTTGATAGGCTTATCGCTCATTTCATAGCCTGGTGGTACGTTGAGAGTAAATTCATGCAACGCATGACTTGATTCTTCGTTCACATATGATCCGCTTACAATATTACACTCTAAGCGAATTGTATTCACTTTCAATATATCAACAGGTTGATCTGAGGTATGTACGGTATTTGACTTTAGCTCCCTTTTATAAAATCCAAATAATTTGCCAATAGTACGCTCTCTGTCATAATATATATGGGATGTTCCTTAGTTGAAATCATGACCTGAAGTGTGTTGTTGTTGCTCTCGATAAGTGGATGATTTATTTTTTTGGGTTCTACTTCCTTCATTTTCTCTAATATAACATTACTTATGTCATTTAGCTCGTAGGATCCCACGGGAATCTCGAATACATGTTCTCCAATATGGAATAAATTATTATCATGATCCACATTTGGAATCGAGTTATACATATGAAAATCGATAAGAGCACATTCATAATCCGTATGTAGTATCATGGGCGGAAAGTAGTTTGCCGATAAAGTTGAACTGCATCCTGTTAACGTAAGTGTTGTTGACATTTTGACAAGTTGTGTGTAAGTGAAGTATCAATGAACGTTCTTGTCGTTATATTTCAAATTCGAATGAAGTCTGCCAATCCTCGTCTATACCGTCCGTTATCTATGGGGTCATCTTTACAAATTAATAGAAAGCCATATCTTTCTTTCCAACATAATTGACAAATTTCCTTAAAACAATCGAAATTCATATCAACGCCTACATGATCCTGATAGACGTGCTTCATATTTAGGGCATCTTGTTTAAACATTAGAATTAGGTTTGCATTATCACGCACAAGATGTTTCGGAATACGTGTGTATGTTTGGCATAAATAAAACGCATCGATGTTGCTATGTCGCCCCATGCAAAAGTACGCACGAATATTATTTTGTTTTTCACACGCTACATCATCAAATATCATTATCGAGTTCTTTTTGGCCATGTCTGGTGCTATTACACTTTCATTTTCAGAATATGTAAAATAGCCCATGCCTTTTTTTAAATATTCGTATTTAGGTTGAAATAACGACTTTGAATACAAATAAATATTTTCAAATTTTAGTCCATTGGGACTCTCGATCAAACTAATCATTACATTTGTTTTCCCACAGTTAGAAGGTCCAACAATTAGGGCTCTAATTGAACTGGGTAAAAGGTTACTGTGCCTGATCGTTTGGTTTTCATTATTTTTTTAATCGAAATTTCTCACTTCAATGTTCGTTTTTTGCTTTATTAAACGCATATTAGTTAAGGTCTTTTCATAAGCACGTCACTCATTAACAGCTCTTTGAAGAATAATGAGCTAATAAAATGGTAATGCACTTTTATAAACCATTTAGTAATAAAATTAACGTCTACCACGGAGGAGGTATCATTAATAAAATAATAAACTCACAGCCCGTAGAATTACACTTGCCAGGCTATCAGCTATCAGGAAAAAGAAACCAACGCAATATGAAAAAAAGAAAAAAAATTGGGCATGGGACTGAAACAGAGGAAAATGAAGCCAAAACCATGTGAAAAAAATAAAAAATTTATGCATGTAGTTAGAGTGGCTTCAAATATGTTAAAAAAGAAGAAACTTTATGATATTCACTCGGCAATCCAAATAGCTAAGAAAGTCATAGACAACTCAATTGGAGATAAGAATAAAGATGTAATAATCCCGAGAATAATAAGTGTGCCTAAAGTGGGCGGGTTCTTGCCGCTTGTACCGATTTTAACAGCAATCGGTGCCTTAGGAGGGCTTGCGTCCGGTGGTTCAGCTATTGTTAAAACTATTAACAGTGCTAATATCGCCAGAAAACAGCTAGAGGAGAATAAGCGACAAAATAAAAAAATAGAAGCAATTGCTTTAGGCAATGGTCTGTATCTCAAGCCATACCAAAAGGGATACGGTATATCAACTCTTCAAAAAAATGTCTAGCGCAGCTACCCAATAAACCACTTTCAAACATTGATATTATGAACTTTGCACGCAAGCATATTCCTAATTTCAGAGGTGTATTTATGAGAGACTCACTTCCAAAACATGTTCGTAAAAGGGAGTTTGGCATCATTAATTTAGACTCTTCGACAGGAGGTGGGACACATTGGGTAGCTTTTTATAAAACAGAGAAGGAAAGTCGATATTTTGATAGCTTCGGGAATTTACCACCACCTTTAGAGCTAATCAAATATTTAGGAGATAAAATTAAATACAATTATAAACGAGAACAACGGTTCGATACTTTTAACTGTGGACACTTGTATTTAAGGTTTCTACTATTGAATTAATGAATATTAAATAAAGATTTATAAAAATTAAAATCAACTACTATTTTTGTATTTTATAATGCATGGGACTATATAACTTTTAATATCTTTTATATTTAATCAGTCTGAGATGAACAACAGCTTGATAAACAGCAATAAACAATAAATAAACAGCAAATAAACAGCAAATAAGCAACAAATAAGCAACAAATAAACAACAATAAACAACAATTAAACAGCAAATAAACAACAATAAACAACAAATAATCAACAAATAAACAACAAATAAACAACAATAAACAACAAATAAACAACATTAAACAACAATAAACAACAAATAAACAACATTAAACAACAATAAACAACAAATAAACAACAACATTTAAACCAATTACGCAACCTCTTAAAAAACTCATCACTGGAAATATACTACCCAATCAGCCTTTAAAGATGAAGAAAGAAGAAAATGAAGATGATAAAGAAAACAAGAAAATGAAAACAAGAAATTAAAGTAGATCAAAACTATAGTAATGTATCTCATGATACATATGATGAGGAAATCACAAAAGATCAATTCTATTCTGAACCTTTTGTGTCAACTAATGAAAGCAATAATCAGCATACTGTAACAAGCAATGTGAGTTATAATTTAAATCTGAGTGAGCTAGAGCGAAAGGGCGAGCTTGATAAAGCCTTTGGCGCCTACAAGAAAAGCGGAGAAATGAAATTGGGAGCAACTAAAATAATTGAAGATGATAATGAAATAATATTAGAAACCGGTGAAAGGTGGAATCTAACACCGGGATTATGTTCTTTAATCTACCGTAAAAACCCCCAAGGCTATGACGAAATGAATTTGGAATCATATCAGAAAATTTTAATAAAAACCGATGCTCATAGAAGAAAGAAACTTATATAATGAGGCTCTTAAGGGTAATCGCTCTAAAAAATAACTCACAATCATAAAAAAACTGTTTCCATCAATGAACGCGCCTAGTGCGATGTCTACACCTAACCGCCGTACAAAATCTATTCATGAAGGGGGCGGTCTAATGACACTTAATACAAGTAAACCAAATTATGTATACTGGGATGAACCGAATGAGATCGTTAATAGACTGAGACTTCTAGTTGCATCACAATCAGCTGGTCATAGTAATCATAACAATGAAATAGTTTCCATAATTGAAGAGCTGCGAGAAGCAAAAATAATTTTTTAAATAAAATTGATGTGTTCAATTATTTTAGCAACAATATGAAAATGTCGCTTGACAAGTTCGGACATTTTTCCTCCAGCAACATTACAAACCAAATTTATACTAAGAATTTTTTTCTTCTCTTATTATCTTCTTATTTTTCTCGTATCATCTAATCCACTTAAAGTGGTTTTCTTAACTCTATGCGTATATAAATTATGGAACTTAGTTCTAACATACTATCACATAATTTCTTATTTTCAAATAAACATTCCTTATAACTATTTAAATTTAATTTATCTAACGCAGATTTTTTGACTCCTTTAGATTTTTTTATGCACCCTCCGCCTTCAAGCGATAAGGAGTACATCTTTGCCCTTAAACCTACAAACTCGACCATTCTTTTGCCGCAGTTTTCGTCTTTTATTATTCCTAACACCTTTTTATTGCACCTTTTTATCCCGTATTTAACCGCTAAGTCTTCGGGCTATTCCGAAGTATCAAGCTTCATATCCACATCTTTGCTTATATTCGCAAAGGAATCATTTGTTTGAATGGAATAAATAAATGAGCCAGTATACATATAATTTAATTCAACTGCCTCTTGGAATTTGGGCTTCATGTAATCATAGTGGAAATCATACATTTTCCACTTTGTTAATTCTAAGACTGTGAACCCTAAATACATCGGCTTATCATAGGTATTATGAAGTCGCTTCATCTGTATGGCATACATGTCTTCAGCAAATTGTGCAGAGCTATGAAAACTAGCCTTTGCAATCAGCGCTCGTGCTCCCAACCGATTGCAGCTCACTGTTTGCCAAGACGTGACTAGCTTGACATTTTTCCGTTTTTCAACGTTTTCCATCGTTTTCCCATAAACGGCATTGTTCAATAGCTTGAAGATATCTTTCTCGAAATTGTTCTGTGCCATTGTTTTCTGATGTGTGTTAAGATCAATGTATTTTTTCAGCCAAGCCAGTAGTAGGGAACTGTATGTTCTGTGACAGGAAGTTGCTGTCAATTTAATTACGTGATGTGAATAATTAATGATTTATGACCCTACGTGACCCTAATTAATATGCAGGCACCTGACCCTTTTTGAAGGAGGGGTGTGACGGGACCGATCGTTAATATGCAGGTACGTGATCCTTTTTTAGGGAGGGGCAAGTGAGGGAACCAATCGTCATGGGCCTTTGTGACCTTTTGAGGAGGGGGGAGCTGAGGAAAGTGGCCGTTACATTTTAGTAACTGTCCCTTTTCTGAAGTAGCGTGGGTGCCCGATCATTAAAATTCAGATTTTAAGTGGGAGGGGTTATGAGATCACGTGCGCACAAGTGCACGCATCGACTTGTTCGTCTATTTTTTCGGGGGTGGGAAAAGGGACCGATCATTAAAAACTGGTTTAATAAGGGACCGCTCATTAGAATTCAGATTTGAAGTGGGAGGGGTTATGCGATCACAGGCGCACAAGTGCACGCATCGACTTGTTTGTTTACTTTTTCAGGGGTGGGTTGAGAGCTCGATCAGGCACGTGCGCATTTAATTTGCTCTCCCTTTTCTGAAGAGTGTGAACAGACCGTTTTTCTACACGGCGAAGGAACACAAGTGCGGCGCACACTTGTAAACAGGTTTTGTTAGAGAAAAAGGTTCGATCGTAAATTTCACGCCTATAGACACCTACTGACAAGGGTAAACAGCTCTATTCTGGGTGCGTGTGCCAAGGGTAAAGGACTAATCATGTATTCAGGTAATGTATGGATGGGCTTCTGTAATTGTTTTCTCCTAATTATTCTAGTTTTATGACTTGTGGTTTACGTGTCAATTTTTAGTATCAGACTCATCGAATGCCCCAGATTTCACTGATTTTTAGGATATCTTCTTTCATCTTCACATTATTTTGATTGTTTTATGACTTTGGGCGTGAGAAGTTTCTTCAAAAAGTGTACACGCTTGTATTGTAGATGCACCGGATCATACCCTATGTCCTCTTAAACCTGTTTGTCCCTATCTCTAATATTTATCAATTGAATGAAGTAATAGAAAAATCAGTCCCTGAGCTATAAAGGCTCCTTTCCTTCATTGAACCCGCATCAGTAGTTCCAGAACCATCGTAACTTCTAAAACCTCAAACCTCAAACCTCAAAAAATCTTTTTGTGTGTGTAAAATGGCTTTCAACAAGTGCAACAACAACAACAACTCCAACGCTGACTGCGACCAAACGTTCAATTATATAAGTTATAATAAGAACATGGGTCGCAACAGCATCCCGAATTACTTCGATAATGTTGTGTTTAGAAGCAACAACATCGCCAACGGACCCATCGCCACCCCCAACGCACCCATTGCCACCCCCAACGGACCCATCGCCACCGCCAACGGACCTGCTGCCACCTCCAACGGACCATTCGCCTTCGTCAACGGACCCATCGGCACTCCCAACACACCAGAGGAGATAAGCCGGTTATCATTTCGAACGTTCTCCTCAGGGGGCCTACCGCCAACGCTAGCGGAACTTTCGCCACTCCCAAAGGATCTGCCACCACCCACACCAGAGGAGATAAGCCGGTCATAATTTCGAACGTTCTCCTCAGGGGGCCTACCACAAACCATAGCGGCCCTATCGCCACCCCCAACGGACCCATCGCCACCTACAACTACAACAACTATAACGGCTACAGCAGCACCAACACTTCAACTCCAACGCCCACTACGCCACCGGATCTACAATCGGCAATCCCACCTCCAACGCCCACTTCGACTACGCCACCGGATCTAACGCCTTCAACCCCAGCTTCACCACCCACTTCAACTACACCCCTGGATCTAGCATCGGCAACCCAATATCCACCACCAGCTACAATAAAACAGCTATACCAACACCCAAGCATGCTATTTATTGTTCTGCGTGTGATGTGTACATGCTACAAGCGAAATGGAGCACGCACTTCAGGTCAAATGCTCACAAGATCCGTGTTTTCACACCAGTGAATGAGCAGGTAAAGCTGATCGCAAGCGGTTTCAAGAACCGGATATGCACATATTCTTTCGAGAACAGAAAGGATGAACTTCTTCTGCCGGAAGAATTTATGTGCGATGCATCAGCGGCTCTACTCCCTCTCCTCAGAAATATTTTACATATGCATACTTCTGTGAAGGCTAATTTCGAGCTCTTCGCAGAGTATGTAAAATATGTTGATGAGGAGGTGATAAGATCTGTGAAGTCGCATCAAACAGAAATGGGTGTTGTAACGCAGTCAACAAGCCTTGAGGATGCATTTATAGATCACTCTGCGAGTATAAAGGCGAAAATGGACGAATTCCAGGAGAAGGATAGTGGCTGGAGCCTGTCAAAAATTCTTCGCATGGACCTAAATGTCAACAAATATACTCCATTAAAAGTATCGAATTGGATCGCTTTACCAAAAACGCTAAGGGCGAAAAAAGCGTTGGTAAACGTGAAAAATTCCGATGAGTTTTGCTTCAAGTGGGCGTTAATTTCCGCTTTTAAAACACCGCAAGGCAATGCGAATAGAAGCAGCAGCTATACCATCGACGATATTAACGCCACCGTCATCCAATTAAGCGAGCATTTAACGCTTAATTTTGAAAACATGGAGTTTCCTCTCCCTTTGAAACAACTCAAAGTGTTTGAAGAGCAAAACCCGACCATAAGCGTAAATGTTTTCGGATTCGACGAGCAGATTGGAGCAGTTATTGGGCCGTTATATTTAACGAAGGAGGAGAAACAATCCCACGTGAGCCTAATGCTGTTGGAGATGGAAGGTCGGGCCCATTTTGTATGGATAAGAAATTTATCAAGGTATGTAGTCAAATATAAATAAACATATGCATATATTTAGAAAAAATACTTATGAAATACGTTGATTTATATTTTCAGACTTGTACGCACACAATTAACAAGCCACACAGAAGAGCTCCTGTTCTGTGGCACGTGCCTAAACTATTCCCACAGCATAAAACTACACGAGGAGCATAAACAGCAGTGTGGAAAGATGGTATCGACCTTGCCAACGGCGGAAAAGGCAAGTCTAAGTTTTAAAAATTTTAATCGTAGTTTAGATGTACCCTTCGTAGTCTATGCAGATTTCGAGTGCATGTTAAAGCCCTTAAACTCTAGAGTTAGTGAGAATGTAGTGGCAACACATGAACATGTTCCCATTGCATTCTCGTATTTCATCAAATGCGCCTTTAATTCCAATTTAGACAAATTTGTATGGAGACAGGTGAAAATGCATGGAGACAGGTGAAAATGCAGGTGAAAATTTCGTTAAATCTCTAATAAAAGATGTGAACGAAATTTACACCTCATACCTAGTACAGTTAGGCCCATAACAATGAGTTCTGAAGAGAAAATGGTTTTAGAATGGCTTTAACTGCCATATTTGTAAAAAGGCGTTAGGAGCTGATCGCGTTAGAGATCATTGCCATTTAACTGGTAAATTTAGAGGCGCAGCGCATAATGCCTGCAACATTAATTTCCAAATTGCACCTTTTGTCCCTGTATTTTCCATAACTTCTCTAAGTATGATTCACATTTATTCGTTAGAGAATTAAACAAAGTCGATGGTGAAATCAAGGTGCTGCCACTGAATAAGGAATTGTACATATCCCTTTCTAAATATACACACATTGCCTCCCACGATAAAAATCTTGAAATTAGATTTCTCGATACATATCGTTTCATGGCAACAAGTTTAGATGCGCTAAGCGCAAACTTAAGTGTTGACAGGTTTGAAAGTGTCAGACGTTTCTTCCCACTTGATGACCAATTCAACCTGGTTCATAGAAAGGGGGTGTTCCCATACGAATATTTAGACTCAGAGAGTCGTTTAAGTGAGAGCTCTCTACCTTCGAGAGAAAATTTCTTTAATAGCCTCACAAACTCCGAATGTACAGAAGAAGATTATGCACATGCTCAACATGTCTGGCTCAACATGTCTGGACAGTTTTTGGTTGTCAAACCTTAAAAGATTACATGGAATTGTATCTTAAAACTGATGTGCTTTTGTTAGCAGACATTTTCCAAAATTTCAGAGAAATTTGTCAGAAAATTTACTCTCTTGATCCGGCTCATTATTATACAACTCCTGGTCTGTCTTGGGATGCTATGCTCAAGACAACAGAAATTGAGCTGGAGCTGCTAACTGACATTGATATGTATAGATTTATTCAGAGCGGTATTCGTGGTGGGCTTGTACAGTGCTGTAAAAGGTACTCAAAAGCCAATCATAAATATCTCTCTGAATACGATGCCAGCAAACCGTCTGAATACTTAATGTATTTAGATGCAAACAATCTATACGGTTGGGCCATGTCGCAATGTCTCCCTTATACAGGTTTTCAGTGGTTGACCGAAGATGAAATTTCATCATTAGATGTAATAAATATTGGAGAAACCTCAGAATATGGTTATATTCTTGAGGTTGATTTAATGTATCCATCAAACCTACACGATTTACATAATGATCTTCCGTTTTGTCCGCTTAACCAAAGGGCCACACCGGCAGCAAAAGTCAACAAACTAATTGCTGACCTGAGGTCCAAAGTAAAATACTCCATACACTACAGAAATTTGCAGCAGTGCTTGATAACGGACTAAAGCTGACAAAGATCCATCGTGTGTTAAGATTCAAACAGTCGGCTTGAGTAGTAGGGAACTGTATGTTCTGTGACAGGAAGTTGCTGTCAATTTAATAACGCGATGTGAATAATTAATGATTTATGACTCTACGTGACCCTAATTAATATGCAGGCACCTGACCCTTTTTGAAGGAAGGGTGTGAGGGGACCGATCGTTAATATGCAGGTACGTGATCCTATTTTTAGGGAGGGGCAAGTGAGGGAACCAATCGTCATGGGCCTTTGTGACCTTTTGAGAAAGGGGGAGCTGAGGAAAGTGGCCGTTGCATTTTAGTAACTGTCCCGTTTCTGAAGTAGCGTGGGTGCCCGATCATTAAAATTCAGATTTTAAGTGGGAGGGGTTATGAGATCACGTGCGCACAAGTGCACGCATCGACTCGTTTATCTACTTTTCGGGGGTGGGAAAAGGGACCGATCATTAAAAACTGGTTTAATAAGAGGCCGCTCATTAAAATTCAGATTTGAAGTGGGAGGGGTTATGAGATCACGTGCGCACAAGTGCACGCATCGACTTGTTTGTTTACTTTTTCAGGGGTGGGTTGAGAGCTCGATCAGGCACGTGCGCATTTAATTTACTCTCCCTTTTCTGAAGAGTATGAACAGACCGTTTTTCTACACGGCGAAGGAACGCACACTGTAAACAGGTTTTGTTAGAGAAAAAGGTTCGATAGGTTAATTCTAATAGTGACAGGTGGCACATCAGTATTGTCGACTGAGGACCAGGACATATTGTTAAATGTTTCCTATTGCGATGTTCTACTGTGAGATTTTTCGTATTTGGTGAAATATTCTCGGTATTCCGCCAACAGCCGTGATCTCAGGAAAAATCATCCCACAATTCGGCTAGAAATCATCAATTTTCTTTACAAGGAGATGTAGCCAATTTTGAAATTAATCCCATTTCTGTACTGTACTTCTTCAAGATAAAATTAGAACTGAATGCAGCCTTGATACTGGGAGCCTACTTATACAGCTGACTCTTTTTTTAAACATATTTCTCTATAGTTGTTTGCATCTCTTTCTATTTCTCGTCCCATCTTTTTAGAAATTTCAAAGCATAAACGAGTTAAATCTATTTCTTCGTCATTTCTATAAGTTACATTTAAATCGGTGAACCGTATATCATTTTTTTGAGTCATTGCACATTTGGGAATAATATGGTTATAATATATACTTGTAATTTGATTTTTCAATAATGTATTCCAACATAAGAAAGATGTAAAAAATATACCCAATCGTATAAACGATCGCCAGGATTCGCCATCAAACTCAATTTTATTACCATATTGATTTAATACTAAAATACATTGATTTTCCGGTTTTCTATACCTAAAATGACACTTTACTGTATCAAGTAGGGGGTGATCAACTATTGTATCAGGCATTAAGAACTCAAACTGTTCAAGCCTTAACTGGATATATTCCTTGTGCGTTAACAATCGAATCCACTCCTCCTTCTCTAGGCCAATGAAATTTCGTTTATGTTGTTGCATCCAGATCATCGGTGTAAATGCTCTTGTAGTTGAAAATCCACACTTTACTTTTAGCTTATGATCTACATAATGTTTAAATCCGAAAATTAATTCATGATCTTGAGGCTTCCTACACTTTCTCGCTTTTTTTAACTGTTGCGTGGTCATGTTGGTTGACATCTGAATCAAACTAACTCTAAATTAATGTACGCGCACCTTTTAAGGCACCGACTCTCATTAAATCTTTTCAGTATGTTACATAAAGTTGAGGCAAGATGTTGAAGGTAGATAGAAACTCTTGCGTTTTGGTTGATTTCCAATATGTATTTGGAAACGATAATCAGGTTTTCGTTAAGGAACTAGCATTCATGCAGGTTGGTTCGATTATTCCAAATTTCTTTCACTTCAAACCACCCTACAATATAAAGGAGCTGGACGAATAAATCGAAAGACTAAATTAATAGCCCAAGAATATGTAGATGTTTTGGATTGGTCGGATGGAGATTTTTCATATTTAGGACTGGAGGATATATTAACGCCATTAAACAGTTTCGCCTCAATCGTTGTAAGAGGCGATGCTAAGAAACAATTTTTAATGAAATATTTATCTACAAACATAATTGATTTGGAGCTTGAAGAATGTTTAATACACTTCCCAAACTATTTCACAAATTGCAGAATACATAAAAAATCTTCAAACCAATGCGCACTTAATAATTTATTCAAACTTTTTGTAATTATGGAATGTTCAAATTTCAAAATTTATGGAAAATAAAAATGCGTAAATTTTATGTTTTTTAATAGAGCTGTTTTTATTTATTTATTTATTTTCTTAATAACTATAATAGGTATAATATGGTGCATTCAAATGATATACTTTTGTGTTCCTAGAACTTGCATTCTCCAGTTCGATAGAAACTCTCACATCAATTGGTCCCGTTTTAACAGCCTCATTCTGATGCGAAAGATCAATAACCATAATCGGCGCCTTTTCCTTAAACTCGCTAGGTGAAAGCAGCGGCCGAGACTCTTTCATATAATAGCTTTGTTGGAAATTTGTATACATGTCGTAGAGGCTAGCGAAACGTTCTCGTCCAAAATTAACATTCATGTCATCATATGGATACGTTTCAGAATTCAAGTAAACTTTTACGTTTCTCAATTGATTTTGAATTAGTGCTCCATTTAGCGTAAATGCTTTTATCGCAAAATGGGGGCGCTCCCTGTTGGCTGCAAGCTTAACATTCCATATATGATGGGAGCCCTCCGCTAGTGCGGGATTAAGATAGCAGTCCCAGCTACGAAATGCTATTGGTAACGAACCACCGCTTTCAGTCAAACTGAACATTGCCAATTTCTTCTCATCGCTAAGTGCTACATGTGGTATTTTCCATGTTTTTTTGGAAATATTCAGTTTAAATTCAACATCTCCAATTTTCGAATAAAATACATCTTCCATGCTTTTAGTCATGAGTAGTATAAGCTCATGTTTACAATTTAACAACACTTTATTATAGTCTTGTCCAAATCCAAGTACGAATTTAAGAGGAACGGAGAAATTAAAATATCCACCGTTTGCTAGCTGTCTATCAGATCCATTAAACCATCCAGAGTTACTAAGCATGTGACTCTCGCTCTTGTTCATTGAAATGTAGTTTTTTAAGGTGGTCGTTGTACCAACAAATCGTGTGCGATCGATTTCAATGCCATTCAATTCATATCGAATTTCATCAAACAAATAACCCATACAATTGTTTTAATTTACCAGCGTTAGTAGGTGTGTTGTCAGCCAAACAAATCGAGCCCTCAATATTAATAAAACTCTCGCTCGGTAATACATAAAGATCCTGATTTTGGATTGTAATTCGAACTTCTTCATTATTCTTAAATGATTGAAGGTAGGGTGAGTAACTATGATATTCTTCTTTTATTATGCTCTCGTCGGAATAGGGCTTCTCTCGAACATTCAAGATATCGCTCATTGCGTTCTGATTGTAAGAGCCAAAGACTTTAAAAATAATCTGTTTGCAGGTGTAAGAGTTCTCTTTACTGATCTTGTTCCCTCTTTGTTAGAGCTCAGAATGTTTGAGGTGGGGTGATTATTGAACGTTTAGTTTTACAAGTTTATGTAAAATTAATGTTATCTATGCTGTCTGTATTACTAAAAATTGTATTACGAACTTTACTATAATTTTGCATGCGTTCATGCAGGGGTATCAAAGAATTATGCACTTGATTTTCTGATTTCGGTGTGCTAACTTCAGTATGATTTGGTTTATCTACCTGTATTACAACAGAAGTGAATGTTTTATCTGACTCTTCGGATGTGTTTAGTTGGTGTTGGCTAACACATCCTTTTTCCTGTTTTCCCACTGATTGCACTTTGGGCATACGGGCTTAAATGTTTCTTTGGCTCCGCAGCCATAAAAAATTATTTTACGTGGTCCTGTGCACACGTCAAACTTATGCCCTTGTTGATCGCAGTTCCAACATATAGGAGTTTTAATAGGTGGTCGACGTTGGATCTGAGATACTTCTTCTGACTCGAGATTGTCTCCGGATAACGTTTCGTTATCGTCTTGGGTTGACAATTTAGAAGAACATATTCCAATTAAAGCTAGGGTTTGTGCGATGAAACTTCCAATACTAGTCATTAGCTTTGCCAGCAAATAAAAGGTAAAGATAATCACAAAGAAGTCAGTAGTCGTTGTTCAAGTTCTGCTTAGTAAGAGAACGTATGCGAAATAAAAAATCATCCATTTTTGGACTATTACGAGTATCATCAAATTTAAGACGCCAGTGAAGTATAATACTGGGTACTTTCTCAGAAGCTATATAGAAATCTAAACTACTGCGATTGACTCTATTTCTTGACAATTTCTGATTTTCAGGAATAAACTCTTCTGGTACTTCGCTAACTAAACCATTTCCGATAGGTATGTTAGCAGTATGCGAAGCTGTTGTCGTCATTGATTGTGATAATTGGAGTGTATTTAAATGTTTTTGTAGCGACGTCTCTACTGTTTTCGTTGGTAAGATATTATACTAGTTGAGTTTGCTGTACATTTACAGCGGATTGTACGTAATTTGCTATATCAACTTGAGTATTTAATGACAGATTATTTTTTGAAGTTTCTTGTCTCTCTAAATTATGTCGTTGTGTTGATCTTGTTGACATTCCTCGTCTAGGAGTATTTCCTCTATTCCAAAAATTTCTTTGAGTCTTGTAGGTGGATTTGATCTACCCACATTATTATTTAAAGATTCTTCTACATTCGGTGGTATTGAAGTTCCGGAATTAAGTTCGGCGAATAAGGTATTATTTGAAAAAGTTAATGCCATTGCAGGGCAGTTTTCATCGCAATTTGGACACTTGGGATTTGTTTTAACATGTTCAAGAATACAATGTTTATGGAACTTATGTTTGCATGGTGTATTTGGAACCAACTCTATAGCATTCAGGACTTTATTACATATCCCAGAAAATGGATCTTCTTTTAGCAAATCAGCTGTTGAATCTTCTTTACTATGCCTAACTGCCATTTTAATAAAATTATGTTTGATTGTATATTAAAAATATTAAAGTGTCTTTCTCATATTTTATATTAAGTTAGATTTCAGTTCATTTCGATTCTATTGCTGCTAAATAGTAAAACTAATGTTTCATTGATCATAAAATGTATGTGTTACTGGACAATAGCTGTTCTGTGAACCGAATATTGTAAATCCGAATGACTCAAAGCATTTTATGATCAAAGGTTATACTAACACAAGGAATTGATGAGTTATTCATGTTTCGTAACCGTAGATCTATTCTGGTCGACCAATCTCAAGAAAAGAAATTGCCGTCGCTTAATTCTAGAGCAGACTCTATTAGATAATGAAAACATGTCCATACAAAACAATGTGAAAACTTGTATTACAAATGTGATCTTAATGCTTCCATTAAGTTAAGCGCTGCTGATCGCTATGTATGTATGTGGATGTTATCGGCTCCAGATGTTGGGCGCAAACATTTTGTGTTCCAGGTGTGTTTTGTCTTATGTCAGTCTTTGGTACATACAAGCTGTATGGATGAGGCTATATATTCAAAAATAAAACGTTATAAGACTGTTAAAAATCTCTTAACAGTCGCCACTCGACTGGTTACTCCATATTTGATGTTAGATTATAGCTATGTACCCCACTATACTCTAGATTATTCTAGAGCTGTCTCCTCTATCAGCGGATGTTATGTACTGATTTAAAGAGCCTTCTTTATGTGTATAGCACGGTCGGGGTAGCGCACTCTTGCTAGGCTCGGTTCTAGCTCGTCGGATTCTTCCTAGCCCACTATACTTATACCTTCTACATTTAAATTAGTGCGCTGTTTTCTACTAAAAACAACTAATTATTTGAAAGTAATTCTTGCTATTATCAACTGTAAATACTGACCAGGTTAATCGAAATGTTCTGAAGTCCAAACTTAAATCAGGAAGTGATGGTGTTGGTTCTTCCCGTTCTTCACCCTCCCAACCATGACAATGTTGTGTAAGATTACATTGCCCCTAAGCTAAGGTTCTAAAACCTTAAGTTATCTTACGCGTGTTGGACATAGATACTCGACAGACAACCAATTATTTAGTTATTTTTTATAGTATAATTCCAATATTCATTTTATGGTACATTAATAGGTTTTTTTAGTTCTATATAAGTTCAGTACATATCCATTAATATAAATTGTAAGAATAGTAATGTAATAGTTAGGCATTTCAATTTGCAAGAACGGGTTCATTATTGAATTTTAAAGGCGTCATAATTATCATATGTATAAATTAAATATTTATTAATCATTTATTAATCAATAGGTCATTCGGGCCAGTGAGTGAGTTGAATTATTAGTTATATTGGGCCGATGCGCCGCAATCAAAAACCGAAATAAAACTAAACTACACTGGTGTGACATCACGTTACAATGAGCTTGCGTTAACTTCTGTTGACTGCTCCCCTTTTAAGTTAAGACCGCCCTCGGCTGCTCCTATCTCGGCGATCACCTCCTTAATTTCATTGGCTGTTATCTTGTTCTTCTTGTATCGACGATAGGTGACTCCGACGCATATTATAGCACAACAAATAGCTCCCAACCAGAAGGCCATTACAACGTTGTTGACACTTCCGATTTCGTACTTGACTTCCTTGATGATCTCCAGGTTACGTTCATTTAAACGATGAAGGTAAGGGAGACTCAGTACGTCCTGGTGGCCGGTGACGTTCAGAAGGGTAGATGCCGCAATGCCGGAGAACTTACTCTGGACACTGTTGAGATTCAGATATTTAGTCTCTTTGATTAGAGCCCACTTATTGAACGTGATTAGATTTGTTCCGTGAACCCAAGTTTCAGTACCGTTGTCAATGCAAACTTTAGCAGGCCGACATTGATGATCAGAATTCCGTCATCGACCCATGTGATCGGGTCCAGATGACTCGGCTGCATTTGACAGTTTGCCGTACAATTTTTAAGAGAGAGTACTTGATCCCTGCATTCAGCTATAATGTTGTCAGCGATTTGTAGTACAGCATTCTCATGAGCAAGGATACAACGTCACCTTTCTGCAAGCTATTTTGATTTTTGGAAACTTAATGATAAAGTGAAGATCGTTAACAGATTGTAACACTTTACCGGACGCAACGGACATAAGGTAAGCTATTGGGGTACCTGTAGGTTCATCTAGCCAAACAGATTTTAAATCCGCGTGATCTAATATATTTGGGCTTATGATAGTAGTAGGGAATTGTATGTTCTGTGACAGGAAATAGCTGTCAATTTAATTACGTGATGTGAATAATTATTGATTTATAACCCTACGTGACCCTAATTAATATGCAGGCACCTTGCCCTTTTTGAAGGAGGCGGTGTCGGGGGACCGATCGTTAATATGCAGGTACGTGATCCTTTTTTAGGGAGGGGAAAGTGAGGGAACCAATCGTCATGGGCCTTCTAACCTTTTGAGGAGGGGGGAGCTGAGGAAAGTGGCCGTTACATTTTAGTAACTGTCCCTTTTCTGAATTAGCGTGGGTGCCCGATCATTAAAATTAAGATTTTAAGTGGGAGGGGTTATGAGATCACGTGCGCACAAGTGCACGCATCGACTTGTTCATCTACTTTTTCGTGGGTAGGAAAAAGGACCGATCATTAAAAACTGGTTTAATAAGAGGCCGGTCATTTAAATTCAGATTTGAAGTGGGAGGGGTTATGAGATCACGTGCGCACAAATGCACGCATCGACTTGTTCGTCTATTTTTTCGGGGGTGGGAAAAGGGACCGATTATTAAAAAACCGGTTTAATGAGGGACCGCACATTAGAATTCAGATTTGAAGTGGGAGGGCTTATGCGATCACAGGCGCACAAGTGCACGCATCGACTTGTTTGTTTACTTTTTCATGGGTGGATTGAGAGCTCGATCAGGCACGTGCGCTTTAATTTACTCTTCCTTTTCTGAAGGGTGAACAGACCGTTTTTCTACACGGCGAAGGAACACAAGTGCGGCGCACACTTGTAAACAGGTTTTGTTAGAGAAAAAGGTTCGATCGTAGATTCTAATGTATGGGATAAAAGAAAGACAATAGGTTTTTATTTTACAGATTTTTTGTCAATTTATTTATTGTTTTGTTTATACTACAATTTATTTAAAATATTTTTTTCTAGCTTAGGATTAAATAGTTTTATTTATCATTCTATTACTTAATTTAGTGTACTGTGATATAAGGAGTTCTTGTTTTTGTATACGTATAATATAAAAGTGACAGGCGCAGGTGTCACATCCAGTTATTGTCTGATCTGAGGACCAGGGACATATTGTTAATTGTTCTCCGTATTGCGATGTTATAATGTGAGATTTTTCTTATTTGGTGAAATATTCTCGGTATTCCGCAAACAGCCGTTGATGCTCAGGAAAAATAATTCCATCAAATTCGGCTAGAAAATCATCGATTTTCTTTACAATTGAGGCGTAGTCAAATTTTGAAATTAATCCCATTTCTGTACTGTACTTTTTCAAGATAAAATTAGAACTGAATGCAGCCTTGATACTGGGAGCCTACTTATACAGCTGACTCTTTTTTTAAACATTTTTATCTATAGTTGTTTGCATCTCTTTCTATTTCTCGTCCCATCTTTTTAGAAATTTCAAAGCATAAACGAGTTAAATCTATTTCTTCGTCATTTCTATAAGTTACATTTAATTCGGTGAACCGTATATCATTTTTTTGAGACATTGCACATTTGGGAATAATATGATTATAATATATACTTGTAATTTGATTTTTCAATAATGTATTCCAACATAAGAAGGATGTAAAAAATATACCCAATCGTATAAACGATCGTCAGGATTCGTCATCAAACTCAATTTTATTAGCATATTGATTTAATACTAAAATACATTGATTTTCCGGTTTTCTATACCTAAAATGACACTTTACTGTATCAAGTAGGGGGTGATCAACTATTGTATCAGGCATTAAGAACTCAAACTGTTCAAATCTTAACTGGATATATTCCTAGTGCTTTAACAATTGAATCCACTCCTCCTTCTCTGGCCAATAAAATTTCGTTTATGTTGTTGCATCCAGATCATCGGTGTAAATGCTCTTGTAGTTGAAAATCCACACTTTACTTTTAGCTTATGATCTACATAATGTTTAAATCCGAAAATTAATTCATGATCTTGAGGCTTCCTACACTTTCTCGCTTTTTTTAACTGTTGCGTGGTCATGTTGGTTGACATCTGAATCAAACTAACTCTAAATTAATGTACGCGCACCTTTTAAGGCACCGACTCTCATTAAATCTTTTCAGTATGTTACATAAAGTTGAGGCAAGATGTTGAAGGTAGATAGAAACTCTTGCGTTTTGGTTGATTTCCAATATGTATTTGGAAACGATAATCAGGTTTTCGTTAAGGAACTAGCATTCATGCAGGTTGGTTCGATTATTCCAAATTTCTTTCACTTCAAACCACCCTACAATATAAAGGAGCTGGACGAATTAATCGAAAGACTAAATTAATAGCCCAAGAATATGTAGATGTTTTGGATTGGTCGGATGGAGATTTTTCATATTTAGGACTGGAGGATATATTAACGCCATTAAACAGTTTCGCCTCAATCGTTGTAAGAGGCGATGCTAAGAAACAATTTTTAATGAAATATTTATCTACAAACATAATTGATTTGGAGCTTGAAGAATGTTTAATACACTTCCCAAACTATTTCACAAATTGCAGAATACATAAAAAATCTTCAAACCAATGCACACTTAATAATTTATTCAAACTTTTTGTAATTATGGAATGTTCAAATTTCAAAATTTATGGAAAATAAAAATGCGTAAATTTTATGTTTTTTAATAGAACAAGTGCACGCATCGTACAATTGGACACTTGTGTTTAAGGTTTCTACTATTGAACCCAAGAACAAGAGCTGTCCTTTAATCAATCCTTTTAAGCTGTTTTTTAAAGAATATTTAATAAAGATTTATAAAAAAATTAAATTCGAACTAGTATTTTTGTTTTTTTAATGCATAGGACTATATAACTTTTAATATCTTTTATATTTAATCAGTCTGAGATGAACAACAGCTTGATTAACAGCAATAAACAACGTTAAACAACAATTAACAGCAAATAAACAACAAATAAACAACAATAAACAAAAATAAAACAACAAAAAATAAACAGCAAAAAACAACATCAGACAACAAATAAACCACTGGTTTCGTATTTAAGAAAATGAAGGAACATATTCTGAAGGAATTAACAAAGACAAGAAACGCATTAAAACGAAAATTTCAAGCATAAAATTAGGGAGAGAAGAAAATGAATATCAATTAGAAGAGACATTTAAACCAATTACGCAACCTCTTAAAAAACTCATCACTGGAAATGTACTACCCAATCAGCCTTTAAAGACGAAGAAAGAAGGAAAATGAAGGTTATACAAAACAAGAAATTAAAGTAGATCAAAACTATAGTAATGTATCTCATGATACATATGATGAGGAAATCACAGAAGATCGATTCTATTCTCAACCTTTTGTGTCAACTAATGAAAGCAATAATCAGCATACTGTAACAAGCAATGTGAGTTATAATTTAAATCTCAGTGAGCTAGAGCGAAAGGGCGAGCTTGATAAAGCCTTTGGCGCCTACAAGAAAAGCGGAGAAATAAGGAAATGAAATTGGGAGCAACTAAGATAATTGTAGATGATAATGAAATAATATTAGAAACCGGTGAAAAGTGGAAACTAACACCGGGATTATATTCTTTAATCTACCGTAAAAACCCTCAAGGCTATGACGAAATGGGTTTGGAATCATATCAGAAAATTTTAATAAAAACCAATGCTCATAGAAGAAATCACTTACATAATGATGCTCTTAAGGGTAATCGCTCTGTTTCCATCAATGAACGCGCCTAGTGCGATGTCTACACCTAACCGCCGTACAAAATCTATTCATGAAGGGGGCGGTCTAATGACACTTAATACAAGTAAACCAAATTATGTATACTGGGATGATCCGAATGAGATCGTTAATAGACTGAGACTTCTAGTTGCATCACAATCAGCTGGTCATAGTAATCATAACAATGAAATAGTTTCCATAATTGAAGAGCTGCGAGAAGCAAAAATAATTTTTTAAATAAAAATGATACGTTCAATGATTTTAGCAACAATATCAAAATGTCGCTTGACAAGTTCGGACATTTTCCTCCAGCAACATTACAAACCAAAATTATACTATGAAGAAATCTATTCCTGGCATATTGCTAGATAATGAAAGTAATATTTTTTTTTCAAACAAAAGACTTAAGAAAACTGTAGGTGAACCCCTAGAAGACAATGATGTATGCACAAAAATAGATAAAATAAAGCAAACGATGAGAAAGAAAGATAAACTCTTAATGGAGCAAATTACATCGAACGAGAAACTGATAGGCGAGATAGCATCTAGTTTCCAGAATATAAAAGCAGAGAATAAAAGTGAAATTCAAAACACAGATAAATCACTTAAAGAATACGTGAACATAGAAATTGAAACATTACGTCGTCTAATTAGCACTGAAAATCGAAAGATGTTATCTGCAATGGAGACATTAAAAATCCATATATTTACATATTTTAAACAACACGCAGTTTAGGGGAGAACTATAAATAATGCATGCACTTGTGGGGTATAAGGTAAAGACTTAATGGTCGTCGACAAGTTCGGTCACTTATCTAATGAGTGATACAACAGAAAATATGAGCTCCAGTTGTTGGACTTGCATATGGATAATAAGCAATATGTTGATGCACAAAACAGGCGAATTAAAAACATCAGTAACGCAATGGACGAAAAAGACACGGTTAACATAAATTTTCTACAATCGAGAATCAACGAAGCGACACAAGACTTGCACATCTAACATCTAAAATGAAAAAAAACGTAAAAAATATAAATAAAAAAAAAAACGTAAATCAATATTTAAAGACTCATTATTAACATACGCATCAAGTGAAGTTGACATTAAGAACAGAAAATATATAGATGGAAAAAATAAATCAATGGGAAAACATGACTAAAAGAGATTTAATTAATGAATTACATGCACCAGCCCGTAAAAACTTTAGGCGTCGACGTGTTGTTATAAAAGGAATCGACGACCTTTGGCAAGCAGATTTGGTAGAAATGGGAAAGTACTCGTCATCGAATAAAGGCTATAAATTTATATTGACGGTTATCGACACATTCTCTAAATATGCATGGGGACTTGCATTGAAATCTAAATCAGCTAAAGACGTTACTAACGCTTTATCAATATTTTTCAAGTTGGACGAATTCTAAATTTACAAACCGACGATGGGAAAGAGTTCTTTAATACTACTTTCAAAACATTATGTGACAAAAATAACATCAACCACTATTCGACATATAGTGGGTTAAAAGCGTCTATTGTTGAACGTTTTAATAGAACCCTCAAGGAAATGATGTGGCGAGAGATTAGTTTCAAAGGAACATATCATTGGATTGAAATGTATAATAAATTGATTGATGAGTATAATCGAAAACATCATAAAACTATTAAAATGGAACCGATAAAAGTGACCTCATTAAATGAAGATAATCTGCTAAACACTGTTTACAATCATATTAAAATTTTTCACGGGGCAAAATTTCATGTGGGTGACTATGTTCGTATAAGCAAGCATAAACATACATTTGAAAAGGGATATACTCCCAACTGGACAACGGAAATTTTTAAAATAAAACGAATACAAATGACAAACCCAACTACATACATATTAGAAGACTATCAGGGTGCGCCCCTTCAAGGGGGTTTCTATAAAGAAGAGCTAAGGAAAACGCATTATCCAAATACTTATCTAGTTGAAAAGATAATAAAACGAAAAAACGATCGAGTTTTTGTTAAATGGTTGGGGTTCCCTAATGAACACAACTCTTGGATAAACAAGAACGAGGTGCTCTAAATGGCGACAGATCATCAACGACGAACCCCTGAAACCATTACACTCAAACACACACACACACACAGCAATATTATACCAATTAATTTTCAATAAAAGACATTCAAATGAAATTCATAAAATGCGTATTTATTTTTTCATGTTTATTTATTTATTTTTTTTTTCTTATTTATATAAAACGATGGTAACTTTATTGGAGGTGAATACATTTATTCTATAATGACCCCAAGCAAATGTTTTTCTTATTTTTCTCTTATCATCTAATCCACTTAAAGTGGTTTTCTTAACTCTATGCGTATATAAATTATGGAACTTAGCTCTAAACATTAGCATACATATCACATAATTTCTTATTTTCGAATAAACATTCCTTATAACTATTTAAATTTAATTTATCTAACGCAGATTTTTTGACTCCTTTAAATTTTTTTATGCACCCTCCGCCTTCAAGCGATAAGGAGTACATCTTTGCCCTTAAACCTACAAACTCGACCACTCTTTTGCCGCAGTTTTCGTCTTTCATCATTCCTAACACCTTTTTATTGCACCTTTTTATCCCGTATTTAACCGCTAAATCTTCGGGCTATTCCGAAGTATCAAACTTCATATCCACATCTCTGCTTATATCCGCAAAGAAATCATTTGTTTGAATGGAATAAATAAATGAGTCTGTATCCATATAATTTAATTCAACTGCCTCTTGGAATTTGGGCTTCATGTAATCATAGTGGAAATCATACATTTTCCACTTTGATAGTTCTAAGACTGTGAACCCTAAATACATCGGCTTATCATAGGTATTATGAAGTCGCTTCATCTGTATGGCATACATGTCTTCAGCAAATTGTGCAGAGCTATGAAAACTAGCCTTTGCAATCAGCGCTCGTGCTCCCAACCGATTGCGGCTCACTGTTTCCCAAGACGTGACTAGCTTGACATTTTTCCGTTTTTGAACGTTTTCCATCGTTTTCCCATAAACAGCATTGTTCAATAGCTTGAAGAAATCTTTCTCGAAATTGTTCTGTGCCATTGCTCTATGATGTGTGTTAAGATCAATGTATTTTTTCAGCCAAGACGACTGTTTGAATCTTAACACACGATGGATCTTTGACAGCTCTAGTCCGTTTATCAAGCACTGCTGCAAATTTCTGTAGTGTATGGGGTATTTTACTTTGGACCTCAGGTCAGCAATTAGTTTGTTGACTTTTGCTGTCGGTGTGGCCCTTTGGTTAAGCGGACAAAACGGAAGATTATTATGCGAATCGTGTAGGTTTGATGGATACATTAAATCAACCTCAAGAATATAACCATATTCTGAGGTTTCTCCAATATTTATAACATCTAATGATGAAATTTCTTCTTCGGTCAACCACTGAAAACCTGTATAAGGGAGACATTGCGACATGGCCCAACCGTATAGATTGTTCGCATCTAAATACATTAAGTATTCAGACGGTTTGCTGGCATCGTTGTACCAACAAATCGTGTGCGATGGATTTCAATGCCATTCAATTCATATCGAATTTCATCAAACAAATAACCCATACAATTGTTTTTTAATTTACCAGCGTTAGTAGGTGTGTTGTCAGCCAAACAAATCGAGCCCTCAATATTAATAAAACTCTCGCTCGGTAATACATAAAGATCCTGTTTTTGGTTTGTAATGCGAACTTCATCATTAGTCTTAAATGATTGAAGGTAGGGTGAGTTACTATGATATTCTTTTTTTATTATGCTCTCGTCGGAATAGGGCTTCCCTCGAACATTGAAGATATCGCTCATTGCGTTCTGATTGTAAGACCCAAAGACTTTAAAAATAATCAATAATAATAATTCTCTGTCAAAATATATGGGATGTTCCTTAGTTGAAATCATGACCTGAAGTGTGTTGTTGTTACTCTCGATAAGTGGATGGTTTATTTTTTTGGGTTCTACTTCCTTTATTTTCCCTAATATAACATTACTAATGTCATTTAGCTCGTAAGATCCCACGGGAATCTCGAATACATGTTCTCTAATATGGAATAAATTATTATCATGATCCACATTTGGAATCAAGTTATACATATGAAAATCGATAAGAGCACATTCATAAACCGTATGTAGTATAATAGGCGGAAAGTAGTTTGCCGATAAAGTTGAACTGCATCCTGTTATCGTAAGTGTTGTTGACATTTTGACAAGTTGTGTGTAAGTGAAGTATTCAATGAACGTTCTTGTCGTTATATTTCAAATTCGAATGAAGTCTGCAAATCCTCGTCTATACCGTCCGTTATCTATGGGATCATCTTTACAAATTAATAGAAAGCCTTTCCAACATAATAGACAAATTTCCTTAAAACAATCAAAATTCATATCAACGCCTACATGATCCTGATAGACGTGCTTCATATTTAGGGCATCTTGTTTAAACATTAGAATTAGGTTTGCATTATCACGCACAAGATGTTTCGGAATACGTGTGTATGTTTGGCATAAATAAAACGCATCGATGTTGCTATGTCCCCATGCAAAAGTACGCCCGAATATTATTTTGTTTTTCACACGCTACATCATCAAATATTATTATCGAGTTCGTTTTGGCCTTGTCTGTTGCTATTACACTTTCATTTTCAGAATATGTAAAATAGCCCACGCCTTTGATCGGGCCTACAAGTTTTTTTAAATATTCGTATTTAGGTTGAAATAACGACTTCGAATACAAATAAATATTTTCAAATTTTAGCCCAAATTTTTTTAGGAGCGAGCTAAAGCGTCTGACAGCAGTTTTAGAGAAAAAGCCACAGCATATCTCGTAACTAACGCAATGAAAGCAAAGAAAAAATTCGGCATGGGCCTCAATCAAAGGAAAATGAAACCAAAGCCATATGAAAAAAATAAAAAATTGGACATGGGACTGAAGCAGAGGAAAAAGAAGCGAAAACCATTGGAGATAAGAAAAAAGATATAATAATCCCGAGAATAATAAGTGTGCCTAAAGTGGGCGGGTTCTTGCCGCTTGTACCGATTTTAACAGCAATCGGTGCCTTAGGAGGGCTTGCGTCCGGCGGTTCAGCTATTGTTAAGACTATTAACTGTGCTAATACCGCCAGAAAACAGCTAGAGGAGAATAAGCGACGTAATAAAAAAATACAAGCTATTGCTTTAGGCAATGGTCTGTATCTCAAGCCATATCAAAAGGGATACGGTATAAACTCTTCAAAAAAACATCTAGCGCAGCTACCCAATAAACCACTTTCAAACATTGAGAGGTGTATTTATGAGAGACTCACTTCGGAAGGAGGTGGAACACATTGGGTAGCTTTTTATAAAACAGAGAAGGAAAGTCGATATTTTGATAGCTTCGGGAATTTACTACCACCTTTAGAGCTAATCAAATATTTAGGAGATAACATTAAATACAATTATAAACGAGAACAACGGTTTGATACTTTTAACTGTGAACACTTGTGTTTAAGGTTTCTACTATTGAACCCAAGAACAAGAGCTGTCCTTTAATCAATCCTTTTAAGCTGTTTTTTAAAGAATATTTAATAAAGATTTATAAAAAAAATTAAATTCGAACTAGTATTTTTGTTTTTTTTTTAATGCATAGGACTATATAACTTTTAATATCTTTTATATTTAATCAGTCTGAGATGAACAACAGCTTGATAAACAGCAATAAACAACGTTAAACAACAATTAACAGCAAATAAACAACAAATAAACAACAACAAATAAACAACAAATAAACAACAACAAACAGCAATAAACAGCAAATAAACAACAAATAAACAACAAAAAAACAGCAAATAAACAACATTAAACAACAACAAACAGCACATAAACAACAATAAACAGCAAATTAACTACAATAAACAGCAAATAAACAACAAATAAACAACAAATAAACAACAATAAACAACAAATAAACAACAAATAAACAACAATAAACAACAATAAACAACAAATAAACAACAATTACCAACAAATAAACAACAAATAAACAATAAATAAACAACAATAAACAACAACAAATAAACAACAATAAACAACAAATAAACCACTGGTTTCGTATTTAAGAAAATGAAGGAACATATTCTGAAGGAATTAACAAAGACAAGAAACGCATTAAAACGAAAATTTCAAGCATAAAATTAGGGAGAGAAGAAAATGAATATCAATTAGAAGAGACATTTAAACCAATTACGCAACCTCTTAAAAAACTCATCACTGGAAATATACTACCCAATCAGCCTTTAAAGACGAAGAAAGAAGAAAATGAAGATTATACAAAACAAGAAATTAAAGTAGATCAAAACTATAGTAATGTATCTCATGATACATATGATGAGGAAATCACAGAAGATCGATTCTATTCTCAACCTTTTGTGTCAACTAATGAAAGCAATAATCAGCATACTGTAACAAGCAATGTGAGTTATAATTTAAATCTGAGTGAGCTAGAGCGAAAGGGCGAGCTTGATAAAGCCTTTGGCGCCTACAAGAAAAGCGGAGAAATGAAATTGGGAGCAACTAAAATAATTGAAGATGATAATGAAATAATATTAGAAAACGGTGAAAGGTGGAATCTAACACCGGGATTATGTTCTTTAATCTACCGTAAAAACCCCCAAGGCTATGACGAAATGGATTTGGAATCATATCAGAAAATTTTAATAAAAACCAATGCTCATAGAAGAAATCACTTACATAATGATGCTCTTAAGGGTAATCGCTCTAAAAAATATCTCACAATCATAAAAAACTGTTTCCATCAATGAACGCGCCTAGTGCGATGTCTACACCTAACCGCCGAACAAAATCTATTCATGAAGGGGGCGGTCTAATGACACTTAATACAAGTAAACCAAATTATGTATACTGGGATGATCCGATTGAGATCGTTAATAGACTAAGACTTCTAGTTGTATCACAATCAGCTGATCATAGTAATCATAACAATGAAATAGTTTCCATAATTGAAGAGCTGCCAGAAGCAAAAATAAATTTTTTTAATTAAAAATGATGTGTTCAATGATTTTAGCAACAATATCAAAATGTCGCTTGACAAGTTCGGTCATTTTTCCTCCAGAAACATTACAAACCAAAATTATACTATGAAGAAATCTATTCCTGGCATATTGATAGATAATGAAAGTAATATTATTTTTTCAAACAGACAATGATGTATGCACAAAAATATTTATGGAACGTAAAATAAAGCAAACGATGAGAAAGAAAGATAAACTCTTAATTGAGCAAATTACATCGAACGAGAAACTGATAGGCGAGATAGCATCTACTTTCCAAAAAAAACGTAAAAAATATAAATAAAAAAAAACGTAAATCAATATTGAAAGACTCATTATTAACAAACGCATCAAGTGAAGTTGACTTTAAGAACAGAAAATATATAGATGGAAAAAATAAATCAATGGGAAAACATGACTAAAAGAGATTTAATTAATGAATTACATGCACCAGCCCGTAAAAACTTTAGGCGTCGACGTATTGTTATAAAAGGAATCGACGACCTTTGGCAAGCAGATTTGGTAGAAATGGAAAAGTACACGTCATCGAATAAAGGCTATAAATTTATATTGACGGTTATCGACACATTCTCTAAATATGCATGGGGAGTTGAATTGAAATCTAAATCAGCTAAAGACGTTACTAATGCTTTATCAAGTATTTTTAAATTTGGACGAATTCCTAAGAATTTACAAACCGACGATGGGAAAGAGTTCTTTAGACTACTTTCAAAACATTATGTGAAAAAATAACATCAACCACTATTCGACATATAGTGGGTTAAAAGCGTCTATTGTTGAACGTTTTAATAGAACCCTCAAGGAAATGATGTGGCGAGAGATTAGTTTCAAAGGAACATATCATTGGATTGAAATGTATAATAAATTGATTGATGAGTATAATCGAAAACATCATAACCGATAAAAGTGACCTAATTAAATGAAGATAATCTGCTAAACACTGTTTACAATCATATTAAAATTTTTCACGGGGCAAAATTTCATGTGGGTGACTATGCTCGTATAAGCAAGCATAAACATACATTTGAAAAGGGATATACTCCCAACTGGACAATGGAAATTTTTAAAATAAAACGAATACAAATGACAAACCCAACTACATACATATTAGAAGACTATCAGGGTGCGCCCCTTCAAGGGGGTTTCTATAAAGAAGAGCTAAGGAAAACACATTATCCAAATACTTATCTAGTTGAAAAGATAATAAAACGAAAAAACGATCGAGTTTTTGTTAAATGGTTGGGGTTCCCTAATGAACACAACTCTTGGATAAACAAGAACGATGTGCTCTAAATGGCGACAGATCATCAACGAAGAACCCCTGAAACCATTACACTCAAACACACACACACACACACACACACACACACATACACACAGCAATATTATACCAATTAATTTTCAATAAAAGACATTCAAATGAAATTCATAAAATGCGTATTTATTTTTTCATGTTTATTTACTTATTTTATTTTTTCTTATTTATATAAAACGATGGTAATTTAATTTAGTCATGTTTCTTTATTGGAGGTGAATACATTTATTCTATAATGACCCCAAGCAAATGTTTTTCTTATTTTTCTCTTATCATCTAATCCACTTAAAGTGGTTTTCTTAACTCTAAGCGTATATAAATTATGGAACTTAGCTCTAAACATTAACATACATATCACATAATTTTTTATTTTCAAATAAACATTCCTTATAACTATTTAAATTTAATTTATCTAACGCAGATTTTTTGACTCCTTTAAATTTTTTTATTGCACCCTCCGCCTTCAAGCGATAAGGAGTACATCTTTGCCCTTAAACCTACAAACTCGACCATTCTTTTGCCGCAGTTTTCGTCTTTCATCATTCCTAACACCTTTTTATTGCACCTTTTTATCCCGTATTTAACCGCTAAATCTTCGGGCTATTCCGAAGTATCAAACTTCATATCCACATTTCTGCTTATATCCGCAAAGAAATCATTTGTTTGAATGGAATAAATAAATGAGTCTGTATACATATAATTTAATTCAACTGCCTCTTGGACTTTGGGCTTCATGTAATCATAGTGGAAATCATACATTTTCCACTTTGATAATTCTAAGACTGTGAACCCTAAATACATCGGCTTATCATAGGTATTATGAAGTCGCTTCATCTGTATGGCATACATGTCTTCAGCAAATTGTGCAGAGCTATGAAAACTAGCCTTTGCAATCAGCGCTCGTGCTCCCAACCGATTGCGGCTCACTGTTTCCCAAGACGTGACTAGCTTGACATTTTTCCGTTTTTGAACGTTTTCCGTCGTTTTCCCATAAACAGCATTGTTCAATAGCTTGAAGAAATCTTTCTCGAAATTGTTCTGTGCCATTGCTCTACGATGTGTGTTAAGATCAATGTATTTTTTCAGCCAAGACGACTGTTTGAATCCTAACACACGATGTATCTTTGACAGCTCTAGTCCGTTTATCAAGCACTGCTGCAAATTTCTGTAGTGTATGGGGTATTTTACTTTGGACCTCAGGTCAGCAATTAGTTTGTTGACTTTTGCTGTCGGTGTGGCCCTTTGGTTAAGCGGACAAAACGGAAGATCATTATGCAAATCGTGTAGGTTTGATGGATACATTAAATCAACCTCAAGAATATAACCATATTCTGAGGTTTCTCCAATATTTATAACATCTAATGATGAAATTTCTTCTTCGGTCAACCACTGAAAACCTGTATAAGGGAGACATTGCGACATGGCCCAACCGTATAGATTGTTCGCATCTAAATACATTAAGTATTCAGAAGGTTTGCTGGCATCGTCTTCAGAGAGATATTTATGATTGGCTTTTGAGCACATTTTACAGCACTGTACAAGCCCACCACGAATACCGCTCTGAATAAACCTATACATATTAATGTCAATGTGACAACCAAAAACTGTCCAGGCGTGTTGAGCATGTGCATAATCTTCTTCTGTACATTCGGAGTTTGTGAGGCTATTAAAGAAATTTTCTCTCGAAGGTAGAGAGCTCTCACTTAAACGACTCTCTGAGTCTAAATATTCGTATGGGAACACCCCCTTTCTATGAACCAGGTTGAAGTGGTCATCAAGTGGGAAGAAACGTCTGACACTTTCAAACCTTTCAACACTTAAGTTTGCGCTTAGCGCATCTAAACTTGTTGCCATGAAACGATATGTATCGACAAATCCAATTTCAATATTTTTATCGTGGAAGGCAATGTGTGTATGCTTAGAAACGGAGATGTACATTTCCTTATTCAGTGGCAGAACCTTGATTTCACCATCAACTTTGTTTAATTCTCTAACGAATAAATGTGAATCATACTTAGAGAAGTTATGGAAAAATACAGGGACAAAATGTGCAATTTGGAAATTATTGTTGCAGGCATTATGCGCTGCGCCTCTAAATTTACCAGTTAAATGGCAATGATCTCTAACGCGATCAGCTCCTAACGCCTTTTTACAAATATGGCAGTTAAAAGCTATTCTAAAACAATTTTCCTCTTCAGAACTCATTGTTATGGGCCTAACTGTACTTAGGTATGAGGTGTAAATTTCGTTCACATCTTTTATTAGAGACTTAACGCAATTTTCACCTGCATATTCACCTGTCTCCATAACATATTTGTCTAAATGGGAATTAAAGGCGCATTTGATGAAATACGAGAATGCAATGGGAACATGTTCATGTGTTGCCACTACATTCTCACTAACTCTAGAGTTCAAGGGCTCTAACATGCATTCGAAATCTGCATAGACTACGAAGGGTACATCTAAACTACGATTAAAATTTTTAAAACTTAGACTTGCCTTTTCCGCCGTTGGCAAGGTCGATACCATCTTTCCACACTGCTGTTTAGGCTCCTCGTGTAGTTTTATGCTGTGGGAATAGTTTAGGCACGTGCCAAAGAACAGGAGCTCTTCTGTGTGGCTTGTTAATTATGTGCGTACAAGTCTGAAAATATAAATCAACGTATTTCATAAGTATTTTTTCTAAATATATGCATATGTTTATTTATATTTAAATACATACCTTGATAAAGTTCTTATCCATACAAAATGGGCCCGATCTCCAACAGCATTTGGCTCACGTGGGATTGTTTCTCCTCCTTCGTTAAATATAACGGCCCAATAACTGCTCCAATCTCCTCGACGAATCCGAAAACATTTATGCTTATGGTCGGGTTTTGCTCTTCAAACACTTTGAGTTGTTTCAAAGGGAGAGGAAACTCTATGTTTTCAAAATTTAGCGTTAAATGCTCGCTTAATTGGATGACGGTGGCGTTAATATCTTCGATGGTATAGCTGCTGCTTCTATTCGCATTGCCTTGCGGTGTTTTAAAAGCGGAAATTAACGCCCACTTGAAGCAAAACTCATCGGAATTTTTCACGTTTACCAACGCTTTTTTCGCCTTTAGCGTTTTTGGTAAAGCGATCCAACTCGATACTTTTAATGGAGTATATTTGTTCACATTAAGCTCCATGCGAAGAATTTTTGCCAAGTTCCAGCCACTATCCTTCTCCTGGAATTCGTCCATTTTCGCCTTTATACTCGCAGAGTGATCTATAAATGCATCCTCAAGGCTTGTTGACTGCGTTACAACACCCATTTCTGTTTGATGCTACTTCACAAATCTTATCACCTCCTCATCAACATATTTTACATACTCTGCGAAGAGCTCGAAATTAGCCTTCACAGAAGTATGCATATGTAAAATATTTCTGAGGAGAGGGAGTAGAGCCGCTGATGCATCGCACATAAATTCTTCCGTCAGAAGAAGTTCATCCTTTCTGCTCTCGAAAGAATATGTGCATATCCGGTTCTTGAAACCGCTTGCGATCAGCTTTCACTGGTGTGAAAACACGGATCTTGTGAGCATTTGACCTGAAGTGTGTGCTCCATTTCGTTTGTAGCATGTACACATCACACGCAGAACAATAAATAGCATGATTGGGTGTTGGTATAGCTGTTTTATTGTAGCTGGTGGTGGAAATTGGGTTGCCGATGCTAGGTCCAGTGGTGTAGTTGGAGTGGGTGGTGAAGCTGGGGTTGAAGGCGTTAGATCCGGTGGCGTAGTCGAAGTGGGCGTTGGAGGTGGGATTGGCGATTGTAGATCCGGTGGCGTAGTGGGCGTTGGAGTGAAGTGTTGGTGCTGCTGTAGCCGTTATAGCTGTTGTAGGTGGCGATAGGGCCGCTATGGTTTGCGGTAGGCCCCCTGAGGAGAACGTTCGAAATGATGACCGGCTTATCTCCTCTGGTGTGGGTGGTGGCAGATCCGTTGGGAGTGGCGAAAGTTCCGCTAGCGTTGGCGGTAGGCCCCCTGAGGAGAACGTTCGAAATGATAACTGGCTTATCTCCTCTGGTGTGGGTGGTGGCAGATCCGTTGGGAGTGGCGATGGGTCCGTTGACGAAGGCGGATGGTCCGTTGGAGGTGGCAGCAGGTCCGTTGGAGGTGGCAGCAGGTCCGTTGGCGGTGTTGTTGCTTCTAAACACAACATTATCGAAGTAATTCGGGATGCTGTCGCGACCCATGTTCTTATTATAATTTATATAATTGAACGTTTGGTCGCAGTCAGCGTTGGAGTTGTTGTTGTTGTTGCACTTGTTGAAAGCCATTTTACACACACAAAAAGATTTTTTTGAGTTTGAGGTTGAGGTTTTAAGGTTGTAAGGTTACGATGGTTCTGGAACTACTGATGCGGGTTCAATGAAGAAAAGGAGCCTTTATAGCTCAGGGACCGATTTTTCTATTACTTCATTCAATTGATAAATATTAGAGATAGGGACAAACAGGTTTAAGAGGACATAGGGTATGATCCGGTGCATCTACAATACAAGCGTGTACACTTGTTGAAGAAACTTCTCACGCCCAAAGTCATAAAACAATCAAAATAATGTGAAGATGAAAGAAGATATCCTAAAAATTAGTGAAATCTGGGGCATTCGATGAGTCTGATACTAAAAATCGACACGTAAACCACAAGTCATAAAACTAGAATAATTAGGAGAAAACAATTACAGAAGCCCATCCATACATCCATCCTGAATACATGATTAGTCCTTTACCCTTGCCACACACACCCAGAATAGAGCTGTTTACCCTTGTCAGTAGGTGTCTATAGGCGTGAAATTTACGATCGAACCTTTTTCTCTAACAAAACCTGTTTACAAGTGTGCGCCGCACTTGTGTTCCTTGGCCGTGTAGAAAAACGGTCTGTTCACACTCTTCAGAAAAGGGAGAGTAAATTAAATGCGCACGTGCCTGATCGAGCTCTCAACCCACCCCTGAAAAAGTAAACAAACAAGTCGATGCGTGCACTTGTGCGCCTGTGATCGCAAACCCTCTCCTACTTCAAATCTGAATTCTAATGAGCGGTCCCTTATTAAATCGGGTTTTTAATGATCGGTCCCTTTTCCCAACCCCCGAAAAAATAGACGAACAAGTCGATGCGTGCACTTGTGCGCACGTGATCTCATAGCCCCCTCCCAATTAAAATCTGAATTTAAATGAGCGGCCTCTTATTAAACCAGTTTTTAATGATCGGTCCCTTTTCCCACCCCCGAAAAAGTAGATGAACAAGTCGATGAGTGCACTTGTGCGCACGTGATCTCATAACCCCTCCCACTTAAAATCTGAATTTTAGTTACTAAAATGTAACGGCCACTTTCCTCAGCTCCCCCTCCTCAAAAGGTCACAAAGGCCCATGATGATTGGTGCCCTCACGACCTCCTCCCTAAAAAAGGGATCACGTACCTGCATATTAACGATCGGTCCCCTCACACCCCTCCCTCAAAAAGGGTCAGGTGCCTGCATATTAATAAAGATCACGTAAGGTCATAAATCATTAATTATTCACATCACGTAATTAAATTGACAGCAACTTCCTGTCACAGAACATACAATTCCCTACTACTTTTGGGAAATATTAATTTGACAATTCAAATTCCTTTTTTCACTCTCCTCCGATCTAATCAACGATTAGGTTCATAAGAGGAATTGTTTTCATTTCTAGATTTTAAGTAGTTTAGGTATTAAGGTTTGTCTCCCATTTTTCGTTATTAATTAATATCAATTGTAAAATGTATGTATTAACTAAAACACTACATTCAATATCAGCTTACGATTAAATAGTTTTATTTATCATTCTATTACTTAATTTAGTGTACTGTGATATAATACATTCTAGTGTTTCTATACGTATAATATGCAAGTGACAGGCACAGGTGTCATATATGGCATATTGTTAAATGTTCTGCGTATTGTGAAGTAATTTGAGATTTCTTATATTTCATGAGCAGCCGTTGGTGCTCAGGAAAAATCTAGTCGGTAGTATTTGATTTGCGCTGTTTTGATATGGGGGCACATAATAAACCAAATATGATGGCTCAAGCTTTTATAGTCTGCGAGATATGCCAAGAAAACCTAGTCCTGGCCCCATTCGCCACCACACATCAAAAAAACGCAAATCAAATACTACCGACTTGCGCTTTGGTTTGAACATAGACATGGTTGCTCTTATTAAGTACTGAAAATTTCAAAACGATCATACTCTTAGTCTAGAAGGTATTCAAGAATTCATTTTCGGAGCTCGGATAAGATAATGTATTTGCAGATTTTTGCTAATTTTTGAATACTAGAGCTATTCCTTCAATATAAATTCGTTTTTGTTTCCATTAACTCCTTGAACATCAATAGCAATTTGCTCCAGATCCATTTTTAGGGGTTTGTTTTTGATGCTTTTACTCGACGATGCGCTGAACTAATCCAGTCAACGGAGAATATTCAACTAATCGATCATGCATAAGCAAACAATATACTTTTGTGTTCCTAGAACTTTCATTCTCCAGTTCGATAGATACTCTCACATAAATTGGTCCCGTTTTAACAGTCTCATTTTGATGAGAAAGATCAATAACAATATTCGGCGCATTTTCCTTAAATTCGCTAAGTGAAAGCATCGGCCGAGACTCTTTCATATAACAACTTTGTTGGAAATTTGTATACATATCGTAGAGGCTAGTGAAACGTTCTCGTACAAAATTAACATTAATGTCATCATATGGATACGTTTCAGAATTGAAATACACTTTTATGTTTCTCAAGTGATTGTGAATTAGTGCTCCATTTAGTGTAAATGCTATTATCGCAAAACAGGGGAGCTCCCTGTTGGCTGCAAGATTAACATCCCATATATGATGGGAGCCCTCCGCTAGTGCGGGATTAAGATAGCAGTCCCAGCTACGAAATGCTATTGGTAACGTTTTTAGTTAAACTGAACATTGCCAATTTCTTCTCATCGCTAAGTGCTACATGTGGTATTTTCCATGTTATTTTGGAAATATTCGGTTTAAATTCAACATCTCCAATTTTCGAATAAAATACATCTTCCATGCTTTTAGTCATGAGTAGTATAAGCTCATGTTTACAATTTAACAACACTTTATTATAGTCTTCTCCAAATCCAAGTAAGAATTTAAGAGGAAAATAAATATTTTCAAATTTTAGTCCATTGGGACTCTGATCAAACCAATCATTACATTTGTTTTCCCACAATTAGAAGGTGCAACAATTAGGGATCTAATTGAATTGGGTAAAAGGCTACAGTGCCTGATCGTTTGTCTTTCATTATTTTTTAAATCGAAATTTCACACTTCAATATTCGTTTTTTGCTTTATTAAACGCATATTAGTTAAGGTTTTTTCATAAGCACGTCACTCATTAACAGATCTTTGAAGAATAATGAGCTAATAAAATGGTAATGCACTTTTATAAACCATTTAGTAATAAAACAAGTGTTGGGGCAAAATGCCCCTTTATTAATTTAAGTTTTTTGAAATGTATTACTCTATTTATCTGGGTCCACTCTACTGTTCACATTGCTATTACGGTAGTTCATTATGCTTTACACCTACATGAAAATGGGCAAGCTGCGCTTGAACTTTACTTATTAGTTAATCTACGGCTCGTGGTTTCGAAGAATATCACCCCCAACCCCCTATTTCTCATGCTGGACAGGAAAACGCTCCTGACTCTACATTTTGGCGTCCAAACGTGGGGCAGTGATATTCAATAATCGTGCAACCTGGTTCTAGTGTCTCATTTCGATCATTGGTTTCGTAACTCAACCGGCATACAACGCGCTAACTGTGCCCTACATTAGCCTTGCCTTGCCATTGTCGCATCGCCGAGACACCGTATATTTAATCACCTTTCGCCCGGCGACCCCTTGCCATCGCATCACCAATCTGTAACATCGTACAGTCATCATCGTTTTAGCAGTTTTCGCTTTGTCAATCTCGACGTGTAAAGAACACGTGCAAGAACAGCCGATAATTCGCACACATACACATTGCCCGATTGTCACTCAATTTAAACACCACTCAAACTTGAGTGCAACTCGCTGTGCTCAACTTTTACTTTGCTTCGTTATTCAGCACATTATCTTTTTTATTACACAGATTATAAAAACTTCATTACGTTGTTTTACCAGCTGGTTGATCAACAAAATTGCTTATTAAATATCGAAAAGTTTAATCAGCTGATCAGCTACTTGAAAGGACCAGCTCTAGAAACTGGCAAAGCATTTCAAGTGACGCCGGAAAATTATCAAAAGGCTCTTGTGCGTTTGAATCAGCGCTACGACAACCCAACATTGGTGTTCTTGGACAATATCTCGTCTCTGTTTAAGTTGCCAAACATCACAAACTCAAGCAGTCAACAACTTCGCGGTCTGATTGACAACTCTACGGCTCTTTACAATTCCCTGAAATCGTTTGGGAGTCAAGCTCAAATCGCACAGGCCATGTTGATATTTATAGTCATGGAAAGGTGGATCTGGGAACTAAGCGCAAATGGAACGAATCATTGGACTTTTCTACATTGCCAACGTGGGATCTGTGCGTACAGTTAGTAGAAAAACACTGCCAATATCTGGAATCGTTTGATGACGCCGTAGCTATTGAAAGTCGCACAGTAACTGGCGGCAAGCCACGCAGCCAGACCACACCTCGACAAGGTCTATCATTTAACTGTACATATCAATCATGTACTTTTTGTTCCAGATCAGAGCATCGTGCCACGCGCTGCAACCAGTTCAGACAAATGTCTGTCATACAGCGCTATGAAGCGGCAAAACGCCTTGCACTCTGCCTCAATTGACTTGGCAAAGGTCATCATGCAGCTAAATGCCCATGCTCTCAAAGATGTCGATCTTGTTCTCGCCTTCATCATTCACTGTTGCATCGAGAGACTGCCGAGCGTAAGCCATCGCATTGCCAACGCTTTCTTCTTCACATATTACAACAGCCCCCAGCGTTGCCGTCACACACACGCACAACAACGGGTCTTCAGACCAAGTCATCTTGGCCACAGCCATCGTCTATGTGAGAGATGCGTCTGGAAACTATAGGATTGGTCACGCATTGTTAGATTCTTGCTCACAAGTGAATTTCATCTCAGAACAATTCGCTCAATCGCTGCGCTTGCCCAAGGTCAAACGCCACAAGAGAATATGCAGCATTGGCGAATCACATACACACATTAAGTTTGGTACCTCTGCAACTATTAAAACACGTCTGGTCACCTTCGAGATGCCACTCGATTTTTGCGTAACCTCGCACATCGCATACCAGCCGGATGCCGACATTGATATCTCGTCGTGGAACTTGCCTAACAACACACCGCTGGCAGATAAGCAATTTTACAAAACACGCCGTATTGATCTTCTCATTGGTACTGAAATCTTTTTTGAAATTCTTGCAGTAGGACAGATCAAGTTGGGCCCCTGCCTGCCCACACTCCAGAAAACTCTACTCGGATGGATTGTGTCTGGACGTTATGAAGGCTACAAGGGTCAGGTACACAATTACTCGCTTTCGTTGGAGGAGTCCATTAACGGAAACCTTGAAAGACTTTGGCGTATCGAGGATGTGCACAAGTCAACTGATAAGCTCACTCCTGAGCAGCGTCAGTGCGAGCAAATATTCGCTCGAACCGTAAAGCAACAAGCAGATGGTAGAATCGTTGTGCGGCTACCATTTAAGGATGATCCAGGCTACCAAGGTTCCTCGTACGAGTCGGCTAAGCAGAGATTTGAAGCGCTGGAGCGCCGATTGAATCGCAACTCTGAATTAAAGGCAGCCTACGTGGAGTTTCTGACCGAATACGAACGCCTAAGCACATGAGCCTCGTAGATGCACCAAGGATTGATGAGCCACACAATTATATACCTCATCATTGCGTCTTTAAACTAAATAACACATCGACCAAGTTAAGGGTAGTTTTTGATGCATTGAGCCAGACATCATCGCACAGATCGCTTAATGATTTGTTTATGGTAGGACCAACCATTCAGCCAGATTTGTACATACTTCTACTGCGCTTTCGGACATACAGGTATGCAATCACAGCAGATGTCGTTAAAATGTTCAGATGAAAAGCTTCGCACATATGAGCTCAACACAGTTACTTACGGAACGGCAACGGCACCATATCTCGCAATTCGAAGCATGACGTACCTAGGCGATCTACATGCGCATAAAGAAGGACTTGGAGCAAAGGCTATAAAATCATAATTTTACGTGGATGACCTCCTGTATGGACACGACACAACAGTAGGTCTATGACAGCTCAAGTCAGAAATCATCGAAATTTTTCTCAAGGGCAAGTTTGAGCTGGCAAAACGGCACTCAAACCATCCGGACTTTTTTGATAACAGCACCATTAAGAATCTAAATCTGGATGAGATCTCGGTTACTAGCGCTTTAGGATTGACCAACGGCGAGATGTTTTGCTTATTGCATTTCGGCCTAAGCGCTTATTTAATGTCGTCACCAAGCGAACAATCCTATCGCTGGCATCATCCCTCTTCGACCCATTAGGACTGATAACGCCTGTCATTATTACTGCCAAGATTATACTACAGGAACTATGACTACTCAAATTACAGTGGGACGAGACGGTCTCACAATCACTATGCCAAGCCTGGAAGGCATTCTCTGCTTCACTTTAATCGTTGGAGTCCTTGGCTATACCTCGGTTCTGTATGCGACGCTTCCATTAGTGCATATGGATGCTGCATTTACGCGCGTACGATAACTGTGGATGGAAAGGTCAGAGCACCGCTAATCACATCTAAATCTAGAGTGGCACCAACACGGAAACTGTCACTACCAAAATTGGAATTAGCTTCCGCGCACCTTCTGGCACAACTATACGTCAAAATAAAAGACATTTTTACAATAAGGCACACAACGTATATTTGGAGCGACTCGCGGATAGTTCTGCATTGGATACAGCAACATTCAGCTACCCTATCGACGTTTGTTGGAAACCGTGTTTCGGACATCCAAGAATATACACATATATATGCACACCTTTGGAATTGGAGAATTTGATCTGGTTTTTGGGGCCGGCGTATTTGACACAAGGTACCAGCGCTTGGCCAAAGGATACTCGAACTAAGCCTGATCTTGAGGTAGTAGAACAAGAGAAACGCAAATCAGCATTCAAGACTATAGCCAATGGCAATCATTTGCGCGACATACTTTGAAACATAAGTTCTCATCGCCGTTGTTTACTGATAGTTGCATGGATGTTCCGCTTTCGCTGCTCTACACGAAACTTGACGAAGTTAAATACACCAACGCTGACACCTCAAGAGCTGCAGCGTGCATTTCATTGCATCATTTGGACTCTCCAGCAACAGCACTTTGCCTACGAAATTCACGCATTACACAGGAACAAGCAAATATCAAGTCACCTCAAATTTTTAAATCCATTCTTGCAGCTTACCGATGGATACATGTTGCTGAAGGTTGGTGGCCGCCTGGAGTTGTCGAGTGTTCCAGAGGCACAGAAGCATCCAATATTACTCCCCAGTAAATATGACTTCATTCGGCATTACGTGCAGTTTCTACACCGCCATCACTACCACGCCGGCGCAAAGGCACTTGTTGCATTGCATCGTCTGCAATTTTGGATTGTTAACGTCATAAAAGAATGCGTACATTGTGTACGCTACAAGCCAAGGTTGCAACAGCAAATATTGGGAGCACTGCCAGTGGAGCGGCTCACCGCCTCGAGACCGTTTTCGCACTGCGGGGTGGACTTCTGTGGACCGGTCAACGTATACCTTCGCATCCGTGGCAAAGGCCCTTGTAAGAGCTACATTGCCATTTTCGTATGCTTTGCCACAAAAGCAGTTCATATCGAAGTGGTGTCCGACTTGTCAACAGATGCCTTTTTGGCTGCCCAACGGCACATGATCGCGCTTCGTGGCTTACCTGTCGATATATTTTGCGATAACGCAACTAATTTTACTGGAGCGAGCAACCAATTGAATGAACTTCGCGACTTTTTCTTCCAGCAAGAAAATCAACCTATGGGAGGCGGCCGTCAAGAGTGCCAAAGGTCTCATGACTCGCAGTTTAATGAACGCACGCCTGACGTTCGAAGAACTTGTCACCGTCACAGTGGAGGTGGAGGCCATCTTAAACTCACGCCCCCTGACACCACTTTCGTCTGACCCAAGCGACCTCGGTGCGCTTACGCCAGGTCACTTCCTCACCGCGAACTCACTACGAGCCGTGCCGGAATACACTATCAATGACAACCAACTAAGTCACTTGGATCGCTGGCGCATGGTTAGTGGCATCAAGCAATACTTTTGGCGACGCTGGCTATCTGACTACGTTAACGAGCTGCAGACACGCGCCAAGTGGATAATGCGACGCGTGACGGCTACGGTTTCCGGACAAGATCAGCGAATTCGAGCAGTAGATATTCGGACCCCCAAGGGAGTCATTCGTCGACCGATTTACAAGCTTGCCCTGCTGCCAGTCTTTTGAAAGGCTTGCGTCTTTCAATGGGGCCGGGATGTTGGGGCAAAATGCCCCTTTATTAATTTAAGTTTTTTGAAATGTATTGCTCTACTTATTTGGGTCCACTCTAATGTTCACATTGCTATTACGGTAGTTCATTATGCTTTACACCTACATGAAATTGGGCAAGCTGCGCTTGAACTTTACTTATTAAGTCAGTACACTAAAAGACATCGAAATAAACGGTTGCACCTACGACGTGCTGAAGTTAATCTACGGCTCGTGGTTTCGAAGAATATCACCCCCCAACCCCCTATTTCTCATGCTGTACAGGAAAACGCTCCTGACTCTACAACAAGTAAGATGGCTCTAGTAGGGTGCCCCCGACTAGGAAATATCCTGAACCCAGCGTCGAGCTGTCGTTACGTACATTTAAAGCTCTTTGCATTCACACACACATTCACAAAGTCACACATACACACACACACAAACGCACGCAGCAAGCTGCGCACTTTACACATAGGCTGCGCTTGGCCCTTATATGGAAAATGAATTCGTTATGAAATTTTCAGTGCTTAATAAGAGAACCAAATCTATGTATAAGGGGAGGTGTCCAAAATCCAAAATATTAATAATCGGCGTATCCTTTACGCGCACACAATTAACTAAATTTGATGGCTGTAGCTCTTAGAGTCTCCGAGATATGCCAAGAAAACAAAGTCTTAAAATCGATTTTTATCGATAATAATGAAACGGAGCAAGATATCGATAAAGATAAAATAATAATAATCTAAAGTTTAAAAGTTTAGGTCTTTGGCTTTTGTAGTTTCCGAGATCGGTGCGTTTATACAGACGGACATGTCTAAATCGACACAGCTTGTCGCCTTGATCAAGAATATAATACTTTATGGGGTCGGAGATGCTTCCTTCTACCTGTAACATACATTTGCACAAAATCATTATACCCTTTTAACCCATTTTCAATGGGTTCAGGGTATAACAAGAAAGGTGGCTCTAGTCGGGTGTCCCCCACTAGGAGATATCCTGAACCCAGCGGCGAGCTGTTACATACAATTAAACATCTTTGCATTTATCCGCACATTCACAAAGTCACACCGACACACTCACACAAACGCACCCAGCAAACTGAGCACTTTACACATTGGCTGCGCTTGGCCCCACTATGGAAAATGAAGTCTTGAATAACTTCTAAACTAAGAGTATGATCGTTATGAAATTTTCAGTGCATCCAAATCTATGTACAAACGAAGTCTGAAGTATTTGATTTGCGTTTTCTTGATATAGAGGGCGAATGGGGGAGGTATCCAAAATCCGAAATATTCATAATCTGCGTATTACTTACGAGCACATATTGAACCAAATTTAGTGGCTCTAGCTTATATAGTGTCCGAGATACGCCAAGAAAATTCGGCATGGGCCTCAATCCCAGGAAAAAGAAACCAAAGCTCTATGAATACAAGTAAGATGGCTCTAGTCGGGAGTGCCCGACTTGGAGATACCCTGAACCCAGCTGCGAGCCTCTGCATTCATAGACACGACACCACAGCTTCACTTAGTCAAATAAAATAAAAATAAATAATAAAAAATAATGATCGCGCTTCGCGCCGACAAATTTTAGAATTCCAAAGTTGTGAAATTTCTCGAAAAAAGCTCCAGAATATTTCAAATCGCCGATGTCCCAGCATTAAGTTACACTTGGACCAATAAGTGTGTTAAGTTTAAAAATAAAATAAAATAAAAATTTAAATAAACAGTAAAAAAAACTTCGTTGACTCAAGCCAGATTTGAACCCGTGTCTGATTGCGCGCAAGGCAACATCTCTACCACTCAGCCATAGTTGCATTTGAATCGCTTTCGTCAAAATCTTTGATTATACACACACGTTCAACCAATCGCTTGAGAATTCAAAAAGAATGTGCATATATGTATGTTTGGGTGCACACGCATGCAGAAAACGTCTGCGCTTGGCGCTTACCACCACGTGGTTTGCCAATATACAACTACATTTTCTTTAATTACTTCTGTGTTTCTTAACCAATTTGGATGAAATTTGTTTTAATGCATTCTTATTATTCTAGTACATTTATAAAGCAGCATGAACCAAATTTGGTGGCTCTAGCTCTTACAGTTTCTGATATATGCTCATGCAGCTGCGCTTGGCCCCCACTATGGAAAGTTAATTACTAAATAACTTCTAAACTAACAATATATTATGGACTAACAAATTCTCTGCATAGATACTTCCTTCTATTCCAAACAATGGCAGTGCAATCACAAAAAATGTACTTTGTTGTCTCTTAATCCTCTCTTCACTCTGTCTTCACTCTGTATCAGGGGACAGGCGCATTTTGTGGAGGTGAGTTAGGACACCAAGAGCCGTAGTTTCGTCCTTGAAAAGTTTTTGGTCTTTCTACCTGTATGTGGGCTGACCAGCTCTTTGGCTTGTTGTAACCCAGGTCTCGTTGACCAGTAGATTCCCCTCGCCTTCTTTGACCATTCCTCTATCAACTCTTTGGCAGAGGTCCAGCTTAACCCACAAAAGGGTTCAGGTCCACGAAGAGGGGTTGCGGAACCTGCCCTAGCTATCCCGTCCGCAACTTCGTTGCCGTAAATTCCGGAATGCCCAGTGACCCGGTTTCGATGTGAGAGGTGCTGGAGACAATTCCAGCAATCCGCAACCAGTCTTGAGGTAATCGTCCATGAGGAAAGAGCTTGAAATGCTGCTTGGCTATCTGAAAAGATATTTATGGTGGCTCCTCTTATCCCCTTGTCAAGAATATGTCTGAAGCAGGACTCAATGGTGTGGATCACAGATTGAAAAACACTGGGCCAGGTACCCATTGCAATCGATATTTTAGTGTTGGGTCCTGTGATCCCCGCACCAACGTCTTGATTAGTTTTTGATCCGTCTGTAAACCACTGCAGGCTCATGCGATCATTGCAAGGGATGCCATCATCCCATAACCCACGGTCTGGAATAGGAGTCCTACATTCCGAAGAAGAGTTCCGTGGTCTTAAGATCCGTTCTGTCGCAGATCCCTAAGCCAGGCATAGATTTTACTATTCTTGCAAAACTTATGTCTTCTGCTAGCAACCCATTTGAGGGTTTAATCCTCAGAAGGCTCAAGGAAGCTACCTTCTTTATGTGCAAATGCAGTGGATTTAGTCCTATGGCTGTCTGCAGTGCTGCAGTATGACATGTATATGTACGCATGACACCCGTGAGGGATAAACATTCGAGCCGCTGAAGTTTGCTGCATTTTTGTATGGCGGTAGCCTGCAGGACCTTTAGCCACCAGACGAGGGCAGCGTAAGTGACAACAGGCATAACCATCATACTATACAGCCATCTGATGGCATTGGAGTCTAAGCCCCACGTTTTATGAGTACCTTTGGTTAACGTTATCCAGATTAATACCGAGATATTTAACCTCACTGGAGAGCTCGACGGGTGTCCGACCGATGTATAGCCGACATCGATGTTGTACTGTTTCGTGAAGGGAACGATAATCGCCTTCTGTGGGTTGATATTGAGACCCACATCTGTGCACCATCTTAGGGCCGTGTTGAGTGCCGTTTGCATTAATTCGGTGATGGTTAAGCCGAACTATTATTGCCAGATCATCTGCGTATCCTATGGTATTCATGCCTTCCGATAGTTTCACCAGTAGTTCATCTATCATGAGGGACCAAATAAGGGGAGACAGAACCCCGCCCTGTGGACACCTGTCCAATGAAGATCTAATGTCTCTGTGCATAAGCATTCTCTCTATCCAGGTAATAGAAAAGAAGTCAACCCCCCTAGATGCTAACGCCATAGGTATTGACTGATAGCCAGTGTTGTCGAAGGCCCCTTCGACGTCTAGGAATGAGCACAAAGCAATTTCCTTCGCCTCGAATACCTTTTCAATCTTACTGACTATCTGATGTAAAGCGACCTCTATCGATCTGCCTTTGATGTAGGCGAATTGTGTATGGTGCAGGGGATTGGTATCTTGCAATCTGCATCGGATATGCAATTCCAAAAGGCGTTCTGTGGTCTTAAGCAGAAAGGGTGTAAGGCTAATTGGTATATACGACTTACGTTGATCCAAGGGTCGGTTCCCTTGCTTGGGAATAAAAACCACATTTACCTCCCTCCAAGATAGCGGAATGTACCCCCAAGTGAAGCTCGCCCTAAGTAGACCAATTAGTGAACTCAGTATATCTTCTAGGCTGTGTTGCAGCATGGCCAGGAAAATCTGGTCGCTCACCGGGGCTTTGAAGGGAACGAATGATTTAAAGGCCCGCCTGACCTTGTCAACGTCGAAGATAAGACCCGACAGACTGTAACCACGTCTAGCTGGTGGTTCAGTATCCCCATCATTACAGGGATTTTCCGGGTTTATAACAGAACCAGGGAAATGCACCTGGAGCATCAGCTCTAGCGTTTCTCGTCGATCCTGTGTGTAAGAACCATATGTTCTTTTTAGGAGCTCCACACCATTGGATGACCCTCTGGCCAATACCTTTTGCAATCTCGCTGCTTCTGGAAGTGACTCCACACTTTCGCAGTAGGTGCGGCAGGTATCGAGCTTGGCGCGTCTAATGTTCTTATTATACTCAGTGAGTGCGCATCAGTATGTGACTCTATTTGACTTGTCCCAGTTACAGAATCATCTGACCTCCTTCCTTTGATTTTCCAGGCCTTCGCTCCACCAGGGAACCTCACGTTTCGCGCTATCATGGTAGGAGGTTAAAAGCTCATCTTGAAGTTGTCTTGACGCCAATACTATCTCCCTCGTGGAGTTAAAGCTGGCAGTAAGTTGATCAAATTTCGAAGCCACTAATGATTTGTACAGGTCCCAATTTATTTTCTTTGGGTTCAAAGAATTGGATACGAGTTCCGCTTGGCCTGAGAGATGAAATCTGATGATCTGAAAGTGTGGCGTTATCGGTAACCCGCCTATTTTTAATACAAAGAAGACAAAGATAATGAACTGCTAACCGATCTATTACCTCTTCCATGATTGCGTTTATAAAAGTGGGTTTGCACCTTCTATTTAGATGTATCTAACTACACAAAAGATATTCAAGAAGGCACTCACCCCTTTTGTTGACGTCACTACTACCCCAGATAGTGAGATGGGCGTTGGCGTCACAGCCAATGACTATCTGTTTGTTCGTCCTTCGGCAGAAGTCGGTGAGCCGCTGAACCTCCATCGGCGGTGCGCTGTCGGTGTCGCTAGGGAAATATGCAGACGCCACTACAATATCCTTCGCTCCTTTTGCCGTAGCCACCTCAATGGTTGACGAAACTAGGTCCCTCGAGATAAAGTTTGTTAGAGGCATGTGCCTTACGCTTTTATCCAGAAGGATAGCTGCGCGTAGCGCTCCACCGAATCGGTCATATAACAACTTACATGACCCGCAACTTAATTCTCGGAATTGGCCACCAATCAACTATGGTTCTTGGAGGAGATCCAGGTTGAGGTTTTCCTCGGCGAAGATCCTGCACAAGGAAGCCGACGCTCATCTAGAGTGGTGCAGGTTTGCCTGAAGTACCTTGATTCTGCTCATTTCTCCTTAGCGGAGTGTTGAACAAGGCAACCGCTTTTGCTTTGTCGGTAGCTTGGACGCTTTGTACCTCATTGTACTTTGCGCCTTACTAGCTGACAGTCGCTGCTGCCTCGGCCGCGGCCCCGGTTTGCTTGCGCTCGAGGTCCGGCCGCGTACCGCTCCCCCAGCGAAACCAGCGCCTCTGCTAGATGAGGCGACCACGACCTGCCTTGATTGCAAAGCTGCCGCACCGGGAACCTGATCACAGGTCGAACCATTAGGAGGCCCAGTAGCCAAGCTAATGGAGGGACCCAAGTCAGGTTCCGGGTTTGATGTTGGGGCAGCAGAAGCCGGCACTGCGACTGTTGCTGGATCGTCTCTCGTAGAGGGATCATCGCTGCTCTTTTTCTTAAGTGCCGTATTCTTAAGAATAAGTCGAGTCCTGCCAAAACAGTACCAGACTTTTCCGCCGCACTTAATCAGTGACTGCAGTCGTTCTGGGCACCTATGAGGTGCGCCCGGGGAACTGGCTTTCTCCAACAGCTCAACTTCGAGCGAGCTGCAGGCCTTGATATGGCTGAAGTTCGCCCTCACCCACTCGGCTACGTTGTTGTCGTAGGAGACGATCATGAGCCAATCTGTTCTCGGAACAACACCCTCGAGCTTTGGCTTCACACCTGGCGTCACACACGTCAGGGTGGACGATAAGATCGCCGCCTTTAGCGTTGCCATTTGCTCCGCTGTCAGAGGTGACGATCTTTCAGTCGCGATGAAACCGAGCTTGACACCGCTAGCCATCCGACTGTACGATGGCTCTGTCGACTTTGGAATAAGTATTTTTCGGTTTCTTTGACAAACCGAGCTCCGGAGAATTTTCGTCTGAGCAACCCCTTTTGACCTTGGCGTCAGCGTGGGGCACATTTGCTACTTTCAGAGCAGCTGCTCTGGGGAGCCCTTTGGCGATAGCTGCCTTGAACAGCGATTTGTCATTTTAATAAAGGCCATCTCAGGATATAAATGTAGACGTGCCACCTGACTGCCTGCATCCGTAAGACCGGATCTCTGAGAGATCTCACCGGATGCGACGTCGAGGTCGGTGAGTGTGACGTCAGAGTCCGATTCCGAGACCAATGCCTCTATCGGACCCTGCCGGGACAAACTTTTTCTCGACGAGAAAGTGGCACTCTTTATCCAAGGAAGTTGATGGTCTTTCCGGCTCCTCCAACCGTGCAGGTTGAAGCCTGGGGTGATGCTATTTGAGCCGCATTTGGTTCATTTTGAATCCCACGAGTGAACGGGAAGAGGATATCGCCCGCGGCATAGCCCGTCTACCGCGGAAGTTTGAAAAATAAAACTGGAGGGCGACAGGTATCCAGAGTCCCCTCGGTCATGAATCCATCGGCATATTCTGTTTCACCTTGGATTGGGGTATTTTCTGATGAGTTATCTTATCCAAAATTCGAAATAACGAGCACATATTAAACCAAACTTAATGACTCTAGCTCTGATAGTTTCTGAGATATGCTCAAAAAACCGGATCACAAAAACAGATATGTATCGATAAGAAGAAAATGGGGCGGGGTAGCGATAATAAACGAAACTTTAATCCCTATCTCTTATTGCAGCACTTGCTGCCAATTGGATTGTCAAATTGGTCAACTTTTACCACACGTTTTCTTTAATAACTTCTGTTCTTGACCGATTTTGATGAATCTTGATGCAATAGACAGATGCTATAGTATATATAAATAATCATTCGAACCAAATTTTGTGTGTCTAATTCTCATAATCTACGTAATAAGCTTTTAAAATTAGAGGTTGTAGATTTTTATCGAAAGTTGAAGTCTCTAGCTCTCATAGTTTCCGAGATCGACGCGTGCATACAGACGGACAGACGAACATGGCTAGATCGACTCGGCCGGGGGGTACCATTATACCCTATTATAAAAATAGAAGCATTGCTTTAGGCAATGGTCTGTATCTCAAACCATAATAAAAGGGATACGGTATATCAACTCTTCAAAAAAACTTCTAGCGCAGCTACCCAATAAACCACTTTCAAACATTCAAGCATATTCCTAATTTCAGAGGTGTATTTATGAGAGACTCACTTCCAAAACGTGTTCGTAAAAGGGAGTGTGGCAAATAAACAGCAAAAAAACAACAAATAAACAACAAATAAACAACAATAAACAGCAAAAAACAACAATAAACAACAATAAACAGCAAATAAACAACAAAAAATCAACAATAAACAACAAATAAAACAACAATAATAAACAATAAACAGCAAATAAAACAACAATAATCAACAACAAACAACAAATAAACAGCAATAAACAACAAATAAAAAGCAATAAACAGCAAAATAAAGACAACAAACAGCAAATAAACAACAAATAAATAACAAAGAAACAACAAATAAAAAACAATAAACAACAAATAAACAACAATAAACTGCAAATAAACAGCAAAAAAACAACAAATAAACAACAATAAACCACAAATAAACAACAAATAAAACAACAATAAACAACAAATAAACAGCAAAAAACAACAATAAACAACAAATAAACAACAATAAACAGCAAAAAACAACAATAAACAACAATAAACAGCAAATAAACAACAAAAAATCAACAATGAACAACAAATAACACAACAATAATCATCAATAAACAACAAATAAAACAACAATAATCAACAATAAACAACAAATAAACAGCAATAAACAACAAATAAACAGCAAATTAACGACAACAAACAGCAAATAAACATCAATTAAATAACAAAGAAACAACAAATAAACAACAATAAACAACAAATAAACAACAATAAACTACAAATAAACAGCAAAAAAACAACAAATAAACAACAATAAACCACAAATAAACAACAAATAAAACAACAATAAACAACAAATAAACAACAATAAACAGCAAAAAACAACAATAAACAGCAAATAAACAACAACAAAATCAACAAATAAACAACATATAAATAACAAATAAACGACAAATAAACAACAATAAACAACAAATAAATAACAAATAAACTTCAAAAAACAACAAATAAACAGCAAATAAACAACAATAAACAACAAAAAACAACAACAAACAGCAAAAAATCCCCAAATAAATAAATATTCATAATCTGCGTATTACTTACGAGCACATATTGAACCAAATTTAGTGGCTCTAGCTTATATAGTGTCCGAGATACGCCAAGAAAATTCGGCATGGGCCTCAATCCCAGGAAAAAGAAACCAAAGCTCTATGAATACAAGTAAGATGGCTCTAGTCGGGAGTGCCCGACTTGGAGATACCCTGAACCCAGCTGCGAGCCTCTGCATTCATAGACACGACACCACAGCTTCACTTAGTCAAATAAAATAAAAATAAATAATAAAAAATAATGATCGCGCTTCGCGCCGACAAATTTTAGAATTCCAAAGTTGTGAAATTTCTCGAAAAAAGCTCCAGAATATTTCAAATCGCCGATGTCCCAGCATTAAGTTACACTTGGACCAATAAGTGTGTTAAGTTTAAAAATAAAATAAAATAAAAATTTAAATAAACAGTAAAAAAAACTTCGTTGACTCAAGCCAGATTTGAACCCGTGTCTGATTGCGCGCAAGGCAACATCTCTACCACTCAGCCATAGTTGCATTTGAATCGCTTTCGTCAAAATCTTTGATTATACACACACGTTCAACCAATCGCTTGAGAATTCAAAAAGAATGTGCATATATGTATGTTTGGGTGCACACGCATGCAGAAAACGTCTGCGCTTGGCGCTTACCACCACGTGGTTTGCCAATATACAACTACATTTTCTTTAATTACTTCTGTGTTTCTTAACCAATTTGGATGAAATTTGTTTTAATGCATTCTTATTATTCTAGTACATTTATAAAGCAGCATGAACCAAATTTGGTGGCTCTAGCTCTTACAGTTTCTGATATATGCTCATGCAGCTGCGCTTGGCCCCCACTATGGAAAGTTAATTACTAAATAACTTCTAAACTAACAATATATTATGGACTAACAAATTCTCTGCATAGATACTTCCTTCTATTCCAAACAATGGCAGTGCAATCACAAAAAATGTACTTTGTTGTCTCTTAATCCTCTCTTCACTCTGTCTTCACTCTGTATCAGGGGACAGGCGCATTTTGTGGAGGTGAGTTAGGACACCAAGAGCCGTAGTTTCGTCCTTGAAAAGTTTTTGGTCTTTCTACCTGTATGTGGGCTGACCAGCTCTTTGGCTTGTTGTAACCCAGGTCTCGTTGACCAGTAGATTCCCCTCGCCTTCTTTGACCATTCCTCTATCAACTCTTTGGCAGAGGTCCAGCTTAACCCACAAAAGGGTTCAGGTCCACGAAGAGGGGTTGCGGAACCTGCCCTAGCTATCCCGTCCGCAACTTCGTTGCCGTAAATTCCGGAATGCCCAGTGACCCGGTTTCGATGTGAGAGGTGCTGGAGACAATTCCAGCAATCCGCAACCAGTCTCGAGGTAATCGTCCATGAGGAAAGAGCTTGAAATGCTGCTTGGCTATCTGAAAAGATATTTATGGTGGCTCCTCTTATCCCCTTGTCAAGAATATGTCTGAAGCAGGACTCAATGGTGTGGATCACAGATTGAAAAACACTGGGCCAGGTACCCATTGCAATCGATATTTTAGTGTTGGGTCCTGTGATCCCCGCACCAACGTCTTGATTAGTTTTTGATCCGTCTGTAAACCACTGCAGGCTCATGCGATCATTGCAAGGGATGCCATCATCCCATAACCCACGGTCTGGAATACGAGTCCTACATTCCGAAGAAGAGTTCCGTGGTCTTAAGATCCGTTCTGTCGCAGATCCCTAAGCCAGGCATAGATTTTACTATTCTTGCAAAACTTATGTCTTCTGCTAGCAACCCATTTGAGGGTTTAATCCTCAGAAGGCTCAAGGAAGCTACCTTCTTTATGTGCAAATGCAGTGGATTTAGTCCTATGGCTGTCTGCAGTGCTGCAGTATGACATGTATATGTACGCATGACACCCGTGAGGGATAAACATTCGAGCCGCTGAAGTTTGCTGCATTTTTGTATGGCGGTAGCCTGCAGGACCTTTAGCCACCAGACGAGGGCAGCGTAAGTGACAACAGGCATAACCATCATACTATACAGCCATCTGATGGCATTGGAGTCTAAGCCCCACGTTTTATGAGTACCTTTGGTTAACGTTATCCAGATTAATACCGAGATATTTAACCTCACTGGAGAGCTCGACGGGTGTCCGACCGATGTATAGCCGACATCGATGTTGTACTGTTTCGTGAAGGGAACGATAATCGCCTTCTGTGGGTTGATATTGAGACCCACATCTGTGCACCATCTTAGGGCCGTGTTGAGTGCCGTTTGCATTAATTCGGTGATGGTTAAGCCGAACTATTATTGCCAGATCATCTGCGTATCCTATGGTATTCATGCCTTCCGATAGTTTCACCAGTAGTTCATCTATCATGAGGGACCAAATAAGGGGAGACAGAACCCCGCCCTGTGGACACCCGTCCAATGAAGATCTAATGTCTCTGTGCATAAGCATTCTCTCTATCCAGGTAATAGAAAAGAAGTCAACCCCCCTAGATGCTAACGCCATAGGTATTGACTGATAGCCAGTGTTGTCGAAGGCCCCTTCGACGTCTAGGAATGAGCACAAAGCAATTTCCTTCGCCTCGAATACCTTTTCAATCTTACTGACTATCTGATGTAAAGCGACCTCTATCGATCTGCCTTTGATGTAGGCGAATTGTGTATGGTGCAGGGGATTGGTATCTTGCAATATGCATCGGATATGCAATTCCAAAAGGCGTTCTGTGGTCTTAAGCAGAAAGGGTGTAAGGCTAATTGGTATATACGACTTACGTTGATCCAAGGGTCGGTTCCCTTGCTTGGGAATAAAAACCACATTTACCTCCCTCCAAGATAGCGGAATGTACCCCCAAGTGAAGCTCGCCCTAAGTAGACCAATTAGTGAACTCAGTATATCTTCTAGGCTGTGTTGCAGCATGGCCAGGAAAATCTGGTCGCTCACCGGGGCTTTGAAGGGAACGAATGATTTAAAGGCCCGCCTGACCTTGTCAACGTCGAAGATAAGACCCGACAGACTGTAACCACGTCTAGCTGGTGGTTCAGTATCCCCATCATTACAGGGATTTTCCGGGTTTATAACAGAACCAGGGAAATGCACCTGGAGCATCAGCTCTAGCGTTTCTCGTCGATCCACACCATTGGATGACCCTCTGGCCAATACCTTTTGCAATCTCGCTGCTTCTGGAAGTGACTCCACACTTTCGCAGTAGGTGCGGCAGGTATCGAGCTTGGCGCGTCTAATGTTCTTATTATACTCAGTGAGTGCGCATCAGTATGTGACTCTATTTGACTTGTCCCAGTTACAGAATCATCTGACCTCCTTCCTTTGATTTTCCAGGCCTTCGCTCCACCAGGGAACCTCACGTTTCGCGCTATCATGGTAGGAGGTTAAAAGCTCATATTGAAGTTGTCTTGACGCCAATACTATCTCCCTCGTGGAGTTAAAGCTGGCAGTAAGTTGATCAAATTTCGAAGCCACTAATGATTTGTACAGGTCCCAATTTATTTTCTTTGGGTTCAAAGAATTGGATACGAGTTCCGCTTGGCCTGAGAGATGAAATCTGATGATCTGAAAGTGTGGCGTTATCGGTAACCCGCCTATTTTTAATACAAAGAAGACAAAGATAATGAACTGCTAACCGATCTATTACCTCTTCCATGATTGCGTTTATAAAAGTGGGTTTGCACCTTCTATTTAGATGTATCTAACTACACAAAAGATATTCAAGAAGGCACTCACCCCTTTTGTTGACGTCACTACTACCCCAGATAGTGAGATGGGCGTTGGCGTCACAGCCAATGACTATCTGTTTGTTCGTCCTTCGGCAGAAGTCGGTGAGCCGCTGAACCTCCATCGGCGGTGCGCTGTCGGTGTCGCTAGGGAAATATGCAGACGCCACTACAATATCCTTCGCTCCTTTTGCCGTAGCCACCTCAATGGTTGACGAAACTAGGTCCCTCGAGATAAAGTTTGTTAGAGGCATGTGCCTTACGCTTTTATCCAGAAGGATAGCTGCGCGTAGCGCTCCACCGAATCGGTCATATAACAACTTACATGACCCGCAACTTAATTCTCGGAATTGGCCACCAATCAACTATGGTTCTTGGAGGAGATCCAGGTTGAGGTTTTCCTCGGCGAAGATCCTGCACAAGGAAGCCGACGCTCATCTAGAGTGGTGCAGGTTTGCCTGAAGTACCTTGATTCTGCTCATTTCTCCTTAGCGGAGTGTTGAATAAGGCAACCGCTTTTGCTTTGTCGGTAGCTTGGACGCTTTGTACCTCATTGTACTTTGCGCCTTACTAGCTGACAGTCGCTGCTGCCTCGGCCGCGGCCCCGGTTTGCTTGCGCTCGAGGTCCGGCCGCGTACCGCTCCCCCAGCGAAACCAGCGCCTCTGCTAGATGAGGCGACCACGACCTGCCTTGATTGCAAAGCTGCCGCACCGGGAACCTGATCACAGGTCGAACCATTAGGAGGCCCAGTAGCCAAGCTAATGGAGGGACCCAAGTCAGGTTCCGGGTTTGATGTTGGGGCAGCAGAAGCCGGCACTGCGACTGTTGCTGGATCGTCTCTCGTAGAGGGATCATCGCTGCTCTTTTTCTTAAGTGCCGTATTCTTAAGAATAAGTCGAGTCCTGCCAAAACAGTACCAGACTTTTCCGCCGCACTTAATCAGTGACTGCAGTCGTTCTGGGCACCTATGAGGTGCGCCCGGGGAACTGGCTTTCTCCAACAGCTCAACTTCGAGCGAGCTGCAGGCCTTGATATGGCTGAAGTTCGCCCTCACCCACTCGGCTACGTTGTTGTCGTAGGAGACGATCATGAGCCAATCTGTTCTCGGAACAACACCCTCGAGCTTTGGCTTCACACCTGGCGTCACACACGTCAGGGTGGACGATAAGATCGCCGCCTTTAGCGTTGCCATTTGCTCCGCTGTCAGAGGTGACGATCTTTCAGTCGCGATGAAACCGAGCTTGACACCGCTAGCCATCCGACTGTACGATGGCTCTGTCGACTTTGGAATAAGTATTTTTCGGTTTCTTTGACAAACCGAGCTCCGGAGAATTTTCGTCTGAGCAACCCCTTTTGACCTTGGCGTCAGCGTGGGGCACATTTGCTACTTTCAGAGCAGCTGCTCTGGGGAGCCCTTTGGCGATAGCTGCCTTGAACAGCGATTTGTCATTTTAATAAAGGCCATCTCAGGATATAAATGTAGACGTGCCACCTGACTGCCTGCATCCGTAAGACCGGATCTCTGAGAGATCTCACCGGATGCGACGTCGAGGTCGGTGAGTGTGACGTCAGAGTCCGATTCCGAGACCAATGCCTCTATCGGACCCTGCCGGGACAAACTTTTTCTCGACGAGAAAGTGGCACTCTTTATCCAAGGAAGTTGATGGTCTTTCCGGCTCCGCGGAAGTTTGAAAAATAAAACTGGAGGGCGACAGGTATCCAGAGTCCCCTCGGTCATGAATCCATCGGCATATTCTGTTTCACCTTGGATTGGGGTAATTTTCTGATGAGTTATCTTATCCAAAATTCGAAATAACGAGCACATATTAAACCAAACTTAATGACTCTAGCTCTGATAGTTTCTGAGATATGCTCAAAAAACCGGATCACAAAAACAGATATGTATCGATAAGAAGAAAATGGGGCGGGGTAGCGATAAAAAACGAAACTTTAATCCCTATCTCTTATTGCAGCACTTGCTGCCAATTGGATTGTCAAATTGGTCAACTTTTACCACACGTTTTCTTTAATAACTTCTGTTCTTGACCGATTTTGATGAATCCTGATGCAATAGACAGATGCTATAGTATATATAAATAATCATTCAAACCAAATTTTGTGTGTCTAATTCTCATAATCTACGTAAAAAGCTTTTAAAATTAGAGGTTGTAGATTTTTATCGAAAGTTGAAGTCTCTAGCTCTCATAGTTTCCGAGATCGACGCGTGCATACAGACGGACAGACGAACATAGCTAGATCGACTCGGCCGGGGGTTGTTGATCAAGAATATATATACTTTATTGAGTCGGAGATGCCACCATCTGCCTGTTACATACATTTGCACAAAACCATTATACCCTATTATAAAAATAAAAGCAATTGCTTTAGGCAATGGTCTGTATCTCAAACCATAATAAAAGGGATACGGTATATCAACTCTTCAAAAAAACTTCTAGCGCAGCTACCCAATAAACCACTTTCAAACATTCAAGCATATTCCTAATTTCAGAGGTGTATTTATGAGAGACTCACTTCCAAAACGTGTTCGTAAAAGGGAGTGTGGCATCATTAATCTAGACTCTTCTACAGGAGGTGGGTATTATTAAACAGAGAAGGAAAGTCGATATTTTGATAGTTTCGGGAATTTACCACCATCTTAAGAGCTAATCAGATATTTAAGAGATAACTTTAAACACAATTATAAACGAGAACAACAGTTTGATACTTTTAACTGTGGACACTTGTGTTTAAGGTTTATATTATTGAACCCAATAACATGAGCTGTCTCATAATCAATTCTTTTAAGCTGTTTTTAAAGAATATTTAATATAGATTTATAAAAATTAAATGTGAACTGGAAATTTTATTGCTTGGACTATATAACTTTTCATATATTTTATCTTACATCAGTACGAGTTGAACAATAAATAGACAACAATAAACAGCAAAAAAAAAACAACAACAAACCGCAAATAAACAACAAATAAATAACAAAGAAACAACAAATAAACAACAATAAACAACAAATAAACAACAATAAACTACAAATAAACAGCAAAAAAACAACAAATAAACAACAATAAACCACAAATAAACAACAAATAAAACAACAATAAACAACAAATAAACAGCAAAAAACAACAATAAACAACAAATAAACAACAATAAACAGCAAAAAACAACAATAAACAACAATAAACCGCAAATAAACAACAAAAAATCAACAATAAACAACAAATAACACAACAATAATCAACAATAAACAACAAATAAAACAACAATAATCAACAATAAACAACAAATAAACAGCAATAAACAACAAATAAGCAGCAATAAACAGCAAAATAACGACAACAAACAGCAAATAAACCACATATAAATAACAAAAAAACGACAAATAAACAACAATAAACAAAAAATAAATAACAAATAAACTTCAAAAAACAACAAATAAACAGCAAATAAACAACAATAAACAACAAAAAACAACAACAAACAGCAAAAAAGCCCCAAGTAAACAACAAAAAACAACAATAAACAACAAACAACCACAACAAACACCAAAAAAACCCCAAATAAACAGCAAAAAACAACAATAAACAACAAATAAATCACTGGTTTCGTATGTAAGAAAATGAAGAAACATATTCTGAAGGAATTGAGAAAGACAAGAAACGCATTAAAACGAAAGTTCCAAAGCATTAAAATTAGGGGGAGAAGAAATTGAATATCAATTAGAAGAGACATTTAAACCAATTAGGCAACCTCTTTACAAGCAATGTGAGCTATAATTTAAATCTGAGTGAGCTAGAGCGAAAGGGCGAGCTTGATAAAGCCTTTGGAGAAATAAAAATGAGATCAACTAAAATAATTGTAATGAAATAATATTAGAAACCAAATTATGTACTGGGATGATCCGAATGAGATCGTTAATAGACTGAGACTTCTAGTTGCATCACAATCAGCAGGGCACAGTAATCATAACAATAAAATAGTTTCCATAGCAAAAATAATTTTTTAAATAAAAATGATGTGTTCAAAGATTTTAGCAACAATATTAAAATGTCGCTTGACATGTTCGGTCACTTTTCCTCCAGAAACATTACAAGCCAAAATTATACTATGAGAAAACCTATTTTTGGCATATTGAGAGGTAATGAAAGTAATATTATTTTTTCAAACAAAAGACTTAAAAATGTAGGTGAACCCCTAGAAGACAATGTGTGCACGAAAATATTTATGGAACGTAAAATAAAGCAAACGATGAAAAAGAAAGATAAACTCTTAATTGAGCAAATTACGTCAAACGAGAATCTGATAGCATCGAGTTTCCAGAATATATTAAAGCTGAATATAAAAGTAAAATGCAAAACACAGATAAATCATTTAAAGAATACGTGAACATAGAAATTGAAACATTACGTCGTCTAATTAACTCTGAAAATCGAAAGATGTTATCTGCAAAGGAGAAAAACCCAAATATTTTCATATTTTAAACAACACTCAGTTTAGGGGACAACTAATTCCGGCTCCCGGAATAAATAATAAATAATGCATGCTCTTGTGAGGTATAAGTTAAAGACTTAATGGACGTTGACAAGTTCGGACACTTCTCTAATGAGCGATACAACGGGAAATATGAGCTCAACTTTTGGACTAGCTTCAATAGCGGTGAAAAAAATTGCGTTCATACGGACAGACGGACGGACAGCATGACGGACATTGCACAAACCCAATATACTAGTTTCACTTCGTGAACGAGTATAAAAACAAACACAAATCAATCTTGAAAGACTCATTATTAACATACGCATCAAGTGAAGTTGACATTAAGAACAGAAAATATGTAGATTGAATAAAAAAATCAATTGGAAACTAAAGAAGAGATTTAATTAATGAGTTACATGCGTCGACGTGTTGTTATAAAAGGAATCGATGACCTTTGGCAAGCAGATTTGGTAGAAATGAGAAAGTGGAAAAATACTCGTCATCGAATAAAGGCTTTATACGAATTCCTAAAAATGTATAATCCGATCATGGGAAAGAGTTCTTTAATACTACTTTCAAAACATGATGTGAAAAAAGTAGTATCAATCACTATTCGACATATAGTGGGTTAAAGGCGTCTATTGTTGAATGTTTCAATAGAACTTGTAGTGGTCGCTTGTCGTTTTGCCTAAATACTAATATTTTCGACAGTGCCCACAAGTAGGCAATATGTTTTTTTATTTCTACTAATAGAGATAGATTCACGAGTACTACTGGCCATACTACTACTTATCTTATTCTCGAAAAAAAAAAAAATAATAAGAAAATAAATAGTAATAATTTAATTTCCGGAAAACAATATTTCTTCTCTCTGTCGCCTAACCCCAGTCTGTATTTTTCCTCGTGGTCCTTCTAGAGACTAGTTGTGCAGTTTCAGCTATGTCGATTTGTTTAAACGGTATAAAATTCAAATAAATGGATAAAATTTATGAAGTGCCAATTAAAAGTGCCACAAAACAAAAAATTTCTGACCCCGTTTTTGGTGCCACTCTATGACTGACTAAAAAAAAAATATATATATATATAAATAGAACCTAAATATTTTTATGGTGCCTATTCCAAACAGGAATCGGCACATAGACTTAAATATAAAGCTTTAGTTGGCATAAGCAGCCAAAGCTAAGCTGAAAGCTCACTCATGAGCTTTTGAGTCTGGGAGCAAATGCCAGCTGTCCACTGTGCAGTGTAACTTTTTTGTACGAAGCGATGCCACACAAATAAAATCTTGGCCTATTGCGTCGAATCGGCGTATATAATATATATATATATATATATATATATATATATATATATATATATATATAATATATATTATATAATTTGATGGCTCTAGCTTTTATAGTCTCCGAGATATGCAAAGAAAACCAAGTCTTAAAATTTTATCGATAATAATGAAACGGAGCAAGATATCGAAAAAACGATAAACTTGTACTGTGTATGGATTAGGAGAATCTATAGTCGTTTAGTTTAGGTTTCTAGCTTTTGTAGTTTCCGAGATAGCTGCGTTTATACAGAGGGACAGACGAACGGACGGACAGACGGACATGACTAAACCGACTCAGCTCGTCGTGCTGATCAATAGCTTTATGGGGTCGGAGAAGCTTCCTTCTGCCTGTTACATACATTTGCACAAAACCATTATACCCTTTTACCCATTTTCAATGGGTTCAGGGTATAAAAATACCCAAATGCGAAGACATACATTGGTATACCCTGCTCAGCAAACAACATAGAATCATTTTGTAACCCAAATGACCAAATGGCTTAAAAGTGCAATTTAAACAATAATTTAAATTTCAAGTTTGTTTTGTTTATATGTTGCTGTGCATAAAAAGCTTCGCTTGCGAAGAATTATAGCTGTGAGCTTTGGCCACGCAGCTCAAGCTCCATAAACTTTCTTAAGCCCAGCAGGTAATCAACACACCCACACACAAATACACCGGCAGCGAAAGATCTTTCAACGCGGGATCATGCTGTAAGTGAGCTTTTACAATCGTTTAGTATCTGTTCGTTTTGCTTGATTATTTGTTGTTGTTGTTTTTGCTCAGTGTTAAGGTGACCTTAAGTTTGGTCCAAGGCTGGTCAAAAGCTGTTTTATCTTCTGCTTATGCACCACACTACTCAACAAAACATTAAAATTTAATTTTCGCATCATGCCATTTAATTACAAAAATGATCATTAATTATATTATATTAGTATATTTTTTATTTAACAAAAATACCTATATTTATATTGCCATATAAATCATCCATATATATCCATTGAACTATGTATACCTAACTATTTATACTTAAAATCTCTACATGTAAATATACAATTAGTACTATTATATCTTTAAAAACGCATTTTGCTCGTACCTTTCTCCCGTCTTATTTTGGTATATTAGTTTTTTTTTTGGTCTTATTGAAAATAAATTGGTTAGTTTGTCTTTTCCGCATTTGAACATGATTATTTTCAAATGCAATTAATTTTTAATAAAATGGTTCTTTTGCTAATTATGTGCTAGGGTGTTACAATTTTTGGAACCATGCAGCGCTCGAACAGGAAGGCTCAGTAGACTAGACCGATAAAAGTGAAATTATTAAATGAAGATAATCTGCTAAACACTGTTTACAATAATATAAAAAATTTTCACGGGTCAAAATTTCATGAGGCTTACTTATATAATGTATTATATATGTTTGTATAAGCAAGCATAAACACACATTTGAAAAGCGATATACCTCCAACTAAACAACGGAAATTTTTAAAATAAAACGAATACAAATGGCAAACCCAACTACATACATATTAGAAGACTATCAGGGTGCGCCCCTTCAAGGGGGTTTCTATAAAGATGAGCTAAGGAAAACATGTATTCAAACACTTATTTAGTTAAAAAGATAATAAAACGAAGAAATGATCGAGTTTTTGTTAAATGGCTGGGCTTCCCTAATGAACACAACTCTTGGATATACAAGAACGAGTTGCTCTAAATGGGAGAAATCATCAGCAACGAAGCCATGAAACCATACCACACACAACAACAAGCAAACCGGCACCTTTATTAGAAAATCCCTCCTCCATACCACTTAATTTTCAATAAAAGTCATTAAAATGAAATTTTAGGATATAATTGCGTATTTATTTGTTCATGTTTCCTTTTTCGTTTTTATATGTATAGATATATATATTAATTACGAGTCTTTAGTTATATTAATTTATTTATTGCCAGTTTGGCAGTTATGGTTTACAATGACGACTTTATGCCGGAGTAATGACGTGTGCTATGGACGACGTTTATTTCAGAACTGAATTTTACATTATAAAATTTCTTAAAATATGACAACTTGAAGGCATAACAACATGCAGCCAAGTCGTGGTCGGCAAGCCGACTAAGCATATGTGCGACAACGGATACTGCATAGCAGAAACATCCGATTACCGCCGTTGCCGTCTGCAGCGGGAATGCTGACATGACGTTTTCACTCGCCAGCATTGCGCGTGCAAGACTTAGTTATCTACCAATCGTTGAATGTTATTAGATGCGTACCATGCACCCACCTCTCAGTGTCATTGTCCACGCACACTAATACCGATGCGTCGTTGACGATGATGATTCCGTCGTCAATCCATGTAATAGCATCCAGGTGACTCGGCTGGGTTTGGCAGTGAGCCACTCCGCCCGCATGGAGCTCTCTGGCGGTTGATCTGGCCGTTGACAGTTGACAAAAGGTTGTTCTCGAAGTAGTCGTGCAGTTCTTCTATGCTTGAGAGTGTGACTTTTCGGAAAATATGCTTGACCTTAGGAAACGTAATTATAAAATAAATCATGTTTGTGGACTGCAGGACTTTTACGGACGACCCAGACCCCCATTAGGTCAGCAATGGGGGTATTTGTGGGCTCCTCAAGCCAAACGGATTTTAAGTTTGCGTGGTCTAAAATATTTGGACTGCCAATGTTTACCTTGGCAAGGGTTGTGGCGAGCATTATGGTTTGCAACTCCATTAGCAACATTCTATTCCTGGCTAAGAGTGTTTCATATAAGGGCCCGAAATCAATTTGATTACTTTTTGAGGTTTTCAAAATTTGTTTGACGGTAGAAGTTAATTGGTTGATTTGATCCTACACTCTAGAATTAATTACGACCTGCCTATTGTTTGAGCTTACAAGCTGTGCCTCAGTGATTCTAATGTTCTCTAGATCACTAGCGTCGGGCGTACCTGCCACCACCTTCAAGACAGAACCTAGAAAATCTAGACCCCCCTGTGGTGACGCCAAGAGCTTCAATCAGGTCTCCGATGTGTTCTGCATCCACATTTAGCAGTTTTTTCATGTGGGACTGTGGAAACATTTCGCAAAGCTTTGTTATTTCATCGACCATTCGCTCATACTCCGACACGTTTACCGAGTGTTTAAGGTAGGCACATTCTTCCCATACGAGGACTTGACCATCTATGATCGGAATGTACTTAGCATGAGAGTAGTCAGTAATGTGCGCCGAGGTCATCGTGATGGAAAACAATACCAGAAGCCCAAACCTGTGGATTGAAAATTTCTATATTTTCTATATTTCCACCAAACCTAAATAACTAAAATGCCAAGTGGCTAAAACCGTTACATTCCTAGTGTCTTAACATGAGGGCAAAACTTATTATAGAAGGTCAATAAACTGGGATTTTCATTTAAGGTTGTCTTGGGAACGTGGTTCCCAGGTCAGCTTCCACAGCTCTCTCTTCGAGTTTTGTTCCGAGCCTCCGATTAGATTTTACCAAAACTTTTTCGCCGACTTCGAAGACTTTATTTTGTCGAGACTGATTCTCTCTAGCTCTGAGTGTGTATTGAGCCCTTTTGAGTCTATCCTGAATGTCTGTTAGCGCTACATCTGGGTGAGACTTCACAACATAAACTGGTCTTTTATTAGTGACCGAGTGAGTTGTCTTGTTGTATTCGCTTGTAGCCAACAAAATGACCTCAACAGTGTCGCTTATGTTCTTTGCGATCTTCAGGCATCTAGCAAGCTCAAGCAGAGTGCTATGAAAACGCTCGAACGGTCCGTTAGAAACACTTTGTAGGGGTGGTGCATTTGAAATGTTGACACCATAATTGTTCACTAGGAGCGAGCTGATCGCCTGGGAGTTTAAAGGCGGCTCATTGTCGCAGTAGATTGCTTTGGCTGCCGGATAGAAATTCATGAGCTATAATATGGGTACTTTTAAATCTTCTATGGTTCGTGATTGCATTGGCTGGACTATAGCGAATTTCAAAAAAATTGGGCAATGCATGTTAGAAAACATTTTTTGACTGTTGAGAAAACGTGCACATGTAACATTTCCCCTGCATGTGAGGGAATCAGAGTCTCACCGATTTCCTGTTTTCTAGGATGACTATCATATTTTGCCTTTGCGCAAATCTTGCAGTTCAGCACGATTTCATTGGCAATCTTAGTCATTTTTGGGAAATAATATTCTTGGGCTGCTCTGTGAGCCCTGTTGTGCTCTGTGAGGAGGATTTCTCTCCGCTCACTAACATTGAAAATATCCGTAGCTCGGTTTTTGCAGTGCCAGAATTTGGTAGTCGGGAATCTCCGAACCAACTCATCTTGCACCAGCGCTAAAGTATGCAAATCACACAGTAGTGCATTTACCGCATTAGGCTTGACTACTTCCCATAACTCCTCAAGCAGTGAGTCTTTGCAGGTGTAATTTAGGGAGTATCGCCTTTTATTTCCAAACAGAATGAAGCTACGATTCGACGGAAAGCTCGGTTCCTCGAGAACTACCTGGTTTTTGAAACAATTCAATGGTTTTTCAGTAGATTCAATTGTGTAAGTCAGGGAAAGCTCACTGTGAGCCGTGGCAATGCATGATTCATTATCTTGATGGCTCAAAGCGTTAAGCTGTTGCCTGGACAAGGCATTAGCGAACAGATTTTCCTTGCCTGGCTTGCAGAATATGTGTGCGTCAGATTCGTCAATGCGCGCTTTCCATCGTTTGATTTTAGCGTTAGGGTTAGACTCAGACACGGCGAAGGCCAGAGGCTGATGGTCTGTGAAGATGTTGAGATCTTTCACCCCGTATAAATAATAGCGCATTTTGCCAAGGGTGCACACGATAGCTCTCTTTCGTTTGTGGCATAATTAATCTCTGGACTCTTCAGTGTCCTGGAGATCCTTGTGATGCGACGACCTTCTTGAGAGAGAACTGCTCCTATACCATATCCCATATCATATAGATCAAACGGCTTCTTGAAATCGGGATATCAGAGCATGAGATCCTCAGACGCCAGTATATTTCGACCAGAATTTTTCTTGATCTATGTCTACTGACTGACCCATTTTCACCATTTAGAATGTCTGAAATGGGTTTTGCATTAAAATTTTGCGTATCCCTTACAAGCACATATTATAAATATAATATATATTATATATATATAATATTTATATATATAATATATATTATATAATTTGATGGCTCTAGCTTTTATAGTCTCCGAGATATGCCAAGAAAACCAAGTCTTAAAATTTTATCGATAATAATGAAACGGAGCAAGATATCGAAAAAAACGTTAAACTTGTACTGTGTATGGATTAGGAGAATCTATAGTCGTTTAGTTTAGGTTTCTAGCTTTTGTAGTTTCCGAGATAGCTGCGTTCATACAGACGGACAGACGAACGGACGGACAGACGGACATGACTAAACCGACTCAGCTCGTCGTGCTGATCAATAGCTTTATGGGGTCGGAGAAGATACATTGGTATACCCTGCTCAGCAAACAACATAGAATCATTTTGTAACCCAAATGACCAAATGGCTTAAAAGTGCAATTTAAACAATAATTTAAATTTCAAGTTTGTTTTGTTTATATGTTGCTGTGCATAAAAAGCTTCGCTTGCGAAGAATTATAGCTGTGAGCTTTGGCCACGCAGCTCAAGCTCCATAAACTTTCTTAAGCCCAGCAGGTAATCAACACACCCACACACAAATACACCGGCAGCGAAAGATCTTTCAACGCGGGATCATGCTGTAAGTGAGCTTTTACAATCGTTTAGTATCTGTTCGTTTGCTTGATTTTTTGTTGTTGTTATTTTTGCTCAGTGTTAATGTGACCTTAAGTTTGGTCCAAGGCTGGTCAAAAGCTGTTTTATCTTCTGCTTATGCACCACACTACTCAACAAAACATTAAAATTTAATTTTCGCATCATGCCATTTAATTACAAAAATGATCATTAATTATATTATATTAGTATATTTTTTATTTAACAAAAATACCTATATTTATATTGCCATATAAATCATCCATATATATCCATTGAACTATGTATACCTAACTATTTATACTTAAAATCTCTACATGTAAATATACAATTAGTACTATTATATCTTTAAAAACGCATTTTGCTCGTACCTTTCTCCCGTCTTATTTTGGTATATTAGTTTTTTTTTTGGTCTTATTGAAAATAAATTGGTTAGTTTGTCTTTTCCGCATTTGAACATGATTATTTTCAAATGCAATTAATTTTTAATAAAATGGTTCTTTTGCTAATTATGTGCTAGGGTGTTACAATTTTTGGAACGATGCAGCGCTCGAACAGGAAGGCTCAGTAGACTAGACCGATAAAAGTGAAATTATTAAATGAAGATAATCTGCTAAACACTGTTTACAATAATATAAAAAATTTTGACGGGTCAAAATTTTATGAGGCTTACTATGTTCGTATAAGCAAGCATAAACACACATTTGAAAAGCGATATACCTCCAACTAAACAACGGAAATTTTTAAAATAAAACGAATACAAATGGCACACATACATATTAGAATACTATCAAAATGAGCTAAGGAAAACATGTATTCAAACACTTATTTAGTTGAAAAGATAATAAAACGAAAAAACGATCGAGTTTTTGTTAAATGGCTGGGCTTCCATAATGAACACAACTCTTGGATATACAAGAACGAGGTGCTCTAAATGGGAGAAATCATCAGCAACGAAGCCATGAAACCATTACACCACAACAAGCAAACCGGCACCTTTATTAGAAAATCCCTCCCCCATACCACTTAATTTTCAATAAAAGTCATTAAAATGAAATTTAGGATATAATTGCGTATTTATTTGTTCATGTTTCCTTTTTCGTTTTTATATATATAGATATATATATTAATTACGAGTTTTTAGTTATATTAATTTATTTATTGCCAGTTTGGCAGTTATGGTTTACAATGACGACTTTATGCCGGAGTAATGACGTGTGCTATGGACGACGTTTATTTCAGAACTGAATTTTACATTATAAAAATTCTTAAAATATGACAACTTGAAGGCATAACAACATGCAGCCAAGTCGTGGTCGGCAAGCCGACTAAGCATATGTGCGACAACGGATACTGCATAGCAGAAACATCCGATTACCGCCGTTGCCGTCTGCAGCGGGAATGCTGACATGACGTTTTCACTCGCCAGCATTGCGCGTGCAAGACTTAGTTATCTACCAATCGTTGAATGTTATTAGATGCGTACCATGCACCCACCTCTCAGTGTCATTGTCCACGCACACTAATACCGATGCGTCGTTGACGATGATGATTCCGTCGTCAATCCATGTAATAGCATCCAGGTGACTCGGCTGGGTTTGGCAGTGAGCCACTCCGCCCGCATGGAGCTCTCTGGCGGTTGATCTGGCCGTTGACAGTTGACAAAAGGTTGTTCTCGAAGTAGTCGTGCAGTTCTTCTATGCTTGAGAGTGTGACTTTTCGGAAAATATGCTTGACCTTAGGAAACGTAATTATAAAATAAATCATGTTTGTGGACTGCAGGACTTTTACGGACGACCCAGACCCCCATTAGGTCAGCAATGGGGGTATTTGTGGGCTCCTCAAGCCAAACGGATTTTAAGTTTGCGTGGTCTAAAATATTTGGACTGGCAATGTTTGCCTTGGCAAGGGTTGTGGCGAGCATTATGGTTTGCAACTCCATTAGCAACATTCTATTCCTGGCTAAGAGTGTTTCATATAAGGGCCCGAAATCAATTTGATTACTTTTTGAGGTTTTCAAAATTTGTTTGACGGTAGAAGTTAATTGGTTGATTTGATCCTACACTCTAGAATTAATTACGACCTGCCTATTGTTTGAGCTTACAAGCTGTGCCTCAGTGATTCTAATGTTCTCTAGATCACTAGCGTCGGGCGTACCTGCCACCACCTTCAAGACAGAACCTAGAAAATCTAGACCCCCCTGTGGTGACGCCAAGAGCTTCAATCAGGTCTCCGATGTGTTCTGCATCCACATTTAGCAGTTTTTTCATGTGGGACTGTGGAAACATTTCGCAAAGCTTTGTTATTTCATCGACCATTCGCTCATACTCCGACACGTTTACCGAGTGTTTAAGGTAGGCACATTCTTCCCATACGAGGACTTGACCATCTATGATCGGAATGTACTTAGCATGAGAGTAGTCAGTAATGTGCGCCGAGGTCATCGTGATGGAAAACAATACCAGAAGCCCAAACCTGTGGATTGAAAATTTCTATATTTTCTATATTTCCACCAAACCTAAATAACTAAAATGCCAAGTGGCTAAAACCGTTACATTCCTAGTGTCTTAACATGAGGGCAAAACTTATTATAGAAGGTCAATAAACTGGGATTTTCATTTAAGGTTGTCTTGGGAACGTGGTTCCCAGGTCAGCTTCCACAGCTCTCTCTTCGAGTTTTGTTCCGAGCCTCCGATTAGATTTTACCAAAACTTTTTCGCCGACTTCGAAGACTTTATTTTGTCGAGACTGATTCTCTCTAGCTCTGAGTGTGTATTGAGCCCTTTTGAGTCTATCCTGAATGTCTGTTAGCGCTACATCTGGGTGAGACTTCACAACATAAACTGGTCTTTTATTAGTGACCGAGTGAGTTGTCTTGTTGTATTCGCTTGTAGCCAACAAAATGACCTCAACAGTGTCGCTTATGTTCTTTGCGATCTTCAGGCATCTAGCAAGCTCAAGCAGAGTGCTATGAAAACGCTCGAACGGTCCGTTAGAAACACTTTGTAGGGGTGGTGCATTTGAAATGTTGACACCATAATTGTTCACTAGGAGCGAGCTGATCGCCTGGGAGTTTAAAGGCGGCTCATTGTCGCAGTAGATTGCTTTGGCTGCCGGATAGAAATTCATGAGCTATAATATGGGTACTTTTAAATCTTCTATGGTTCGTGATTGCATTGGCTGGACTATAGCGAATTTCAAAAAAATTGGGCAATGCATGTTAGAAAACATTTTTTGACTGTTGAGAAAACGTGCACATGTAACATTTCCCCTGCATGTGAGGGAATCAGAGTCTCACCGATTTCCTGTTTTCTAGGATGACTATCATATTTTGCCTTTGCGCAAATCTTGCAGTTCAGCACGATTTCATTGGCAATCTTAGTCATTTTTGGGAAATAATATTCTTGGGCTGCTCTGTGAGCCCTGTTGTGCTCTGTGAGGAGGATTTCTCTCCGCTCACTAACATTGAAAATATCCGTAGCTCGGTTTTTGCAGTGCCAGAATTTGGTAGTCGGGAATCTCCGAACCAACTCATCTTGCACCAGCGCTAAAGTATGCAAATCACACAGTAGTGCATTTACCGCATTAGGCTTGACTACTTCCCATAACTCCTCAAGCAGTGAGTCTTTGCAGGTGTAATTTAGGGAGTATCGCCTTTTATTTCCAAACAGAATGAAGCTACGATTCGACGGAAAGCTCGGTTCCTCGAGAACTACCTGGTTTTTGAAACAATTCAATGGTTTTTCAGTAGATTCAATTGTGTAAGTCAGGGAAAGCTCACTGTGAGCCGTGGCAATGCATGATTCATTATCTTGATGGCTCAAAGCGTTAAGCTGTTGCCTGGACAAGGCATTAGCGAACAGATTTTCCTTGCCTGGCTTGCAGAATATGTGTGCGTCAGATTCGTCAATGCGCGCTTTCCATCGTTTGATTTTAGCGTTAGGGTTAGACTCAGACACGGCGAAGGCCAGAGGCTGATGGTCTGTGAAGATGTTGAGATCTTTCACCCCGTATAAATAATAGCGCATTTTGCCAAGGGTGCACACGATAGCTCTCTTTCGTTTGTGGCATAATTAATCTCTGGACTCTTCAGTGTCCTGGAGATCCTTGTGATGCGACGACCTTCTTGAGAGAGAACTGCTCCTATACCATATCCCATATCATATAGATCAAACGGCTTCTTGAAATCGGGATATCAGAGCATGAGATCCTCAGACGCCAGTATATTTCGACCAGAATTTTTCTTGATCTATGTCTACTGACTGACCCATTTTCACCATTTAGAATGTCTGAAATGGGTTTTGCATTAAAATTTTGCGTATCCCTTACAAGCACATATTATAAATATAATATATATTATATATATATAATATGTATATATATAATATATATTATATAATTTGATGGCTCTAGCTTTTATAGTCTCCGAGATATGCCAAGAAAACCAAGTCTTAAAATTTTATCGATAATAATGAAACGGAGCAAGATATCGAAAAAAACGTTAAACTTGTACTGTGTATGGATTAGGAGAATCTATAGTCGTTTAGTTTAGGTTTCTAGCTTTTGTAGTTTCCGAGATAGCTGCGTTCATACAGACGGACAGACGAACGGACGGACAGACGGACATGACTAAACCGACTCAGCTCGTCGTGCTGATCAATAGCTTTATGGGGTCGGAGAAGATACATTGGTATACCCTGCTCAGCAAACAACATAGAATCATTTTGTAACCCAAATGACCAAATGGCTTAAAAGTGCAATTTAAACAATAATTTAAATTTCAAGTTTGTTTTGTTTATATGTTGCTGTGCATAAAAAGCTTCGCTTGCGAAGAATTATAGCTGTGAGCTTTGGCCACGCAGCTCAAGCTCCATAAACTTTCTTAAGCCCAGCAGGTAATCAACACACCCACACACACATACACCGGCAGCGAAAGATCTTTCAACGCGGGATCATGCTGTAAGTGAGCTTTTACAATCGTTTAGTATCTGTTCGTTTGCTTGATTTTTTGTTGTTGTTATTTTTGCTCAGTGTTAATGTGACCTTAAGTTTGGTCCAAGGCTGGTCAAAAGCTGTTTTATCTTCTGCTTATGCACCACACTACTCAACAAAACATTAAAATTTAATTTTCGCATCATGCCATTTAATTACAAAAATGATCATTAATTATATTATATTAGTATATTTTTTATTTAACAAAAATACCTATATTTATATTGCCATATAAATCATCCATATATATCCATTGAACTATGTATACCTAACTATTTATACTTAAAATCTCTACATGTAAATATACAATTAGTACTATTATATCTTTAAAAACGCATTTTGCTCGTACCTTTCTCCCGTCTTATTTTGGTATATTAGTTTTTTTTTTGGTCTTATTGAAAATAAATTGGTTAGTTTGTCTTTTCCGCATTTGAACATGATTATTTTCAAATGCAATTAATTTTTAATAAAATGGTTCTTTTGCTAATTATGTGCTAGGGTGTTACAATTTTTGGAACGATGCAGCGCTCGAACAGGAAGGCTCAGTAGACTAGACCGATAAAAGTGAAATTATTAAATGAAGATAATCTGCTAAACACTGTTTACAATAATATAAAAAATTTTGACGGGTCAAAATTTTATGAGGCTTACTATGTTCGTATAAGCAAGCATAAACACACATTTGAAAAGCGATATACCTCCAACTAAACAACGGAAATTTTTAAAATAAAACGAATACAAATGGCACACATACATATTAGAATACTATCAAAATGAGCTAAGGAAAACATGTATTCAAACACTTATTTAGTTGAAAAGATAATAAAACGAAAAAACGATCGAGTTTTTGTTAAATGGCTGGGCTTCCATAATGAACACAACTCTTGGATATACAAGAACGAGGTGCTCTAAATGGGAGAAATCATCAGCAACGAAGCCATGAAACCATTACACCACAACAAGCAAACCGGCACCTTTATTAGAAAATCCCTCCCCCATACCACTTAATTTTCAATAAAAGTCATTAAAATGAAATTTAGGATATAATTGCGTATTTATTTGTTCATGTTTCCTTTTTCGTTTTTATATATATAGATATATATATTAATTACGAGTTTTTAGTTATATTAATTTATTTATTGCCAGTTTGGCAGTTATGGTTTACAATGACGACTTTATGCCGGAGTAATGACGTGTGCTATGGACGACGTTTATTTCAGAACTGAATTTTACATTATAAAAATTCTTAAAATATGACAACTTGAAGGCATAACAACATGCAGCCAAGTCGTGGTCGGCAAGCCGACTAAGCATATGTGCGACAACGGATACTGCATAGCAGAAACATCCGATTACCGCCGTTGCCGTCTGCAGCGGGAATGCTGACATGACGTTTTCACTCGCCAGCATTGCGCGTGCAAGACTTAGTTATCTACCAATCGTTGAATGTTATTAGATGCGTACCATGCACCCACCTCTCAGTGTCATTGTCCACGCACACTAATACCGATGCGTCGTTGACGATGATGATTCCGTCGTCAATCCATGTAATAGCATCCAGGTGACTCGGCTGGGTTTGGCAGTGAGCCACTCCGCCCGCATGGAGCTCTCTGGCGGTTGATCTGGCCGTTGACAGTTGACAAAAGGTTGTTCTCGAAGTAGTCGTGCAGTTCTTCTATGCTTGAGAGTGTGACTTTTCGGAAAATATGCTTGACCTTAGGAAACGTAATTATAAAATAAATCATGTTTGTGGACTGCAGGACTTTTACGGACGACCCAGACCCCCATTAGGTCAGCAATGGGGGTATTTGTGGGCTCCTCAATCCAAACGGATTTTAAGTTTGCGTGGTCTAAAATATTTGGACTGGCAATGTTTGCCTTGGCAAGGGTTGTGGCGAGCATTATGGTTTGCAACTCCATTAGCAACATTCTATTCCTGGCTAAGAGTGTTTCATATAAGGGCCCGAAATCAATTTGATTACTTTTTGAGGTTTTCAAAATTTGTTTGACGGTAGAAGTTAATTGGTTGATTTGATCCTACACTCTAGAATTAATTACGACCTGCCTATTGTTTGAGCTTACAAGCTGTGCCTCAGTGATTCTAATGTTCTCTAGATCACTAGCGTCGGGCGTACCTGCCACCACCTTCAAGACAGAACCTAGAAAATCTAGACCCCCCTGTGGTGACGCCAAGAGCTTCAATCAGGTCTCCGATGTGTTCTGCATCCACATTTAGCAGTTTTTTCATGTGGGACTGTGGAAACATTTCGCAAAGCTTTGTTATTTCATCGACCATTCGCTCATACTCCGACACGTTTACCGAGTGTTTAAGGTAGGCACATTCTTCCCATACGAGGACTTGACCATCTATGATCGGAATGTACTTAGCATGAGAGTAGTCAGTAATGTGCGCCGAGGTCATCGTGATGGAAAACAATACCAGAAGCCCAAACCTGTGGATTGAAAATTTCTATATTTTCTATATTTCCACCAAACCTAAATAACTAAAATGCCAAGTGGCTAAAACCGTTACATTCCTAGTGTCTTAACATGAGGGCAAAACTTATTATAGAAGGTCAATAAACTGGGATTTTCATTTAAGGTTGTCTTGGGAACGTGGTTCCCAGGTCAGCTTCCACAGCTCTCTCTTCGAGTTTTGTTCCGAGCCTCCGATTAGATTTTACCAAAACTTTTTCGCCGACTTCGAAGACTTTATTTTGTCGAGACTGATTCTCTCTAGCTCTGAGTGTGTATTGAGCCCTTTTGAGTCTATCCTGAATGTCTGTTAGCGCTACATCTGGGTGAGACTTCACAACATAAACTGGTCTTTTATTAGTGACCGAGTGAGTTGTCTTGTTGTATTCGCTTGTAGCCAACAAAATGACCTCAACAGTGTCGCTTATGTTCTTTGCGATCTTCAGGCATCTAGCAAGCTCAAGCAGAGTGCTATGAAAACGCTCGAACGGTCCGTTAGAAACACTTTGTAGGGGTGGTGCATTTGAAATGTTGACACCATAATTGTTCACTAGGAGCGAGCTGATCGCCTGGGAGTTTAAAGGCGGCTCATTGTCGCAGTAGATTGCTTTGGCTGCCGGATAGAAATTCATGAGCTATAATATGGGTACTTTTAAATCTTCTATGGTTCGTGATTGCATTGGCTGGACTATAGCGAATTTCAAAAAAATTGGGCAATGCATGTTAGAAAACATTTTTTGACTGTTGAGAAAACGTGCACATGTAACATTTCCCCTGCAAGTGAGGGAATCAGAGTCTCACCGATTTCCTGTTTTCTAGGATGACTATCATATTTTGCCTTTGCGCAAATCTTGCAGTTCAGCACGATTTCATTGGCAATCTTAGTCATTTTTGGGAAATAATATTCTTGGGCTGCTCTGTGAGCCCTGTTGTGCTCTGTGAGGAGGATTTCTCTCCGCTCACTAACATTGAAAATATCCGTAACTCGGTTTTTGCAGTGCCAGAATTTGGTAGTCGGGAATCTCCGAACCAACTCATCTTGCACCAGCGCTAAAGTATGCAAATCACACAGTAGTGCATTTACCGCATTAGGCTTGACTACTTCCCATAACTCCTCAAGCAGTGAGTCTTTGCAGGTGTAATTTAGGGAGTATCGCCTTTTATTTCCAAACAGAATGAAGCTACGATTCGACGGAAAGCTCGGTTCCTCGAGAACTACCTGGTTTTTGAAACAATTCAATGGTTTTTCAGTAGATTCAATTGTGTAAGTCAGGGAAAGCTCACTGTGAGCCGTGGCAATGCATGATTCATTATCTTGATGGCTCAAAGCGTTAAGCTGTTGCCTGGACAAGGCATTAGCGAACAGATTTTCCTTGCCTGGCTTGCAGAATATGTGTGCGTCAGATTCGTCAATGCGCGCTTTCCATCGTTTGATTTTAGCGTTAGGGTTAGACTCAGACACGGCGAAGGCCAGAGGCTGATGGTCTGTGAAGATGTTGAGATCTTTCACCCCGTATAAATAATAGCGCAATTTGAAATCGGGATATCAGAGCATGAGATCCTCAGACGCCACTATATTTCGCAGTGTTTTAAATGTGCTGCGTTGGAGATCAGAGAATTCGACCAGAATTTTTCTTGATCTATGTCTACTGACTTACCCATTTTCACCCTTTAGGATTCTGAAATGGGTTTTGCTATTGCTGCAAGATCTTTGATAAAGCACCTGTAATAGCTAGCGAGTCGTAGGAATGATCTTACCTCGAAACCCGTGTTGGGCTCCGGGAATTTTTGTATTGCCTTAACTTTCTCTGGGTCGGTTGTGGCACCATCGCTAGTGACCACGAATCCACGGAAATGCACGCTTTTCTTTAAAAACTGTGACTTTTCCATGGACACCCTCATGTTTGCTTCATACAAACTTTTCAATACCCAATCAACATGTCTAACGTGAGATTCCCCATCCTTTGAAAAAACAATAACATCATCAATCGCTCTTTGAAAAATGCTGGCCGCATTTACTGAGAAAAGAAGTTTTTGTCTGTCAAGTTCTGAAAGCGTGATTTGATGGTAACCAGATTTCAGGTCTAAGGTCAAAAAGTACTTGCCTTTACCTAGATTTCCTAAAGTCATGGAGATATTGGGCATGGGATACCTATCTGGAATGGTTCTTTCATTAAGTTATCGAAAGTCCATTACATGTTTCGATTCCCCATTTCATCCGTGCCCTTTTATCAACCACCCAAATGGGGTTGTTATAGAGAGAAACGGATTTCTGAATTATACCATTCTTCAAATGATCTTGAATCTCTTTGTTCACATATTCAGCTGCACCCATGGGATACGGGTACAACTTGGCATAGATATGTTCCTCGTTTGTAGTCCTTCTGGTGGTTACCACAGAAGTGTTGCAAGGCAGAGCTTCATTAGCGTCTGCAAAGGTCTTTTTCCTACCCTCTAACATTTTTAAAAATTTGTCTCTTATTAAAGGGGGTACGTCAGCGCAATCTACGTTAGTGAAATTGACGTTCACGCAGTACAGTATCAGTTCCGATTGATTACCAAACTTGAGTTGGCTAGTGTTTAGACAAAGTTGCGCTCCGACTTGTGTTAGCAGGTCGAGGTCTATGATCCCGTCAAATGTTGAAAGCTCCGGGAGAAGGAAGAATGTTGCGTTCTGTCCAAACATTGATATGTAATATTTCTGTGATATTTTGGTAGTGCCATGAATTGAGTGGATTGTAAATAGCGTATCGACCTAGCGGACTCCTTTTAACCCAGGGTATGGGCGAAAGTAGTTTTTCGCCGCGCTGGTGTCGATAAGAATTTTTATCTGTGCCCCCGCTACATCTCGCCTGTAAATGGCAGCAGGGACTTACCCCTAAAAATTTATAATGTCCGAATCTTCATTTGATTCAGCAGCCCTAGCAGCAGTTTCATACTCCTTAGGATCAACTTCTTGACTCTGAGTAGTATGATTCACTCTCTGACGCCTCTGACCAGTTGATCGGTCAGAGGTGTTTGTTCGTTTATAAGCCTGAGGATTATTGGAATTGACGTAAGCCAGAGCTTGTGATGGCATCAAGCACTTAGACGTTGAAGGGTCAACTTCCATTGGCTCAGGTGAGTTATTGTTGTTTATTATATTTGATTTCTGAATGGGCTTTATAACATAGCAGTACATACTTCGCTCGCAATTAATTGTTTGTTAATTATGATGCTCTACATTGCTCCTGCCATTTGTTGCTATTTTAATTTGTGCAAAGTCTAATAATTCTTCGGAATTTAAAAACATAATCTTTTATTTTTCCAGAAGTTGTTCTACTGTTTTTACTTCTAATTCCGACAATTGTCTTTGCCCAATCTATTGCATGAACTAGATTTGTTATATCGTCTTTGAAATTTTGAAGCTTGAATTTAAATATTGTAATTTTTTCTTCATTAAAATTTCTGTTTTCTTTAGCTAATTTAATTATCTCGTTAGTGACTCCGCTTATCTCGTTAATTAAATAATTAATTTGGTATAAGCTTATTTATAACAACTTGTTTATTATTATTCTATAGTTGCTTATTCATTTTGGTTACTAGAACTTCGTGATCGCTGTGGTCCGGCGAGCCGGCCAACCATTTGCAGGCTGTTCCCAACGCGTTTATTGCTGTTGCCGCTCTTTGAGAGGGTTTGAGCCTACGTAGATCATTTTTTAATTTTTCGATCTCGTATTCTAGCATTGGAAATAGCTGGTGCGAGGTGTTAATCGTATGCAAGGTATCCTCTAGTGTCCCGAAAAATTTTTCGTATTCATCAATATCGAATACATGAATAATTTTGAAAGTGCCGTTTTGCACTACTGCTGAACCCATTTTTATTGGAATGAGTTGTGAATGTGAATAATCTAATATTGTTGCCAACCCGAAGCATGTTGGCAGGAATAACCTGTAAAATAGTATTATGCTTTTATATTATTTTTGTGAACTTTCCTACCCGTTTTTGTCTTAATAGTAGTATTCCCATTTTCTGCTACTATCTCTCTTCTGTACTTAGGAGTGAGTTTAGAACCTAATCTCTTATCTACTTTACGTACACCGTATCCCCGACGTTATAATTCTTTAATTGCTTGTTCTTTGTGTCGTGGTACATCAAATCCTTTTCTTGTTTTGTGATAATTTTTTTTTTAATTTTTTGCCTGTCCAATTCTAGTTGTTGAGGGTCTCTTATATTTTGGTTACCGAAAAAAATGTCTATTGGTTTCGCTTTCACTGTAGAGTGCACTGATTAATTATATAGCTGTACAGCTTTGAAAATAAATTCTTCAAAGTTTGTAATACCGTCGTCTTTTTTTATACATCTCATAATTTCGGTTAATGTTGAATGAAATCTTTCAATCTGCTCGTTACTAGTAGATGTATATGGCGGCGTCATGTAGATTGTGGAATTCAGCTGATCTTGCAACAGAAATTTTTTGGATGACGAGCTCAAAAGCTTTTTCATTATCCATGACGACTAATTTCGGCATACCGAAAGCTATCATAGTTTCGTGCAACGGGTGTTTTAGGTCTTCAGCTGTCTTTGATTTCAGTATTTTAATTTGGGCATATTTTGAAAATTTGTCTATGGCAGTGAACGCTAAGTTCTTTTGTGTTATGAACAGATCGATGTGTATGATCTGTCCAGGGTAGGAAGGGATTGGTGTTGTCTGTATTTCTCCCTGTGTTGGTTGTCTATCGTATTTAGTTTCTTTGCATGTTTCATATGCTTTTGTAAAAGCTTATACTTTATTTTTCATACTTAGGAAAAAAATCGACTTAAGATCTGTATCTTGTTTTCTATACCCCATACCCCCAATATCCTATGAGCTCTGGTATATTATTTCGCTAGTATATTGGCCCCATGCATAAATGGTCTGCGCTTGGCGCTTGCCATCACGTGGTTTGCCAATATACAAATACCTTTTCTTTAATAACTTCTTTGTATCTTAACCGATTTGAATGAAATTTGTTTTAATGCATTCTTATTATACTATAGAATATTTATACCGTAACCTAAACCAAATTTGTCTCTGGCTCTTATAGTTTCTGAGATATGCTCAAGCAGCTGTGCTTGGTCCCCAATTCGGAAAGTTAATTCCTAAATAGCTTCTAAACTAAGAATCGGATCGTTAGATATTTCAGCAGGACGTAACAAGAGCATTGAAATCTGTGTACAAACCAAAGCACAAGTCTGTGGTACTTGATTTGCGACTTTTTGGTTTTTTCGATATGGGGGCGAATGGGGGGAGGTATCCAAAATCCAAAATATTCATACTGCGTATCCTTTACGAGATCCAAATTTGCTGGCTCTAGCTCTTATAGTTTATGAGATATGCTTAAAAAACCGGGTCAAAAAACCGATAAACACTGAATATCAGAAAACGGGGCAAGTTATCGATTATTTGAAATAAACTTGATCTGCGTATGGTGTATACGAATCAAAATACTCCCAGTTCAGCTCTCTAGCTCTTGTAGTCTCTGAAATCGCGATCATACAGACGGACGGACAGACGGCCGGACATGGCTAGATCGACTCGGCTAGTGATGCTAATGATTTAGAATATATACTTTATGGGGTCCGAGATTCGTCCTTCTGCCTGTTACATACATTAGCACAAAACCATTAGACCCTTATTACCCATTTTCAATGGGTTCAGGGTATAATAAGCCCCCATAAACTTGCTGGGAAGCGCACTAAAGATAATAACCGGCACTCCGGACTTTGACGACTGGGAACAAATTAAGTTTAGGCAAGGACAAGTAATAGAATCACAAAATAGACAAGTTGAAATAAATACTAAATTTCCGACATGACTTAACGAAACCACAAGGTTTTTGAATATAGTTCACAAAACAGATGATACAGATACTGAACATTTATATGAAACTATTTTGGCAAAAAACAGGATAATTATTACAGATATTAAAGCACTGGCAAGTGAGCACATCACTAGTTATAGTGTACGAGATATTTTAGAAGCATCTAGTATCAAAGCTTTTCAGAATACTGACATATTACATTTTGTAATCAAATATCCTAAACCTAAATTAGCTTGTAAAAAAATTAAAGTTTATCCGGTACAGCAAAGGAAGGTAATCTTAGGCCTTGAGAACAGTAGCACGGTGGCCGATTGCGACGCACAGACTGCATACCTGAAATTGCGCTCAACAGCTGGTATCTGAAACCGTTGCATATTGTGCAACCACCCGCCCTGAACACCTGGAACCGGTAGCGCTGGTTGACGAAGGCGTTTTGATCAACAACGCAACCGTCGAAGTCAGAGGCAGCAATCATATCTCCTTGAACGGCGCACAATACGTTAACAATCGAGGCGTTTTGAAGGAAAAAAAAATAAATCTACAGAATTATGAGAATACTGTAAAATGGTATACATAGAAAGCTACCTGATAAACTTTTTATGACACTTGCTAGATATGATATATCTACTATTTCAATATTAAAATAAGTAGTACAAATATAAGGTTACTATGAAGAAAATAATAATTATATCAATAATTAAAATCAGAATATTAACAATACTATCAATTATGCACGAAACACATTTTTACCTATATATCCCAAATTACACAACTAACAATTACCAAAACCCATCATTTTTTGCAACACCCTCCGAACAGCCACACACATATTTGTGATGTAGATTTTTGCCAATTATTGTCTCGTTTCGAATAAGAGAACGCGCCCGAGCTAAAATGTATATAGCAGTATTTGTATGTCTTGCTTCAAAGGCTGTTCACTTAGAAGTAGTTGCGGACTTATCAACTAATTGTTTTCATTTAATTTTAAATAGCTTCTTTGCAAGACGTGGCGTTCTTCTCCGAATCTATTCGGACAATGCAACTAATTTCATAGGGACCGCAATGCTGAAGGAGCTGCAGAGAGCATTCAGCTAGCAGCAGACCAGTCTGCAGTTGTTCGCAGCGGAGCACGGGTTGGAGAGGTGCTTCATACCTCCACGAGCGCCTCATTTCGGGAGGCTCTGGGAGGCAGCCGTCACGTCGGCTAAACACCTCCTGCTGTGCCAAATCGGACGCGCTTCCCTGGTCGAAAGCGAGGTCAGAGGCCACCTGGCTGACGTGGAGGCAATTCTCAACTCTCGGCCTCTCACCCCGCTAACCGGAGATCCGAACGATGGAGAGGCACTGACTCCAGGCCACCTGCTCATCGATCAACCGCCTCGTTCGCTGCCGCAAGGGTCAGAGCCGGACAAGCCCGACAGAGAAACTTCGTTCTCTCGCAGGTGGCAGCTGTTATCCATGCTCAGAGAGCAGCGCAGCCTAACGTGGAGGTCGGATCGCTCGTGGTCATCCACGAGGACAACACAGCACCACAGCGCTGGATAACAGGAATAGTCGTCGGAGTCACACCTGGAGAGGACGGTCGAACCAGTTGCCCAAATTGCCAATTGCTTGAAGTCCGGATAGGAGTACTTCAACGTGGCCGGAATGTTGGGTCATATTAGTTAAGTTTAATTGTAAGTTATCAGATGAATTAAAACTGAGATATATTGGAGTATTTAGAATGTACCTAAGGATTAGTTTCTATTGATATGCACTGAATTATATGCGCTGAATTATGCTTAAGTTATGTTAATTCTCAATTTTATCTTTTTTTAAATGTAACACTCTAACGCAGATAGCTGTGCGAGATCATTACTCACTTCTCTTCGATCGTTGAACGCAACAAAACATTATTAAACACAACAGCCACACAAAATATTATAACTCTTGCCATAGTCCACAATAATTAGAATAAATTGCAAATATAAACCAGCTATTGCAGCTTTGTTTATTTTCATGATTTTTCATTTCGCGCCCGAGCAAGGGACTACAAAGAGTTTTAGTTTCGTGGGTCTAAATTAATAGACAGTTTAATATTGTGTTGGCTGTTGTGATAATAGTTCTTGCGAATCGGAACGGTAATATTGCCACCAAATTACCGTTACCGTTACCGCTGCTTTCGTCTACCTCTTGCCATTGGTGCCACTGGTTTGTTTACCGCTTGATTTGTGGATTTGGTGCCGCTTGTTCATCTGTCCCTGGATCAATGTCTAGGAAAGAAACCATCGACGAATCCTCCGATGACCAGGTAACAGTGCCCGAACGAGTGTACACATAGTAATATAACACACTATATGCATATATAAATACATACATGCCTATGTGTGAAACTCATCTGTGACACTTGCAAGATAATTAAACATTGCGTTTCGGCACTGATGAGTTTTTAAAAGTGAACTAGCAAAAAAATATATTTGAGCAAAAACAAATAAATTAAATGTACATTTGGTTTATTAACAAATATACATACATATATCGTTTGTGTCGTTCTTGCCCTTTTTGTTTGATATTATAGCGCGACCAAATCCTTTATACATATGTACATACATACATAAGTACGTTGACTTCTTTCGCATTTCCATTCTCGCTTCTTTGTCGGTTGCCGTCGCTTTAACATGCATACACTCAAGCGCGCGCAATCAACATACATACAGAAATACAAAAATAATTACAGTTTGTCAAACAATTGTTTGCAAAATGAAAAAACACACATAATTTCAACTATAATGTCATATTTTGTATGAAAAAATATACTTTTCATAATTTTTTTTAAATTATTTTATTATCACAAGTATTGTTTATAACAACGCACAAAAAAAAATAGTTTCAATTTATAATTAACTGCGGAAAAAATCAAGAAAATCAAACTTACATTATTTTTGCACTGTCAAGTAATTGTTTGTAAAATGCAAACACAACATCAAAAGGGAACGCAAAAGGAGTAACGGAACTAAATTCTTGAAAATATGTTATGCTGAGCATTTGCCTATTGATTTATGAGTTGATACGAGTCAAGATTTACCGTTTTAGCACTGTTTTGTTAGCATAAACTACCATTTAAAGTACGCCTGTTTTGAGCTGATTTGAGGGTTTTTGTTCACAGTTTTTTGTATTTTTGACTCATCTTTTCTGCTTAGCTTAGCCGATCTGCCTCCAAAATGATTTAACTCGAACCGATTTTCATTATTTTTGCGCTTTAAGATAATGTAGACTGTCCTTAATCTGATTGAAAACAGTTTGGCCAACTATTTGGCAGATTTGACTTTATAATAGTTGAAAAAAACAAAAGTAACAGATTGTCGTTGACTCGCTTTCCATGCGTAATCCCTAGATCTTATTGCAGCACTTAACTTCTGTGTTTCTTAACCGGTTTTGATGAATCTTAATGCAATAGGTTCTTCAGGTGCTATAGTATATATAAATATTCCTTCGAACTAACTTTTGTGTCTCTAGGTCTCATAATCTACGAAATAAGCCTAAAAAATTAGAGGTTGTTGTAGATTTGTATCGATTTTAGGAAAACGGTGCGGGCTATCGATAATTTGAAATAAAGTTGATCTGCGTGTGCTATGGACGAGTTTATAGCTAAAAAGTTAAAGTCTCTAGCTCTTACATTTTCCGAGATCGACGCGTTCATACATACGGACGGACAGACGGACAGGACTAGACCGACTCGGCTGTTCATCCTGATCAAGAATATATATACTTTATGGGGTCGGAGATGCCTATTTCTGCCTTTTACATACATTTGCACAAAACCATTATACCCCTTTTACCTATTTTCAATGGGTTCAGGGTATAAAAATAGGAACGCAAAACCAGTCTGGACTCCGATCCAAATTAGGACACTTTTTAAAAGCCATGGTCCAACTCACAGCTAAAAATTGGACTGAAGTACACTTAACAAAACCAGTTATTTAAAAAACCTGCATGCCTTATGACTTGAGGTAAGTCATTTATAAAGAGGTTAAAAAGAACAGGACCAAAATGGCTCCCTTGTGGCACACCACAGGAAACGTAAATCAACTTTGACAGTGATTGACGGAACAGTACCCTCAGTGTTCTGTTAACCAAGTAGTCAGGAATCCAAAAATATAAAGTTGGCTGAAAATCAAGCATATTTAATTCATTAATAAGAAGCCTATGATTAACCTTATCAAATGCCTTACTGAAGTCTGTGAACACAACATCAGTCTGCATTTTGTTAAGGAATCCATTGTTAATGTCACTGGTAAATTCCAGATTATTAGTGGTAGTTTATTTGCGTTTCATAAAACCACGATGAGTTGGCCTTATTATGGACATTTGTTCAAACAGTTTTGGGATTGCTGATAATTTTGAAATACCTCGATAGTTTTCAACACATGATTTACTTGTAAAGTGGAATTATGAAGAATTCCTTCCAGGCTTTTAGAATAGAAGAAGTTAATATTGAAGTATGAAAGAGAAAATTGAGCGAAACGCACAATAAGTCAGCACAATACTTGAATATGCAGCTTGGGATACCATCCGAACCAGGTGAAAAAGTTGGGTTTAAAGCCTTAATGTAGTTACAGATATGTTCACTCTTAAAATCGGAGAAAAATAGAACTAGAGATGCATATATTGTAGGAATATAACAAGTTTTGCTGATGACAAGAGTGAGAATCTTGAAAAAGGTGGCAAAAAAGTCTGCTATTCCAGAATCGTTATCAAGAGTAACATTATTAAAGGACATGCAAGGTGGAAAAGATGACGATCTACGCTTAAAAATCACAAAAGCATAGAATTGCTTCGAATTCTTTTCAAAATCATGCTTACAACGAGCCAGGTAATTCTGACAGCACCTATTATTAAGGAAAGCAAAGATTGCACAAGGCACAGAAAATTTTTAAAAGGTATGCAGTGTTCCTGTCTTTTGAAATTTTTTAAAAAGCCATTCAATTTTTTTTTTTTTTTTTTTTTTTATTTATTTTCTATTTTTTTTAATTTTGTAAGCTTCCTTGTTAACCATGGTAAGCGGATAGAGACAGTTGGGCGCTCTGTGTACGGTACGCATATATCAAGAGAAGACTCTAAAATATTGGGGAAAGAATCAACGGCATCGTTAATATTAGAGCTTATTTCCAAACAGGAGCAATCCGTATTTAATAATAAGTTGTTTAACCGACTGAAATTGGTTTTACGAAAACAACGAGATCTTAACAGCTTTAAAGATTTGAAACAAATTTATCAATAAATATTTCAGAGCTATTGACTTTGGAAGTGAGCCATGTTTCGGTAAAAACGATTATATCGGTTTAGTGGATTATATCGGTTTATATTCCATTAATTTCATCTGGAATGCCATAATTTAGCTTTTGGCTCCTGGCCAAGTCTTCGGGGACGTTCGCTGCAAGTCTGGAAACAAAAATAGACTTGCGCGGTGAAACTGCAGAAAGACGCACTGGTACCGGAAAAATAGCCGAAGACAGTGATTGAACGGCGGTCAGTATATCAGAGCTATTATTGATAACAGCAGCATGAGCTATCTTAGCAACATGTACAGTCTTAGCAATGACAGCATAGATTTCAGCAACATTAAGAGCAGCAGTAACATTGGCGGCGGGAGCATTTGCAACATTGACAGCATCATCAGCATTGGTTCAGCCAATATTAGGTGTAGCAGCAGCAGTAAAAGCGGGAGCATTAGCAACCGTGTCAGCACCGTTAGCATAGGTTGCGGCAACATAATCGACATCAGCCTCATTGGTTCCTACACAATTAAAAGCATCAATAACATCGGGGACGGCAGCATAGGCGACAGCAACAATGTTGCCAGATTTAAGTACATTAATAGCAACATCGGAAATGGCAGTTGCTGAACTATCAAATGTATGCGTCGAAATTGGAACGGTAGACATATCATTTTCATTTTCTGGAAGAGACAAGAGATGATTAGGTATAGACAGGGGAGAAACACTTATCACTTTAACGTTTTTAAAATTAGACTCCATATCCAGAAACTTCGCATATCCAGAAGATCACGGAAACCAGAATTTACTTGGTCAAACTTAAGCAGAGTTTACCTCATAAACACTCGCATATATATCTCAATATACCGGCAATCCCAACACTGCCAGCTTATGTCACTGTTGGATTTTATCAGATCAGTCACACGGCCACCAATATGCTCAAATGTGGTGCAAGAAGTATAAGCGGCATTATCACATAGCCGGCAATATACGCACGATTGACGTGCGCTTATCTTGTTTTTATAAACGCACCGAACAGCGCAGCATGAACTCATGTTAAAATGAGAATGATTTTAAGTTAAAACAACAAACCCAACAAACTCAAGTGACAAACAAGTAAGATTGCTCTTGCATGAAGTGCCTGACTAGGTACATTCATACACACACGACTCCACAGCCGCACTTAGTAAAATAAAATAAAAACAAGTAAGATTGTTCTAGTCGGGTGCCCCCGACAGGGAGATACCCTGAACCCAGCGAGCTGTCGTTATATACATTTAAAGCTCTTTGCATTCATACACACATTCACAAAGTCACACATACATACACACACAAACGCACGCAGCAAGGTGCGCGCTTTGCACATCGGCTGCGCTTGGCCCCATGCAGAAATGGTCTGCGCTTGGCGCTTGCCAGCACGTGGTTTGCCAATATACAAATACCTTTTCTTTAATAACTTCTTTGTATCTTAACCGATTTGAATAAAATTGTTTTAATGCATTCTTATTATACTATAGAATATTTATACCATAACCTAAACCAAATTTGTCTCTGGCTCTTATAGTTTCTGAGATATGCTCAAGCAGCTGTGCTTGGTCCCCAATTCGGAAAGTTAATTCCTAAATAGCTTCTAAACTAAGAATCGGATCGTTAGATATTTCAGCAGGACGTAACAAGAGCATTGAAATCTGTGTACAAACCAAAGCACAAGTATGTGGTACTTGATTTGCGACTTTTTGGTTTTTTCGATATGGGGGCGAATGGGGGGAGGTATCCAAAATCCAAAATATTCATACTGCGTATCCTTTACGAGATCCAAATTTGCTGGCTCTAGCTCTTATAGTTTATGAGATATGCTTAAAAAACCGGGTCAAAAAACCGATAAACACTGAATATCAGAAAACGGTTATCGATTATTTGAAATAAACTTGATCTGCGTATGGTGTATACGAATCAAAATACTCCCAGTTCAGCTCTCTAGCTCTTGTAGTCTCTGAAATCGCGATCATACAGACGGACGGACAGACGGCCGGACATGGCTAGATCGACTCGGCTAGTGATGCTAATGATTTAGAATATATACTTTATGGGGTCCGAGATTCGTCCTTCTGCCTGTTACATACATTAGCACAAAACCATTAGACCCTTATTACCCATTTTCAATGGGTTCGGGGTATAATAAGCCCCCATAAACTTGCTGGGAAGCGCACTAAAGATAATAACCGGCACTCCGGACTTAGACGACTGGGAACAAATTAAGTTTAGGCAAGGACAAGTAATAGAATCACAAAATAGACAAGTTGAAATAAATACTAAATTTCCGACATGACTTAACGAAACCACAAGGTTTTTTAATATAATTCACAAGACAGATGATACAGATACTGAACATTTATATGAAACTATTTTGACAAAAAACAGGATAATTATTACAGATATTAAAGCACTGGCAAGTGAGCACATCACTAGTTTTAGTGTAGTAGATATTTAGGAGCATCTATATTACAGATATCAAAGCACTGGCAAGTGAGCACCTCACTAGTTATAGTGTAGGAGATATTTTAGAAGCATCTAGTATCAAAGCTTTTCAGAATACTGACATATTACATTTTGTAATCAAATATCCTAAACCTAAATTAGCTTGTAAAAAAATTAAAGTGTATCCGGTACAGCAAAGGAAGGTAATCTTAGGCCTTGAAAACAGTAGAACGGTGGCCGATTGCGACGCACAGACCTTCGCCGTTGGTGAATTCGTCTCTGCTGTGAGCATCATCTTCTGTAGGAGACTGCGTACCCTTAATTGCGCTCAACAGCTGGTATCTGGAACCGTTGCATATTGTGCAACCACCCGCCCTGAATACCTGGAACCGGTAACGCTGGTTGACGAAGGCGTTTTGATCAACAACGTAACGGTCGAAGTCAGAGGTAGCAACCATATCTCCTTGAACGGCGCACAATACGTTAACAATCGAGGCGTTTTGAAGGAAAAAAAAATAAATCTACAGAATTATGAGTATACTGTAAAATGGTATACATAGAAAGCTACCTGATAAAGTAGTAACAGTAGTAACAATAGATAAGTAGTACAAATAGAAGGTTACTATGAAGAAAATAATAATTATATCAATAATTAAAATCAGAATATTAACAATACTATCAATTATGCACGAAACACATTTTAACCTATATATCCCAAATTACTCAACTAACAATTACCCAAACCCATCATTTTTTGCAACACCCTCCGAACAGCCACACACATATTTGTGGTATAGATTTTTGTGGGCCAATTATTGTCTCGTTTCGAATAAGAGGACGCGCCCGAGTTAAAATGTATATAGCAGTATTTGTATGTCTTGCTTCAAAGGCTGTTCACTTAGAATTAGTTGCGGACTTATCAACTAGTTGTTTTCATTTAACTTTAAAAAGCTTCTTTGCAAGACGTGGCGTTCTTCTCCGAATCTATTCGGACAATGCGACTAATTTCATAGGGACCAGCAATGTGCTGAAGGAGCTGCAGAGAGCATTCAGCTAGCAGCAGACCAGTCTGCAGTTGTTCGCAGCGGAGCACGGGTCGGAGAGGTGCTTCATACCTCCACGAGCGCCTCATTTCGGGAGGCTCTGGGAGGCAGCCGTCACGTCGGCTAAACACCTCCTGCTGTGCCAAATCGGACGCGCTTCCCTGGTCGAAAGCGAGGTCAGAGGCCACCTGGCTGACGTGGAGGCAATTCTCAACTCTCGGCCTCTCACCCCGCTAACCGGAGATCCGAACGATGGAGAGGCACTGACTCCAGGCCACCTGCTCATCGATCAGCCGCCTCGTTCGCTGCCGCAAGGGTCAGAGCCGGACAAGCCCGACAGAGAAACTTCGTTCTCTCGCAGGTGGCAGCTGTTATCCATGCTCAGAGAGCAGCGCAGCCTAACGTGGAGGTCGGATCGCTCGTGGTCATCCACGAGGACAACACAGCACCACAGCGCTGGATAACAGGAATAGTCGTCGGAGTCACACCTGGAGAGGACGGTCGAACCAGTTGCCCAAATTGCCAATTGCCTGAAGGAGTACCGGATAGGAGTACTTCAACGTGGCCGGAATGTTGGGTCATATTAGTTAAGTTTAATTGTAAGTTATCAGATGAATTAAAACTGAGATATATTGGAGTATTTAGAATGTACCTAAGGATTAGTTTCTATTGATATGCACTGAATTATATGCGCTGAATTATGCTTAAGTTATGTTAATTCTCAATTTTATCTTTTTTTAAATGTAACACTCTAACGCAGATAGCTGTGCGAGATCATTACTCACTTCTCTTCGATCGTTGAACGCAACAAAACATTATTAAACACAACAGCCACACAAAATATTATAACTCTTGCCATAGTCCACAATAATTAGAATAAATTGCAAATATAAACCAGCTATTGCAGCTTTGTTTATTTTCATGATTTTTCATTTCGCGCCCGAGCAAGGGACTACAAAGAGTTTTAGTTTCGTGGGTCTAAATTAATAGACAGTTTAATATTGTGTTGGCTGTTGTGATAATAGTTCTTGCGAATCGGAACGGTAATATTGCCACCAAATTACCGTTACCGTTACCGCTGCTTTCGTCTACCTCTTGCCATTGGTGCCACTGGTTTGTTTACCGCTTGATTTGTGGATTTGGTGCCGCTTGTTTATCTGTCCCTGGATCAATGTCTAGGAAAGAAACCATCGACGAATCCTCCGATGACCAGGTAACAGTGCCCGAACGAGTGTACACATAGTAATATAACACACTATATGCATATATAAATACATACATGCCTATGTGTGAAACTCATCTGTGACACTTGCAAGATAATTAAACATTGCGTTTCGGCACTGATGAGTTTTTAAAAGTGAACTAGCAAAAAAATATATTTGAGCAAAAACAAATAAATTAAATGTACATTTGGTTTATTAACAAATATACATACATATATCGTTTGTGTCGTTCTTGCCCTTTTTTGTTTGATATTATAGCGCGACCAAATCCTTTATACATATGTACATACATACATAAGTACGTTGACTTCTTTCGCATTTCCATTCTCGCTTCTTTGTCGGTTGCCGTCGCTTTAACATGCATACACTCAAGCGCGCGCAATCAACATACATACAGAAATACAAAAATAATTACAGTTTGTCAAACAATTGTTTGCAAAATGAAAAAACACACATAATTTCAACTATAATGTCATATTTTGTATGAAAAAATATACTTTTCATAATTTTTTTAAAATTATTTTATTATCACAAGTATTGTTTATAACAACGCACAAAAACAAAAATAGTTTCAATTTATAATTAACTGCGGAAAAAATCAAGAAAATCAAACTTACATTATTTTTGCACTGTCAAGTAATTGTTTGTAAAATGCAAACACAA
>JAWNLD010000020.1:0-206666 GCA_035041545.1 Drosophila colorata
GGCAATATACAAATACCTTTTCTTTAATAACTTCTTTGTTTCTTAACCGATTTGAATGATATATATATAATGATTATACTATAGAATATTTATACCGTAGCCTAAACCAAATTTGTCTCTGGCTCTTATAGTTTCTGAGATATGGTCAAGCAGCTGCGCTTGGTCCCCAATTCGGAAAGTTAATTCCTAAATAGCTTCTAAATTAAGAATCGGATCGTTAGATATTTTAGTAGGACGTAATAAGAGCATCGAAATCTGTGTACAAACCAAAGCACAAGTCTGTGGTACTTGATTTGCGACTTTTTGGTTTTTTCGATATGGGGGCGAATGGGGGGAGGTATATAAAATCCAAAATATTCATATCCTTTACGAGAAACCAAATTTGGTGGCTCTAGCTCTTATAACTTATGAGATAACATACTTATTGGTCCAAGTGTAACCTAATGCTGGGACATCGGTTGATATATTCTGAAGCAACAAAATGCGGAAAAATTGAAATTTGGCATGCACACTCTCAAAAAGCTTTAGATTTAGTTTGCTACTTTGTGAAAATTTTGCGAGAAATTTCACAAGCACGGCATACTAATATGTGCCTGTAAATATTAAAAGCGAGCGCGAAGCGCGACCATTAATTTTTATCATTTATTTATTTTGTTTTTTAATTTACTAAGTGCCGAGAGGTATGTCGAGGTGTCGAAAGTATGAATGCATAGGGGTTTGATCAAATGCATGGAACGACAGCGCGGTTGACAAAATCCCCAACTGAACCCTCTTCGAGGGTCTCGACCAGCTAACAGGTCTCCAGTTTTCTGTGAACACAGGAAGGATCCGGCTAAGTTCGCCCTGCGACTCGGATAACATGGTTGGTGGTAGGGCAGTGGTGAGGTCCAGAGGCCATGGGGTCCCATCACCTCCCTAAGCCAGGGTGTAATGTGACCCGTGCCCATTGGCTGGTTTGCAGTCAGGGGCAACCGACGGTATACATACGGAGCCTCGTCGATACCTGGCCGTCTTGACGAGTACACACAGGAGTACACAGGAGTACACATACTTTCCCCCACACTCGTGGGACCAACTTATGGATTTACAGAAAAATGAGCAAACAGGCGGGATATGACCGCAACGCAGATGGAAGAGCGATTGGAAGAGGTGGCTCTGGACGAAGGTGGTACATTGACACCGCGCAGAAGCCCCAAAGCACTCCAAAGGTGCAGCAGCGCCTAAACGGGGCTCGCCCCATAGGCAAAGCTCCACCGGGAGTGCAGAGGTCTTCGCACCTCAAGTGGCAGTCAAGACTACCACAGAACAGACGGACGGACGGACGTAGGTGGTGGAAAATCGGTGCACGGCACCGCGAAAGCAGCGGGCCAGCCGGCAGTAGCTGCCAGCAGTAAGCCCACTGCTGCACCGAGGAGAACGCTACCTCCCATACTAGAACCCGGACAACCTGGCGGTCCTGGTGAGCCGCTCAGGCAAGGCCTAAGCGGAGCATGTCGCAAATGGTATCTCAGGTATCTGGGGAGGGGCATGCGTCCCTGAACGGTGAGCTGGAAATCTTAGATGTGCACCAGCGTGGCAGAAATCAACCTGCACCACGCGATGTCGGCTTTGGTTGTCATCGGCAGGTTGGTTACCAGGCTGCGCCTGGGGCTGGTGCTCATTCAAGAGCCATAGACCATCAGACGGAAGATCTGTGGTTTGCGTCATGAGAACGTGCAGATAAATGCAGATGTCCGAGAGACCCAGCCGAGAGCTTGTATCTAGACAAGGAAGTATAAATTGCCTCTGTCTTTCCAGTTTTCTTAGAAAAGATCTGGTAGCAGTGCTCATCACTACCGACACAGACCCCCGCAAACAGCTGGTGCTCGCATCAGCGTACTTTCCGGGAGATGAAGCAACAGCGCCGCCCGCCGAGGTGCAATCTCTGGTGGAGTACTGCAACAGCAAGAGACTACCACTGCTGCTGGGATGCAACGCCAACGCACACAGCACAGCTTGGGGAAGCACAGATGATAATAGCAGGGGTGGGTACCTACTTAATTATTTTATAGAGATGGACCTTACTATCTTCCACCTGGGGTCAGAACCCACTTCAGTATCGAAGAATAGGGCCGAAGTGCTCGACATAACCTTCGGCAATGGGGGATTCTCTAGCTTTGTGCAAAACTGGAAGGTCTCCTCTGAACCCCCAATGTCGGACCATAGGATCATACTATTCGACATTAAAGAATGCACAACGTTCAGCAGGAGAAGCAGGAATCCCAAAAGAGCAGACTGGCAACTCTTTTATGAAGAAAGTAAGATCAGCCGTAGGAGTTGAACTTCTAACGGAAGGTCTTAACGAAACCATAACAGACGCATACCACGCCTACCTATCTACCACGATCTCATTTCCGTAATTTTTGTAGCAGCATAGAGTACCACCTGCAACCAGAATCTTTAAAGCTATTTCTAGAGACAGCGGCATCGCACAACTCTGTCTTAAGAAATCAGATGGGTCCTTTACGGAAAATGAGGAGGAGAAGGTGACACTTCTACTACAAACACATTTTCCCATGTGCAGAACTGTAGGTGTGTCCTGTCATTGAGCCAGGGAGGGTCACGGCCAGGAAACCAAACTGGAAACTGCCGTCAAAAATAATCTCCGAACACAAAATGGGCAGTTGGCAATTTCTGGGCATAAAAATCTCCAGGAGTGGATGGCATCCTGCCGATACATCTACAAAAGGGCCTAGATTTGTTACTGTCATACCTAATTAGAATTTTTAAGGGCAGCATAGCTATAGGGTACATACCTAAAGCGTGGAGAGTAGCCAGGATTATCTTTATCCCTAATGTAGGGAAGAAGGACCCCTTCCAACCAAAATCCTTTCGGCCAATAAGTCGAGCTCTTTTATGCTCAAAACCTTAGAAAAGATAGTGGACAACTACATACTTAAGTAACCATCCACTGCACTTTAAAAAACACGCATATCGAGCCGGCAGATCAACAGAGACTGCGCTAGTAGAAATCACAAGCGCTCTCAAGAAATCAGTGGAAGGCAAAGAAGTGGCCCGCTGTGCCTCCATGGATATTGAGGGCACCTTGGATAACACAGCACATGATATAGTAGTCAGGGCAGTCCAAAAAAGGACAGGACAGGACACTGCAGGCTACGAAAACACCTACACAAGCTAAGGATTATGGAGGACGGCACTTCTAGACTGTGTCTGGAGGGTGACGAAACGCCGGAACATATCCTAGAGGACTGTCCAGCAGCATTCAGGTCAAGACTGTCTCAGCTGGGGGGCGAGACTCTTAGCACAAGAGAAATAAGATCTCTTAAGCCAGGGAACATCATTGCATTTTTGCAAGAGTTAGGACTGGATGAAGAGTTATAATTCACTAGTGAGAGGAGACCCAGGAGGTTACAGTGCACCAGACTCTATCAATAATAACGACAGCTCGCCGCTGGGTTCAGGGTATCTCCTAGTCGGGCACTTCCGACTAGAGCCTTCTTACTCGTTAGTTTATAAATTCGTCAACTGATTTTGATTACATTTTTATTTAATTTCAACTTTGGGTAAACAAACACAATCAGCTGTTCCATACAAAATCAAAACAAAGCGGCAGAGTGGCCAGTGGCCACTATCAGAAAGTTATCTGGTAACGCAGATATTCAAAATGAAATAAGATCCGATGCTGATTTAATATATATTTAACAATATTATAAAATAAACAGCAAAGAAAATTGTAAGCTTTGTTTTAAAATTTTTAAAATAAAATATCAATTTTTATTAATAAAATAAGCCATTGGAATGTTTGTTTACGTTTTGGGGCACAACCTTAAATCAAAGTCAGCTGTTCGCTGCAAAATTTAAACAGAATAGATGTTTGACGAAATCAAAATCCATTACATCAACTGATCTCAATTTTGTTGAAGTGAATGAAAATCAGTTGACTCAATTGTAAATGTAGTTATGCACAAAGAAACAACTCAATTCATTTAAACTAATTATTGCACGCAGTGTCAAAGAACAAATACAAAAAAAAAACCGATTGGCAACACTGGTTACTTTTCCAACGCAAACGTTTGAATGTCTAATTTACGATTTTAGGATATGTACACTAAACAAGGAATATCTTGCGAAAACGAATTTTACGAATGTTACGGAAACTCAATGCCTACAATATATACAATATATTCAACATTTATCGAAATTGTAGGCGCCATTATCTTTTAAATTATCAAAATGTGCAATTGAAAACTTATTTTCACCTGTAACTGTGTACCTGCGTACAAAAGAATAAAAATGCAACACAACAAGGTATGCCTAAAAGCTCTTAAAAAGCATTTGTAAACAATATATAGAACATATCTATGGTTTGGAAACTGTGGGGGTGTCGATTTTAGCGGATTTTAGCGCTTTCCCGCCAAACAAGCGGGTTTTTCCAAAAGTCGTGGAACAAAAGTTTTTTGGTTCATAATAGGGAACAAGCCCACAAATATCCATAGAGCCATTTCAAAGCTATCATACGCGAAAATGTAAACCAAAATTACATTAACTTTTCGGAAACACACAAAAAATTTGTTTTCTTAATAACAACTGAACAAGTTATCGGATTTGAATAAGTGACATACCATTCGAAGCGTATTCAAAATTTGTAGATACCTGAACGTTATTCTGAAAACCCACAACGGCCGCATCAGCTCAAAATATTTTAATTTTTTCTGAATCGCTTACAGCTATATATCTAATGAGCCAGATGAGCTATAACATGTTGTGCTATGTTTTTCTTCTAGTTTAAGCAATACCTTTCGATCGGTATATCATTGATCTGATCGGACGTAGCAATCGTAGCAAAACTTCAAAAGTTCGGGTATATATTGCTAGCCGCTTTTGCACACTACGTCGTGCTTCGCCCCTAGCACAGACTACCGTCCGCAGTCATCAGTCAAACACATTTTTGATTTTACATCAATTTTTTTTTAAATTAAGAAACCTTTGATCTTTAGTGCAGTATATTATAAGATATTTTTACTTTAAAATTCAAGGAAAAGTCGATAAAACTGTATTTTGATTCTCGGCTATGTATTTACATAGTTGCATTAATTAGGTTTCGTTTAAGATATTATTCATTGCAACTAATGCAGAGACGGCGATATAGTAACATCTTAAAGCTAATTACGTTTTGTTGATAAAAATGATTTATTCAAAAATATGTTCATTGACCTAACTGACAGTACAGAGCAGTACATCGCGCAGCTCAAGAGAATGTGAATCAAATACTTCAGGATTATTTCTTCCCTAAAATGAACCGGTTGGTAACGGAAATAGCCGCGAACTATAGGGTATGTGCGATGGGAAAGTATAAAAGGCATCCTACCGTACAAACCATAGTATAATAGGTCAATACACTCTGTAACAAACAAAAAACCTATATAAGTTATCCATTCTACCCCCATAGAGCTTACTGCACAAACTATTGAAAGAATCATATCGGATCATGTATATGTGCACACACTGGCAAAAAACGCCTGCGCTTGCCGCTTACATGCATGTGGTTTGCCTATATACCAATACATTTTCTTTAATAACTTCTGTGTTTCTTAACTAATTTTGATAAAATTTGTTTTAATGCATTCTTATAGTACTAAAGTACATTTATATATTGCCTATTACAGCCCAGTAAACCAAATTTGTGGCTCTGGCTCTTATAGTTTCTGAGATATGCTCAAGCAGCTGCACTTGTCCCCCACTGTGGAAAGTTAGTTGTTAAATAACTTCTAAACTATGAATATGATCGTTATGAAATTTTTAGGACTTAACAAGAGCATTGAAATCTGTGTACAAGCCAAAGCGCAAGTCTGCAGTACTTGATTTGTCGATATTTTTTTATATGAGGGCCGGATGAGGGGAGGTATCCAAAGTTTCATAATCTTTACGAGAACATACGAAACCATTCTTATTGTACTATAGTACATTTATATATTGACGAGCAGCCTATTAAACCTATTTTGGTGGTTCTAGCTCTTGTAGGTTCTGAAAGATGCTTAGAAAAACCGGGTCAGAAACCGATAAACACTGATCAACTTTACAAGAACATGATAAACTAAATTTGGTGTCTCTAGCTCTTATAGTCTGCGAGATATGCTAAGAAAACCAAGTCTAAGGGCGGGCTCACACGATATGGCAAATTGCCACAGATATGGCAGTCCTATGTGGCTCTACAAAAATGTGGCACTCACACGTAAATACAAAGATGGCAAACTTCGATGTGGCAACCTGTGGCAAACAGCTTACCACATGAAAATGTAGTAAGCAATGACCCATCATGTGGCAGCCTACTCACACGATGTGGCAGTTTGTGAAATTTTAATTATATAGCAACATAGGGTAATGTAATTACGCTTCATATAAACGGAACTTATCATAACATAAAGCTATCCCAAGTAGTCCATGGTCTGGGGCAGCGACATCGGCAGAATGCTGACTTGGCGCTTCGTGACCGTTCTTTGCCTGGGCACTTGGAGCGCACATGCTTGGAAACTTGGTGCGCGCATGCTGGTGTCAGATTTCGTCGATCGCTATGTTGCGTCGTTAGCTACTTTGTAGCGCACACACCCGCTCTTGCGAGACTTTGTGAATTGTTTGTGTTAACTTATACAAAAGCAAGACACGCAAGTCTTTCTATCTAATAAGGTAATTGCCATCGGTACCATCTCCAAGTTTCCTTTTCTTCATCTTGTTTAACGGCTCTTTGTATTGGCTGCATAGCCCTTCTCACTTCACATTGAGATAATGGCAATTATTTTGTCCTTGAAATCATTTTCCGACAAGTTTTTCCAAGCGGAATCCTGTTTGATTTTATTCCTCTAATCGAAAAGCGTTGCATCCCACAAGACAGGCTCCGATTCCACAGCATGAATTGTTGCAATTCCGTCCAAGCAACCTTAATTTAACGAGGCTGTCGCGTTTTTTTGATATTTGCATACGTCATTTCTTAATTAAAATGCACTTCGACAAAATGAACAAACTGAATAATCATCTGATGCACAGAGTTGCCGATCCTGAGTGTACGACATTTAAATGCTTCGATTGTCGATTTAGGTTAAATAACATATGCCAAGCATAAAAATATATGTTAAATATTTGAACATATGAATTCGAGTGGCACATTAATGCCACACACGTCAAAATATTACATATCGGGTGAGCGCGTCACTCAAACGATTGCCACTGGGCTGCCATATGAATGTTATACCACTTAAAATAAGTAAGATGGCTCTAGTCGGGTGTGCCCGACTATGATATACTCTGAACACAGCGGCGTACTGTCGTTACGTACATTCATCTTTGCATTCATACACACATTCACAAAGTCACACATACACATACACACACAAAGGCACGCATCAAGCTGCGCACTTTACACATCGGCTGCGCTTGGCCCCACTATGGAAAATGAATTATTGACTAACTTCGAAACTAAGAATGCAATTTTTTTTTATAAAATGTTCAGTGCTTAATAAGTGCATCCAGAGCGCAAGTCTGCAGCAATTGATTTGCGTTTTTATACTCTCCTCTCCCCTTAAAGTGTATATATTCTTGATCAGGATCAACAGTCGAGTCGATCTAGTCATGTCCGTCTGTCTGGCCGTCCGTCCTTCCGTCCGAATGTATGAACGCGTCGATCTTGGAAACTATAAGAGCTAGAGAATTCAACTTTTTGGCTATAGACTCGTTCATGGCACGCGCAGATCAAGTTTATTTCAAATGATCGGGTTATCGATCGTTTTCCTAGAAGCTTATTTCGTAGAATTTGAGACCTAGAGACACATGGTTCGAATGTATTTTTATATATACTATAGCACTTGGAAAATCTATTGTATTAAGATTCATCAAAATCGGTTAGGAAACACAGAAGTTATTAAAGAAAACGTGTGGTAAAATTTGACAAATTTGACAATCCATTGGGCAGCAAGTGCTGCAATAAAATCCAGGGATTAAAATTGGGGTTCTTAAGTTCGTGTATACCATAGGCAGATCAATGCTATTTTAAAATATCGATAACCCACCCCGTTTTCTTATTATCGATATTTATCGGTTTTTTATCCTGTTTTTTTAGCATATCTCAGAAACCGTATGAGCCAGCACCACCAAATTTGGTTTAATGTATTCTCGAAAAGGATACGAAGATTATGAATATTCGGATTTTAGATACCTCCCCCCATTCGCCCCCCCCCCCCCCCCCCATTCAGAGCCCCCCCATCCCCATCTTCCCCCATTAACTGAAATGAAAAATTTGTAAGTGCAAGTTCAGCCACAATTCTTACTACTTAGGATGCTCGTCAACATACAAATTTACTATAGTATAATAAGAATGTATTAAAACAAATTTCATCAAAATCGGTTAAGAAACACAGAATTTATTTGTAAATAGACTAACCCACGTGGTGTAAAGCGACAAGCACAGAAGTTTTTTGCATGAGTGTGCACACATACATATGCACACATATGCTTGGCGCTTATGTGCATATACATGCACATTCATATGCGTGAGCTCTTTTTCGCATTCTAAAGCGAATGTTGGTGCATGTGTGTTTCTAAGCTCAGATTTTGACAGAGGCAATCAAAATGCTTTATACTTTTTCCCCATCTTTCTCCTTTGATCAAACATTCGCTGCCCCGCTTGCATCCTTACGCAATTATTCTCGTGCAGTGCCCAGCTCATCAATCATAGCCTGCTGAGCTAACTCTTTTAAATCTATCTGTTCTAATAGCGCATATTAACACCTGTCAAGGTCTTGAACGGCTCAATTTTTGTACTCCTCGGTTCCATATTATTTATCATCTGTTGCACTCTACCTAAATGCTTATACCAACGTCCTGAGCTTTCTATGCTTAATTTAGAAAGCATTGATATATCGATCTCATGCATGCGTTCGACTTGCATGTTTCCACGCGGTACACCCGTTGTGATCATTAAATGCTGAATTTTTTCTATGTCACAGTAGTCTTTGAACGCACTTGCCGTAAAAGCTGCGCACACAAAGCGTAAAAGCTCCGACACGGGCTACCAAAATTTATGGCTTGCCTTTCTAGGCAACCTATTACCTCATCAACACCTGTACTACATCAACACCTGTACAATAAATAGTCATATCGTTTCTTGGTAATCTCCAATGGTCCTACGTGGTCAATGTGGAATGTAACTAACGTTTTATCCCCTTTATCTATCGGCAATAAATATCCTTCATGCTTGCCAGCCCTTGCGTTTACCAAGATGCACTCTACACAATTTTCCACTACTCGAACAAACTTTTTCCTTCAGCTTTGGTATGAAGTACGATTTCTCGACCAGATCCTGTGTTTTCTTTGCTACGAAATGTCCCTGCTTGTGCGCTATCTGAATGAATGCACGACTATCAGTTCGTGATTTGGGTCCTTATATAAAATCTGATTCGCAATATAAAAGTTTTCATACCCTTCGTTCTCAACAAGTCTTCTAGCTACTTTTTTCAGGCCATCTGCCATTTGTGCTTCTTTTAATTTATGCATCACACTTTCCGACACTACAAAACAAGCAGCACAGCTCAATGCATCCACATGCCTCATTTTTGTACCTGACCGATATTCTATCTCATATTCAAAATCTTGGAAATACATTGCCCATCTGGCTACTCGTAACGACACCTTTTTCTTTTTCATGGTCAGGGCGAACGCATTACAATCAGTGATGATTTTAAACTTCGTTTCGAGGACATATATTCGACATTTGATCAAGGCTCCTATTACAGCCAGCACTTCAAGTTCATACGATATTTTTCCTCACAAGGCTTCGACTTACGGCTCACATACATGGGGACAACTGTCCCCTAAATCTCTCTGTAACAGCACAGCTCCGAAACCAAACTTAGAAGCGTCTGTGTGTATTTCCGTTGTCAATTTCGGGTTATAGAACTTCAAAACTGGCTAACTAGTCAACGCTGCCTTTAGCTGATTGAATGCTACTTGCTGCAATTCTTTAAACTCGAACTTTAAATCTTTCCGCAGCATGTCCGATAATGGTTTAGCAATCACCGCGTATCCATCTATAAACTTTCTGAAGTACGAAGTCAATCCCAGAAAACGTTGAATAGCTTTTCTATTACGGAGTATCGAAAAATTTGCTACAGCCTGCGCCCTTCTAGACAATGTACCTTAAAAAATCTACCTTGCTCTGCAAAATCTGGCACATGCTCCAATTTATTCGCAGACCATTTTTAGCCGCAACTTCAAGCACTCTTTCCATCTTTTCTATGCCTTCTTCGATGTCAATGCTAATATCATAGTAATAATATCATCTATGTTAGCCACTGCACCATCATTTTTAATAATATAACCGTTTGTCAAATCCAGGGTCGTGAAAATCATTGCACTCTGTAGTTTCTCTATCACACTGTCCATTTGCACCATTGGGAAATTGTCGAGTACTATTTTTCTCGTTTAATTTCCGATAGTCACAACATAAACGTTTCCTTCCGTTTTTCTTAGCTACTAGCACAATAGGGAAAGCATACTTTGACATACTTGGCTTGATGGTCTTTTCTTCCAACCATTCTTGAATTCATTAACTCTATTCATGAACTATATTTTGCTCGCTATATGCGCCGCGGATGCTGGTAAGCCGGTAACTCATCTGTCAACACGATTTCCATTTGTACAGGGCAGTCAGCATTTCTCTTCGGCTGATACTTATCAATTAATTGCTTTGCTTTGCCTGCCTGAATTGGATTTAGATGGTTTACAGCTACATCGACTTCACACAAAATACACAGACTTTCAAACACATTAAGTAACTCTGAGCAAGTGTCACACTCTTTATGACTACCGTGTCGATTACTATTGCCCTCATAACCCTCGCCAACTTAGCGCACAAACTCTGTTACATTCTTGGTAACTTTCATGTCGATATTTTCCAGAATTGTTCTACCCAAGAATGCTTCAAACGCCATTTCTTCATCGGCTATGACATGAAACTCGACATTCATATCAATACCATCGATGTTCATAGGGATTATTAAACTGTCAATGTCACAATCTGGCTCTCGCCAATGTCTGTCAAATATTTTACTTGGCCTGTCAATCTGCTTTAACCTAACTTATCCAAAAGACCTTTCAAACTAACTCATCGCCACACTTATAACATTTCCTAACTGTGACTGACGACCTTTCCGTTTCATTCTCACCTTTAACACCTTGCGATCCATACTTGCTTAACGGCTTCATTAAAGCATACAGGTATTCATTTAATGTTTCATTCTTCTTCTACTGCCGTTTGCTAAGACTACGGTGAATTTCAGCGGACGACACTAAATTCGTCAATTAATGCAAATTTCAACGCACTCCAATCGCTAATATTACGCTGGCTGCGTATAAACAACTTTGCTGCACCACTGCGCAATTGTTTGGCATAAATAAATAACTGAATCTGGCTCCACTCCACTCCTTTAACGTGAACCATGACCTCGCTACCGGTAAAGCTTCTGTGTGTCGAGTCTGACCTAATCCAGTTATACTTTCTTCTCTGTCTGCTATGCTACTATGCTGATCTACATTTTCTGCTACTGTTTAAATACCACTTCGTCATCACCAGTATCATTATCCCGCTCATTCACTTCCAGCGATTGCAAACCATATCTTGCAACTCCGCTTTTCTTCCACTCGCAGTAAGTCCAAGATCAGCTAACTTTTTGCGCAAATCAGCCACACGCAGTGCAAAAATCTCTTCCGATTCATGTTCCTAATTTTTGTATTTTTAAAGCAAACTGTTAAATTGAATCACTACTTCAAAAATATTTTCAAAACTTTGCCGACTCACCCAAATGCCGACGGCAACACACAAATTTTCAATGTCAGAGACTCTCAAACTGTATTAACATGTGTATCCAATGAAAATTAATGTTAAACTAATTCTATGTTAATCGTCTCTAACACAGACACAATTTTTCGACTGCTCACAATTAATTTTACTTTACTTATAACACTATGTTAGTTCTTCTGCAAGTTTTATCGGCTTCTTTCGTTTCTTTGAATCCACTTCGTTTCGCTGGAACCAACAATTTTCTGCAACTCACCACGACTCCAATACAGACAGTTCTCTTACCCACAAGCCACAGCTGCTTGCCTCTATTTGTCTGCACACGCACGTCCTCTACTTTGCTACTATTCTTACTACACGTATTTCGCCTAGATCAGCTCACCAGCGCAACAAAACACCAGCCTTTGCTTGTGTTCTCCGTGTAGTATCCCAAGCGTCGTGTCGTGCAACTCTCTCTTCTGTATCACCCGCTTCACTGCCTTCGCTGCTTCTTGTTGCCTTGTCGCTTTTCGTTGTCTTGTCGCTTGAAACAAATTTCACAACTTCTGGAAATTTAGTTCTACAACATATATCCTTCTCTTTCGCACTCCAGTGACTTTCACCACTTTTCAAGTCGTCCACTGCAACAGCATAACCCAAATCAAGAAATTTTAACACAGCTCACAATATGGGTGTATAGTTTATGTAAAAATTATCACAATCCCGGACGAGCCCCCAAAATTTGGTCCCAGTATTTCGCAGTGATGCAATCGATTCTGAGACGACGTTTATTATTATGACAAGAGTTTATTTATAATATTAAGGATGTTTAATTTTACAATGATTATATTTATGTATGTGTGTAATAATTTAATTGAGTCTTTCGTGTTTTTAAGTAGATGCGTGTGTAGCTCACGATATTCCGGCACTGACTGTGTCTGATCTCACTACTCTTTCAGCTTACTCCTCTTTCTAGGCTGTCGTTTAATAACGACGACCACTTCGCGTTTCTCTCTCAGCTCTAATCTCACTTTGCTCTTTTCCGATTCCTACATTTTGTAAAGTGGTTTTTCGTCATATAGGACCTACTGTTATTAAACCCAAAGGGAAGACTGCAAAATTCATACTTCCCATTATTGACAGAAAATGTGGTATTTTTTGTTGTTGTCTTTTTCCTGGCGAACCACGTAGTGGCAAGCGCCAAACGCAGTCATTACCTGCATGCACATAAATACATCCATTTGTGTAAGCTCTTTTTCGAATTCTAATGCGATTGCTTGTGCAGATTGTTAGCTCAGATTTTGACAAATATAATTAGAATGCTGCTGTATGTATGATGTTTAATGTTTTCACTTAACACACTTATTGGTTCAAGTGCAACATAAGGCTGGGACATCGACATATTCTGAAGCAGTAAAATGGGGAAAAATTGGTATTTGGCATGCACACTCTCAAAAAACTTTCGCAGATCAACTGCAACCTACATTTGAAAGACAAAGTTTCCTATTTTGAGAAAATTTTGCGAGAAATTTCACAACTATGGCATACTAAAATTTTCCTGCAAATATTAAAAGCGAAAGCGCAGCGAGAGCTTTAATTTTTATTAAGTTTATTTTATTGTACTAAGTGCGGCTGTGGTATCGTGTGTATGAATGCAAGGGGGTTTAATTAAATACATGTAACGACAGCTCGCCGCTGGGTTCAGGGTATATCCTAGTCGGCCACTACCGACTAGAGCCATCTTACTTGGTATTATTGATATAATTATTTTTTTCTTCATAGTAACCTTCCATTTGTACCACTTATTAAACCATGAACCCATTGAAAATATGTAAAAAGGGTATAATAGTTTTGTGCAAAAGTATGTATCAGGCAGAAGGAGGCATCTCCGACCCCATAAATTATATATATTCTTGATCAGTATCAACAGTCGAGTCGATCAAGCCATGTCCGTCTATCTGTCCGTCCTTCCGACTGTATAAACGCGTCGATCTCGGAAACTGTAAGAGCTAGAGACGTCAACTTTTCGGCTATAGACTCGCCCATGGCACGTGCATAAAGATTAATCAAAATCGTTATGAAACACAGAAGGTTTTAAAGAAAACATGTAGTAAAATTCGTATATACCATACGCAGATCAAGCTATTTTAAATTATATTTAATCCGCCCGTTTTCTTACTCTCGATATTTATCGGTTTTTTTGATCCGGTTTCTTGCGCATATCTCAGAAACTATCAGACCTTGAGTCATTAAATTTGGTTTAATATGTGCTCGTTAAGAATACGCAGATACCAAATTTTTCGAATTTGCCCATTCGCCCCCCATATTAAAAAAAACGCAAATCAAGTACAGACTTGCGCTTTGGTTTGTACATAGATTTGGGTGCTCGTATTAAGCACTGAGAATTTCATAACGATCATAGTCTTAGTTTACAAGTTATTCAAGAATTTATCTTCCATTGGCCAAGCGCAGTCGATGTGTAAAGTGCGCAGCTTGCTGCGTGCCTTTGTGTGTGTATGTGTGACTTTGTGAATATGTGTATGAATGCAAAGAGGTTTAAATGTATGTAATTCAGGGTATCTCCTAGTCGGGGACACCCAACTAGAACCATCTTACTTGTTTTGGATCTCCTTCAAAAGCTGGCACGTTTCGTATTTGTTGCAATAATTGGTTTCAGTTTTGGTCATTTAATTTGCTTATTGCTGGAGGTTCAGCACATGAGGTTCTTGTGGTTGTTCAATTTTTGGATGATTTTAAGTTTTTGGCTTAGTTGTAACAAAATTCAATTTATATTGCAAAGACCAAATTGGATTTATATGTTGATTAAATTGTGCTAACACGTTAACTTCTTTTGCGGGTCGCGAAATTTTAAAAAAGAAATACGTTCGATTTAGTTGTGATATTTTGCACAATTACACTTGCTGATCAGAAAGGACAGCTTTCTTTCTGATAATATCACTCACGAACTTTATTTATTTCGTTCAAAAAATTATTAACGTTATCCTACCGGTTCCGCTAATATTCCGTAGGGAGAAAAAATAAAAATAAAATCTCGATTAGCGGTCACGTTGATTTGCGTCGAGGCGGACACCGCAGTTTTTTTCCTTCAAAACGCCACGATTATTAACGTATCGTGCGCCGTTCAAGGAGATGTGGTTCCTGCCTCTGACTTCGATGGTTGCGTCGTTGATGATCAAATCGCCTTCGTCAACCCGCGTTACCGGCTCCACGTGTTCAGGGCGGTTGGTTGCACAATATGCAACGATTCCAGACACCATCTTTTCAGCGCAATTTCGAATATGCAGTCTCCTACAGACGATGATGCTCACAGCAGCGACGCATTCACCAACGGCGAAGGTCTCTGCGTCGCAATCGGTCAACGTGCTACTGTTCTCGAGGAATAAAATTACCTTCCTATGCTGTACCGGATAAGCTTTAATTTATCTACAAACTAATTTAGGTTTAGGATATTTAATTACAAAATGTAATATGTCAGTATTCTGAAAAGCTGTGATACTATATAAGTAAGGTGCTCACTTTGGTCTGAAATTTAGTATTTATTTCCAATTGTCTATTTTGTGATTATATTAGTTGTCCTTGCCTAAACTTAATTTGCTCCCAGTCGTCAAAGTCCGGAGTGCCGGCTATTACCTTTAGCAAGTTTGTGGGAGCTTATTATACCCTGAACTCATTGAAAATGGGTAATAAGGGTCTAATGGTTTTGTGCAAATGTATGTAATAGGCAGAAGGAGGCATCTCCGACCCCATAAAGTACATATATTATTGATCAGCATCCCTAGCCGAGTCGATCTAGCCGTGTCCGTCTGTCTGTCCGTCTGTCGGTCCGTCCGTCTGTATGAACGCGTCGATTTCGGAGACTACAAGGGCTAGAGAGCTGAACTTGAACTTTTTAGATTCGTATTACATACATTTAATTAGTGTTTATCGGTTTTTTGACCCGGTTTTTTAAGCATATCTTTACACTATAAGAGCTAGAGCCACCAAATTTTCATATGTTCTCGTAAAGGATACACAGTTTGCGAATATTTCGGATTTTGGATACCTCCCCCATTCGCCCCCATATAAAAAAAATTCGAAAATCAACTACTACAATAAGAACGCATTAAAGAAAATTTTATCAAAATTGGTTAGGAAACACAGAAGTTATAAAAGATAATGTATTTGTATATTGGCAAGCCACGTTATTTATTTATTTTTTTATTTTACTAAATACGGCTGTGTATGAATGCAGAGGGTGTTTATTAAATGCATGTAACGACAGTTCGCCGCTGGGTGCAGGGTATCTGCTAGTCGGGCACTCACAACTAGAGCCATTTTACTATTTTTTCTTAGTTTGCTTATGTATTTCATTCAAAGCATTAAGCTTTATCGTGAAAATGGAAAAAAAACGTACGCACAAAGCATTATCAATTACTGAAAAACACAACATATTTGCTGCAATTAACAATGGAGCAAATTAATTAAAGTGGGGTAACAATTCGAAATCGCACCGTCAACACTCACTTCAATTTTAAAAACAAGAAAAAGTGCTCTAGTCGATAGTGCCCGACTAGGGGATACCCCGAACCCAGGTATATATTAAACATTGCAAAATACTTGCAAAGTTAAAGTTTTAAGGATAAAATGTTAAAAATAAATAAAACTAAACTATAATAAACATTAAATATATCTTACATTTCTTAAAACAAATTTGTTACATACATATTTAATTAATTTACATACCTTACATACCCTATTCAAATATTAACACTATACTGAATACTAACTGAGATGCCACTGTGATAACTATATATAGTCTCTAAGGTCCTAGCGCTAATGTCCTCACTGGAAATATTCGAAAACGGCCGATCAATGTGCGAGTCCCAATTGGTTGTCGACGTTTTCAAATCTAACTAGCTTCTAAATCCACCTATCCAATTTATTTAAACATAATTTAAAATCTCCTAAAATAACACTATTATTTTTCAAAAACTCATTTTGCTGAAATAAATCCATAAATTCTGTTTTAAACATAGCTAACGGATAATTCGGACTCTTATAAACAACTAAGAAACCTATAGACTTATACCGAAATATGACATATTCAAAAACGACTGATCCTGATATTTTTCTGCCGCTTAAACAATGTGAAACATTGTTAACAATATTATTCCTAACGTAAATTATGATACCCCTTTTACGTCGCATTGCGTTAGGTATTATCTCGCAATCTTGACGGACAACCATAGTAAACCCTGGAATGTCGATATTTTCGTTTGGGTATGTTGACGCCTCAACGAAACATTGAACGGACGACTGAAGCATTAACCTGTCCGATCGAATGTCTTCAATATGACAGTGAATGCTTTCTCTGTGTTTCGGACGACCTAAAGCTACTAACGGCTTCTAAAATTCTATTCATATTTGCTGCATTTAAATGTGTAGTAATAAACAAATAAATGGCTCTGTAGGGATCATTAGAGTTGGATTCGAAAATCCAACGATCTCCTTCTGGTGATAACTGTCGTAGATCTCCGAAGACTATGACTGATAACCACCGAATGGAGAAATATTTTTAAAAATTTGTTTTAAACGGAAGTTTATTGGGAAAACATTTTGGAACCTACCATAGATATTTCATTATAATAATAAGTTTTATGTCTATTAACCTTGAATAAAATGTATTGACTAAATCATTACGTAAGGCCTTTAAATCTGAACCACATTGATTTACTGGAAGAGTAAACATGGAATGCTGTGTTGATCCGCTGATTCCGAAAGCAGCTTTACCTGTTGGGGCTCACAATACAATTTAAGCGGAACTTCCTGGCTACGATTAAAAATTGCTAAAAAAAAAAAAAAAAAAACTTCCAACAAATTTTTAAAATACGAATTTGTTTTTGGCATAGTGCAAAACATGTGTATGGTATATCTTCTGCTTTAAATTAAGAAACCTGACAATATCTGCCAATCTTTCAGCTGAAACTATAGCATGAAGTTTTATTAATCGGACATTACTATCTTCTGAGTCTGCAATATAATCAGTATCATTGATATTTAAGACATTTATATTTATTTCAGGCCATCCTAAGATTCTAAATCTATCATCTACTACATCCTGAAGCTCACTATCATCTAAACTATTATAATTTCTACGATTGCTCTCGATCAACTCCTTATTTTGACTACTAAATGATTCGCAATCCCTAAGCACATTCTCGTCCCTCCAAGGGAAATATAACATAACTAGCACCCTAAAGTCATTGCTCCTATCAGTAATAATATTAAATCTCTGCGTAAACGAATAATTGCGAAGACCTTGGAGTTTCGATATCATCTGCATCATCAATATACTGACGAGTCCCATTATGCCTTTTCCTAAAACTATAAAAAGCTGCGAAATCGGCAAGGCATAAATTTTCTAAAGCGTCGGGGCGCTGAACATAATAAATCTAAAAGTCTTAGTTCAAATATTGATGTTGAGTCTTCGGGTAAATTTTGCAACTGTTGACTGGACTTAAGTATCCTAACCCAATGCTCTGGCAGTGAAGTATTTATATATACTTCAGCGTTACTGCTTTCAGACAAATGCATACCTAAAAAGCAGTAAACGGCTTCCTAGGCAGATATCTCTGTACCCGAAATAAATGTATGCCCTATATGTTGTAACTTTTGTTTTATAGTCACATTGCCCCCACTAATCTCACTAACGGCTTCACGCATTCATTTAGAAATTCCTCTCTGGGACTTGTTAATATAATTAACGACGTAACTGCAGCAAGCATACGGATCTAATAAAAACTGTATACGTATATTGGCTCGCTGCAGTAAACAAATATAAGGTGAGGATTATAAGCGTTAAGCTTGATAGCATCAAAAGATCGCTATAAAAATATTTTGGGCTTCTTTAAACTAGACCTAAGTGCATTTATATAGCACTCATAACTAAGGATAAGTTGAGCGTGAGACAAAAAGTTATTAAAACCGCTAAGAAAATCGATGGCTTCACGATCAAACGTTTTATCTAATAAGCCCCGTATTTTTTCAAATTACTACGATACACATCTCTATTTTGAATGCCCGTGGTTATGTTTTTGATATTCCAAAAATGGAGCTTCATCTGGGTTACATGTATCAGTTGTTATAAACTGATCAATAAAGGACTTTACAGAGAAAATGCTTGACTCATCAGACAAGTCAAGCTTGGGGGCATTTTTTAGCCAAAACATGCCATGAATATGTGGTGAGCCTCGTTGCTGAAACTCTACTCGCCAATAAGACTTTATGACCCTATGACAACCGAAAACACCGCCTTCCTTTTTTATAAGCTTTAAAAGCTGTCACAAGTTACGGGATCTGCTCTAATGAGACGGGCTTTTTCATTAAAATGCTATACTGATGCTGCTTTCTCAGATATATCTAGCTTGTCAACGTTTTTTGTAAGTAAAACTAACAGCTCCGTCAACGTAGTTTCTGCTGCCGAGAAGGTTATAAAAAATGTCGGCCGACCGAATTGCCTAATCATGGCCATAACCTTCTTTATTTCTGCTTCCTAGTGAGCAGGAGACGAGTACAAGGCATATACCTTTCAAAATCGTATAGCCACGATGATTCGTGGCGTATTAAATTGTCTATGTGCTCTTCATTAAGAGCGTTAGCCGCAGAAATGCCTTGATTGGCGCTGTGCGTACGTAAGCAAATGGAAGTATTGTTCCTAATATTAATCATTTCCAAATTTTTATAGTTAAGAAATAATTTATCAGTTCTACAACCTCTTCTATCTGCATTCCTAAGTTCTGACTTAACTATAGTTGTAAAACTCTCTAAGCATTTTCTTTTAATACCAGCAAAAATAGTTGGGAAGGCCAGCTCCTCTGAATCACAATCTTCGATCATATCCAAACGACGCTGATCCTCTCCAGGCTATGACTATACTTTGCATGGCAATATATGTAACAATGTAAGATTTTCTAAAAGTGTTTCCTGGCCTCCTGGATAAATGATCTCTGTTTCTATATTCCTATTTTTTTCGTTTATGGAGGCTTGAGCAGATTTTTCTTCTAATTGGGTTACCAAGTCCCTATCATCAGCTGATGCAACGAAGGGAACTTCGTCGAAAAGGCAGCTAGCCACTCTTCGTAGATCTCGGGGTTGACTAAAAAGCGAATTGCATCAGCAACTTTGGAGGGCCTAATGGTCTCAGCCATGAAATCACCGGCGACCATGTCCTAAGGACTTAACTATCATAAAAGGAAGGCGTGGGACGACAAGCCGTTCCTCTAAAGGCGTTAAGCCTTTCAAACAATCCGGGAAAATCTAAACCATTTGTAATAGAAGCCTTTAGTTTTTTTTTTCCTAATTTAAAGCTGCGACTGCATGATTTGAAAAAACTATACCTATTATAAACAGATGGATATGTAGAGTATAGATATGAAACATCTGAACTAACATTAGCACAACACTTGCTGTCAATTACCTCACGAGAAATTTTGTCCACTTGATATGGAAACCACCAATCTAAACTAGTGCTTATAGCTTGAGATCTGCTATCCTCTGGAAACGCATTCGCACGTTCTTGCCTGTTCCTGGTTGCATTTCTCCTATTTTCTGCTATCCTATTACCTATATTGCTTCTGTGCTGGCTTACTTCTCCTATTCCTTGCTCTCTCTAATAATCGTCTTTGTAAATCTTGTCGACGGCTTGCTCTTCGAACAGTGTCTCGACCTTGTTCAGCTGCCCTATATTTCAGATCTTGCCTTCGTCGAGCAGCGCGGTCAACAGTGTTTCTAATCTGTTCGTCTACGCTATAAGCTGGATCTTGTCTGCGACTCGTTCGTCGCGAAGTATTTACTATTTGCTCCAGATGTCTAACTGGAGAATTAGTACGTTGTGTAACGCGTCGTACAGTATCTCGTCCTTGTCTTGCCCAGGGTCTTGTCTGCGACTTGATCACGAGGTGTTTGCTATTCTTTCCAATTGCCTGATTGGGGAAATTGTTCGACGAATAGCCTGCCGAACAGTATCTTGTCCTTGTTCAGTACCTCTAAATCTTACATTATTTCGACGAATTTGGTGACGCTGACTATATCTAATTATTTCAATTTGGATAAATTCTGCATTTTCCCTACGCTCTCTTTGAAAACTACGATACTTAATCCTTACTGCTCGGCATATTCAGAATTAGACATATTTAACAGATTCCTTACCCTTTGTCTTTGAGACCTATTTATTGCCGATAATCTTTTAACCCTGGGCATTTTGGTGTATATGTATGTACGTATAATATATATATATGTGCTAATAATTTAAAATATATGTGGGTTGGTATTTCAAGGAACATGCCATTTCCCACTTTCGAGTCAATATCAGCAGCAACAAGATCCCTAGACAACAACCAGCAAAGATAGTAGCAACATTTGAGGCGAAGGCGAATTCGCATGTCTGCAAATCCGCCAAAGTGACAGACGACGACAAACAGGAGAGAAAGACGAGAAGCGTGCAGAAGACGACGAACGGGGATTTGCAGTTCGGCCTTTGACGAAAGAGGTTGTGAGAGCTGTTTCCCAAACGAGATCTTAAGATAAAATCACTTGTAAATTAAAACATAACAATAATTATTTGTTACACATATTAACTTTAATTAAATCCCACATATTTTGGGGGCTCGTCCGGGATTACGACGAAAAGTTTAACAAATTAATTTTGTAGGCAAACACCGAAGCTGAAGAAGAAAAAAAAAACTTAAAGTGAAATTAAACGACGTACAGAAGTGTGAAGTGATGAAATAGTGTGAGATATACAGAAGAAATATTTTTTTTTTCATCTTTCAAGCAAAATGGCAAATTTAAACGATTTAATTCCAAAAAACTTACTTGTGCTTTACACAAGTACATATTTGAGGCCGAAGGAGATAGAAAGAATAGAAGCCGTTTGCGTGAATTCAGTGGCCTTAAATATGATGAAAACGACGCAAAATACTTAGCAAAAATCGTGTACATACAGGAAAAGTTATCTCACTGTGACCTTGTATCGATTTGCGCAGTGTTAGAAATTAGTCACAATGTTCAGAATATGCCGTTACATACTTTTCGAAATTTGCTCGCCGGCCAACTGCTGCGGCACAGCTATAATGAAGACGAAGAGGATGAGGAAAGCAGTGACGAAGAGAGTGAAGACTTTGAGAATAGCACGCATGAGGTTGTCGATGGTGCACAATACAGAGATGACGAAGACAATGCTCAAGAAGTAGCAGCGATCGAAAACGTACGTGCACAAGCAGAACGAAACACAAAGCGAGACGACGATTGCCCACGAAACTTTAACGAATTACACACACAACGCTTTGCTATGAGTTTTCGCGACATAGAAGACTCGATAAGAGTTTTTGACGGCCGTGACGAAATTGCTGTAGAAGTATGGGTGACCGAATTTGAAGAACAAGCCATGCTTATGGGCTGGAGTGATTTACAAACACTCATTTTTGCAACGAAATCACTGAAAGGCATTGCGAAATTATTTGTGTTGAGTGAAAAGCATCTTAATTCATGGGCTTCGTTGAAGAGTGCATTGTTGAGCGAATTTAAGTCAGTAGTGAACAGTAAGCAAATACACACGCAGTTAAGTGAGAGCAAGCGTCGTAATAGTGAAAGTATTTACGAAAATTTTTTCGAATGAGAGACATTGCATCCCGCGGAAAAGTGGAAGACGACGCACTGATGCAATATGTGATCGATGGTATTGACGAACTCTCAATAAGCAAATCAATTTTGTATGGAGCAAAAAACATGAAAGATTTTAAAAACAAATTACAAGACTATGAAAAATTGAGTGGAAAAATTAAAAAGTATGAGAAAATTGGGAAAGAGAAAAGAATGCAACTAACACACAGTGGTATGCAATGTGGCAAAAAAGAGTTAAATTGTTTCAACTAATAACTAATAATTGGAGAACAACTTTGTTTATATGCGGAAATATCGTTTAATCGCAACGGTGTTAGCGTACGTAAGACGAGTGAAGAAAACAGTAGTGACGAAAGAAACATTAAAAATCGAGGAAATTTGCGAGAATGATCAAATTGATATAAACAGTGCGGTTAGTGATTCTACAAAAAGCAATGTGATCGAAATAGTTCAAACCTATAAGCCGGAAAAATGTAAAACAACAAACATCGAAATGAAAATAAATTTAAAAGATGACACTCCAATTTTCTCGCGGCCACGACGAGTTGCATTGCAGATGCTCATATTATTGAAGCGCAGGTTGACGAATGGCTACAAAATGATGTAATTGAAGAGTCAGAGTCGGAATTTACGAGACCAGTGGTGCTTGTCAAAAGGGCTGATGGCACACCTCGACTTTGTATCGATTATAGGCGGATTAACAAGGTAATCATAAAAGACCATTTTCCGCTGCCCCTAATAGATGACCAACTCGATCGCTTGCAAGACGCTTTGATATTTAGCACGATCGACCTGAAGAATGGTTTTTTCCATGTACCAGTAGCGGAATGCAGTAAGAAATACACCTCATTAGTTACGCAGAGCGGACAGTATCAGTTTCGAAAGGTGCCATTTGGTTTGTCAAATTCACCTGGAGTGTTCCAAAGACACATAAACGCTATTTTCAGGCCACTTTCTCGTAGAGGTATTGCGTTGCCGTACGTAGACGACGTCATCACCGGCGAAAGATGAAAAAGAAGCACTCGAAAATCTGTTAGAAGTTATGAACTCGGGTAAAGAGTACGGACTTAAGCTGAATTTAAAGGAATATCATTTTCTGCAATACAATTTTTAGGTCATATAATGGAATATAAAAAGTTGTACCCGACGCCGCAAAAATAGAAGCGGTTTCAAAATTTAAGACGCCGCAGACACTTAAACAGCTTGAAAGTTTTCTAGGTCTTACAGGACATTTCAGAAAATTTATTTAAAACTCTGCCATTATTTCAAAGCCATTAACAGACTTGACAAAGAGTAACATGAAATTTATAATAGGTCCAAACGAAGAAAGCTCTATTGAAATTCTAAAGAAATGTTTGACCTCAAATCCCGTGTTAGCTATATACAACCAGAAGTACGAAACAGAAGTCCACTCTGATGCATCGATAGACGGTTTTGGAGCTGTACTTATGGAAGGATCTCCAGATGATGGACAATTGCATCCGGTATATTTTATGAGTAAAAAGACGACAGACGCTCAGCGTAAATATATAAGCTATGAACTCGAGATACTAGCCGTCATAGAAGCGTTAAACAAATTCAGAGTTTACCTTTTAGGCATCCCGTTTAAGTTGATCACAGACTGCAACGCATTTACCAAGCCACTAGAAAAGCAGAATTTGTGCACAAGGGTTGCTAAGTGGGTATTATTCCTGCAAGGATTCAATTACGAAGTGGAATTGAACCGTTCAGGTTCACGTATGAAATATGTAGATGCTCTTTCGCGATATCCCATCATGTTGATTAATGATGAAAGCATTTTGACGAGCATAGGGCATGCACAAAAACAAGATGACCACCTGAAAGCAATAATAAAAATCATCGACGAACAAATGAATAACTATGGAAACTATTTCATGAAAGCAGGTATTCTTTATAAATTAGTGGACGACACTGAACTTATAGCAGTTCCAAGGGACATGCAAAAACAAATTATCAGCAAAGCTCACGATAGAGGCCATTTCGCCATTAAAAAGACAAAAGACTTGATTTGCAAAGAGTATTTTATACCAAACATTGACGAAAAAATTAAGAAGTACATTGACTGCTGTTTACCCTCGTTGGTACTTTCGCGGCAGCATCGGCAGGCGGGTTGTGAACGTCGCCCAACTCAAGCCAACTCAACTCACCAGGTGGCAGTGGCGGAAGATGATAGACGAAACCCAGAAGGAGGACCTGGAAAAAGCATTTGTACCACCTGGCCCCGTAGATTAGCATACTCATAACCATAACTCATAACATTAACTCGTATTAATACTAACATTTAAGTAGAAACCCAAATGTAAGCTGCACTGTTAGGAGAAGCTTTTAATTAATTTACCAATTAACTAATATATAAAAGACAAACCCACAGATCCAAATGGACAGCGTGGAGATGGCCGTCGACGAGAAGGACTTGCCTGCGGCGAATCCTGTCGACGAGGATGATCAGGGGTCGACTAGTGATCGCTTGCCTGGCCAAAGTGGCAGCCAGCACTACGCGTGCGAGGACGACTAGCCGTGGAGCCGCAGAGGAGGCAGCCCGCGCTACGCCGATGAAGACGACGAGCCGTGGTGACGTAGAGGAAGCACGCGCCACGCGGACGAGGGAAACCAGCCGTGGTGCCGTTGAGAAGACGGGCCGGGGTAACGGTACAGGATATGGACGAGGAGGAAGACGGCGAAGACCACCGAGACACGGAGCCCGCCCCAGAACCCAAAGAGCGCCACATCGTTCCCTCTTAATCTTTCCTTGTTTTTACACCGCCAGACCCTATTTCAGCTTAGTGTCTTAGCGAACTTACAAATTTCTTGTAAATCTGAGCCCGGTCAGAGATCTATACCTCGGCTCTGAACACTACTTTACAATTGATGATATTGTTGGTTCAATAATCCAACAAATGACCTCGAGCCTACCAAGCTTACCAGTATCCACTAGAAAGGTCACTTAAAAAACCACAGGCATCATATATATACAAATATTATAAGAAAACTGCAGCTGCCAATGCAGTAGGTAAGACCTTCAATTAAGTGATGTGGACGTAGACGGTATTTATTATCATTATTATTATATGTGAGAGAGTCTGAAAATAAAAATTTTAGAGGCAAAGCTACCAATGGACGGTATTTTGTGCCATCGGGATAAGAAACGCTCTACGTCCCTTATGAAAGAGAACAGATCCTTGTCAAGATATTTCTGATCTATGCGAGAGGAGAAGTAAAACTTTCTCTACTCCACATAATGGCTGGGCAATCACATTAAATGTGCTTTGTTGTCTCGTAATCATCTTTGCAGAGCATACATTCTGTGCCACTGGATAGGCGCATTTTGTGGAGTTGATACCTGACTGTATAGTGTCCCATGAGATAGGACACCAAGAGCCGTAGTTACGCCCTAAAAAGATTTTTGGTCTTTCTGTTAGCTTATCCTAACCCAGGTCTCGTTGACCAGTAAGTTTCCCTCTCCTTCTTCGACCATTCGTCTATCAACTCTTTGGCAAAGGCCCAGCTTAACCCACAAAAGGGTTCAGGTCCCAGAAGAGGGATTGCAGATCCGGCCCATGCTATGGTTGCTCTACGACCCAACAAATTCTAAGTGAGAATTGCTGGACACAGCAATCCGCAACTAATCTCAAGCTAATTATCCATGAGGAAAGAGCTTAAATGACTGCTTGACTATATGATAAAATATTTAAGGTGCCTCCTCTTATCCCCTTTTCAAGGATTTGTCTTCAGCAAGACTCAATGGCGTGGATCTCAGATTGAAAAACACTGGGCCAGTTGCTCATTGCTATCGAGCTTTCCTGAGATCCCCGCAACAACGCCTTGATTAGGTTTTGATCTGTCTGTGAACCACTGCAGGCTCATGCGACCATTAGGGTTGCCATCATCCCATTCCCTATCGTCTGGAGTAAGAGTCCTAAATTTCGCCCAGAAGAAAGTTCCGTGGTTTCAGGAATTGTTTTTAATAGACTAGCATGACCAATGTCAGCTGCTAGCAACCCATTTCTGAGTTTATTACTCAGGAGGCTCAAGGAAGCAACATTCTTGATGAGCAAATGCAGCGAATTTAGTCCTAAGTGCTGCTGTATGAAGTATGCTGCATTTTGTATGACATTTTTTGTCTGACATCGATATTGCACCGCTTCGTGAAGCGAACGATAATCGCCTTCTGTGAGTTGATATTGAGACCCACATCTATGCACCATCTTAAGGCCATGTTGAGTGCCGTTTGTATCAATTCGGTGATGGTTAAGCCGAACTTTCCGGAGACTATTATTGACAGGTCATCTGCATACCCTATAGTATCGAAGCCTAGAACAGTTATTTCCATCAGTAGTTCATCTACCATTAGGGACCAAAGAAGAGGAGACAGAATCCCACCCTGTGGACACCTTTTGACCCCTCGGATGCGGACAGTGGTGGCGTAAAGATCTAATGTCTCTGTGCATAAGCATTCTCTCATTCCAAGTAATAGAGAAGGAGTCAACCCCCTTGATGCTAACGCCATAGGTATTGACTGATAGCCAGTGTTGTCGAAGGCAGGAATGAGCAGAAGCCAATTTCCCTGGCCTCGAATACCTTTTATAATCTAACTGGCTATCTAATGTAGAGTGACCTCTGTCGATCTGCCTATGATGTAAGCGAATTGTAAATAGTGTAGGGGATTGGTATCTTGCAATCTGCACCTAATATGCAAGTCCAACAGGCGTTCTGCGGTGTTAATCAAAAAGAATAGAAGGCTAAGGTTGATCCCAGGGACGGTTCCCTTGCTTGGGAATAAAAACCACATATACCTCCCTCCAAGATTGCGGAATGTACCCCCAAGTGAAGATCGCCTTAGTAAGCTAATTGGTGGACTAAGTATATCTTCTAGGTTGGGTTGTAGCAGGGTCGGGAAAATCTAAATCGAATGATTTAAAGGCTCACCTGACTTTGTCAGCGCCGAAGATAACACCCGACAGACTGTGACCACGTCTAGCTGGTGGTTCAGTATCCCTATCATTACAGGAATTCTCCGGCTGACGTAGACGGTTACAGAATGGTAGTTGGGTAAAATTTAAATGTTGTATTTTTTTGTGCTTTTTGAGCTTGCATTTTTAATCACTACTCTAGAATGTTACAACCAATTTTAATCGGTCATACACACTTTTAAATTTAAATCATTAGTTTTTATACGCTGAACCCAATAAAAATGGGTAGAAAGGGTATAATGGTTTTGAGCAAAAGTATGTAACGGGCAACTCCGGCGCGGGCTAGCTTGCCGGTTCCGCAACCCTCCTTTTTGGACGTGAATCCTTTTGTGGGTTAAGCTGGGCCTCTGCCAAAAAGTTTATAGAGGAATGAACACAGAAGAAGAGGGGAATTTACTGGTCGACAAGACAAAGCTAAAGAGCTCGTCAGCCCACATATAGGTAGAAAGACCAAAAATCGTTCCTGTATTCAAACTAGACAGGTCAACTATATGAACAAATCTCAGTTCGAAGTAGGTAAAAGACCACCTGACCCAATGTTTGCAACTAACAAAAGGCAAAGAAAGTTTAATATCTCAAGAGGAGAAGAACAACAATAAGGATAGGCATCTGTCAAAACATACGCCACTGCAAGTGAGTATTAACAAGCAGTTGGAGAATATGAGACTCAGGGCGAATACGAACAAAGTTTTGGGAGAATACACAGAACAAATCGAAACACAAGACGATAACAATGCTAGTTACTACGACCATTCAACGCTAAATTTTTTAGAATACAAACTCCTCACTACTATATTTCGAATGTAAGGTGGGGAGCGGACAGATACAAAATATTAATAGACACAGGGTCAAACAGGAATTATATACAACCAAAATTTGTATCCCATCCTATACCTAACGAAAACACTTACAATGCCGTGGCCGTTGGGGGCATTATTCCAATTACACACCACAAAATAGCCAATCTCTTTAATCAACAGGATATCAAGATCAAATTGTTTTTATTACCCACGTTGACATCATTTGACGCAATTTTGGGGAACGATAGTCTTAAAGATTTGGAAGCCGAAATCAAAATAAATAAAGGAGTTGCAGCCATCAAAATAGTATCCATATACCATAAAAGAAAACAACTATGAGGCCACAAACAGCATTGTACGGAACCACACCTAACGGAGACCGGACCACCTAACAGAACAACAAAACAGAGATTTAGATTAGTGGGTCACAGTGGTAACTTACGAAACAAATGTAAAGGCAGAAATTAGAACCCCGTCAGATTCCCCGGTATTTTCCAAATTTTATCAGTTCCCCATGTCTCTTAAAGACGAGGTTAATAAACAGATCCAAGAACTATTAAACGACGGTATAATTCACCCATCCAGATTGCCGTACAATTCACCAGTGTGGATTGTACCCAAAAAAGCGGACTATCGAAAGCTTTATAAAATCACTATTGCTGACAAATACCCAATACCAGAAATTAACGAAGTGCTAGCCCAATTGGGAAACAACAAGCTCTTCTCCGTTTTAGACCTTAAAAGTGGGTTACATCAGATTCCCTTAAAAGCCTCCGACTTCGAAAAAAAAAGGCTTTCTCAGTAAATATCGGAAAATATGAGTTTACACGACTCCCCTTCGGATTGAAAAATATGCCTTCAATATTCCAACGCGCTCTTGGCGATATTCTACGGGAACATATTGGTAAAATATGTTACATTTATATCGACGATATCATTATCTTTAGTAAAGATAGTAAATCGCACACAATTTTTAGAACATTACAAGAGGTCAACATAAAATGGCTGTTGGACAAATGCGAGATCTTTAAAAACAAGATCGAGTTCCTCGGCATTGTCATATCAGATAAGGGCGTCAACACAAGTCCGAACAAAGTTTTGACAATAGCCAACTATCCGCCCCTTAAAACTTTAAAAGATTTAAGGTCATTCTTAGGATTGGCCGGGTATTACAGACGTTTTGTCGTAAATTTCGCCAAAGTGGCAAAACCCCTTACGTCTCTCTTAAGAGGGGATGACGGACGAAAGTCAAAAAAAAATCGAGTTAGATCAAGATCCGGAAGACGCTTCTAACGAAGTGATTCTCCATTACCCCAATTTCAATAACGAATTCCTACTAACAACAGACGCAAGATAATCGACCCATCTCATTCTTATCGTTAGTTACCTTTATGGTAAAGCGAAAGTCAAAACATTCCATAGGCATATAATCCGACCAATTATACTGACCTTCTGACCATATATAAGAAACACCTCAATCCGTCTGTTAATAACGGAGTTCACACCTCAGAAGATTTAATGAGTCAAATTCAAAATCTATGTCCAGAACATTTCAGAAATATAAAGTCAAGATACTGCTTGCCTTCATAATTGTTAGTCTTAAGATTTTAATCTTTAGCTTGCATTATATAAATAAATAAATAAATAAAGTCAAGATCACATCCTTAATAGTTAAAGATAAAGGATACAGACCAAGAGGAAAAAATTTTTCAAACTTATAACAGAGCACATCGCAACGCCCAAGAAAATAAAATACAATTGTCCGAGAAATACTACTTTCCTAAGATAAAACAAAAAATCGTAAATCTAATAAAACAATGCCGGGTTTGTGAAGAGCAAAATTATGACAGATACCTCCCAAATTCAGAGATAAAAGAAACACCCATTCCCGAATTTCCCGGACAGATAGTACACATAGACATATACTCCACGGAAAATGTTTTGATTTTGACAGCAATAAAACAAATTTCTAAACTAGCGCAAGGTAGGATTATTAAATCTAAAGCTATAGAAGACATTAGGAAGCCATTGCATGACATCTTGTTTTATTATGCATTGTAATAGATAATGAGAGGTCCTTAATTTCCGCAACAATAACCTTCATGTTAAGAGATCAGTTGAATATATAAATTTTCAAGGCACCACCATAAAGAACAAGTAAGAACGTTGCATTATGATGTAACCGACAGCGGAATACTCGTTCACTGTGTAATACTACCACTATGTGTATTAATAATAATAATATACAAGTATAAAATACCAACAAAAAAAAAGTTGGCCTCTGCGCGAATTCAACTGTCACCTTAACAGCGTGTTAGTCATCATCGACACCAACCATTTCGCTTTTGACGAAATGCACGTTTAGTTATCTAATAACCAAACATATCCAATAAGAATAAATAAAGAATTTCAATTGAAGCTGAACGAGTATAACAGAAGTTATAGTCCCAGTAATGTTAGGGACTTTTATTAAATATATGTATATTTATGTGTGTATGTATATTTATACTTGACAGAGAATGCAAATAAATAAATATGAGAATTTTGGCCGCATTTTAAACTGCACCACTGCACTACTAGTTGATCACGTTGTGACAAAACTCAAGTTACATGTACAGCAAGTGAAAAATCAACCAGCAATCAACCGCATGCAAATTCCAACAATTTGAAATGGTGTAGCAGTCAGCTTCTGTAAGCAGTCAGTCTCTGTAAGCAGTAACAACCGAACAAAAATATTTACCGAAAATATGCAATAGATGGCGCTAGCAATGTTGCACTGGCATCATTGGTGTTGTGCACATATCGAGTTTTGGACATTGTGGGCGCGGTAGTGGGCGTAACAAAAAAGTTTAGATGCGATCTTTAGAGGAGGTCATCAGCAATCTGTCGGTATACATTTATGCATTTAGCTTTAAAAGTGAGGGAGATATATAGATTAAATTGAAATGACACGCCCACAGTGGGCGCATCCACTGGTATACACGAGTAAAAATTGCGTTAATACGGACAGACGGACGGACAACATAACGGACATTGCACAAACCCAATATACTAGTTTCACTTCGTGAACGAGTATAAAATATAAGTGCGATATATATGTATTTTTATTATTTGTAAGGGAGTCTCACCACAGAGATTTTAGTGGCACAGCGACCGAAGTGCGGTCTTTTGTGCCATGGGAATCCCTATGGGGACAAGAGACGCTCTGCCTCCCTTATGAAGGAGATCCCTTGTCGAAGAATTTCTGATCTGTGGCGCAGTAGGAAATTACATAAAATGTGCTTTGTTGTCTCGTCATCCTCTGTGCAGGGTCCCCACTGGAACACCCTGCGGTAGCTTGGACGCCTTGTAACTCAATGTACTTACCGCCTTGCTAGCTGCCAGTCGCTGCTGCTGCGGCCCCTGTTTGCTTGCGCTCGAGGTCCGGCCGCGGACCGCTCCCCTAGCGAGACCAATGCCTCTGCTAGATGAGGCAACCACGACCTGCCTTTATTGCGAATCTGCCGCATCGGGAGCCTGATCACAGGTTGAACCATTAGCCCAGTACCATGCAGTAGCAGCCGGCACCGCGACTGTTGCTTTAGCGTCCCTCGTAGAGGGACTGGCGCTCGAACTTTGGCTTTACACCTGGCGGCACACACGTCAGGGTGGACGATAAGATCGCCGTCTTTAGCGTTGTCATTTGCTCCGCTGTCAGAGGTGACGATCTATCAGTCGCGATGAAACCGAGCTTGACACCGCTCGCCTCCCGACTCTACAATGGCGCTGTCGACTCCGAATGACTGTTTTTTCGGATTATTTGAAAAACCGAGCTCTGGACACTTTTCGTCTGAGCGACCCCTTTTGACCTTGGCGTCAGCGGGGCCACCTTTGCAGCTTTCTGAGCAGCTGCTCTGGAAAGCCTTTTGGCGATAGCTGCTTTGAAAAGCTTCTTTTCTCGGTTTTATCATCTTAACGAAGGCGATCTCAGGGTCTAAATGTAGATGTGCTACCTGTGTGCCTGCATCCGTTAGACAGGATCTCTGAGAGATCCCACTAGATGCTTCGTCGAGATAGGTAAGTGTGACGTCAGAGTCCGATTCAGACACCAATGCTCTATCGGACCCACTCCAACTCTTTATCCAAGGAAGTTGGTGGTCTTTCCGGATCCTCTCCTTGGTGACCAACATCACCGCTTGGGAGGGTGGAGGCCGGCTGCCCCACAGGTGCGGTGCCAGAAATACGCTCATCCGTTCAGATTTAAACCTGGGGTGATGCTATTTAAGCCGCTTCAGACTCAATATTTATATTAATATTTTGGTTCATTTTGAATTCCAAAAGTGAACTGGAAGGGGAGTTCGGTCGAAAAATAAAACTGGAGGGCGGCAGGTATCCATGGTCCGCATACTAACGGCCGAGCACCCCCTCGGACATGAATCATTCAGCATATGCTGTTCCACCTTGGATTGGGGTAATTTTCTGAAGAGTTGTCTTCTCTTTGCCCGACTACCATTAGTCAGCACCCTTGGCAGAGACATGACCATGCCAAGGACCTGCTTCCAGCCGCCCTCACGAGGAGAGTATAGTCGCACTTCTAACAGTGTGTGCAGGAACGGAGCGTATTATTCAAGTAATAATTACACGTTAGTCCCCTTGCTCACCAGTTAACTGACGGCCGATATATATGTATATTTATCGATAATTGAACCGAATTAATATGAAACTGCCATTGTGTTGCCTTAAAAATAATAAAATAATTAAATTAATAAAATTTAAACTTATGTTTATGAAAGCTGAACATTACAATAAGTAATATTAAAGTGGAAGATCAAATCGTGGACCTGCTTGCTGCCGCCCGACTTCGAGGATGTCATCCACATACGAACTACATCCGTCTGCAATTTAAATATAAGTTATATTAAATGCAAAATTTAACGTACGGTCCAAGTTCCTATCTTTCTTGGCTAAAATGATTAATATACTAATTCTTTTACTTAATCATTCCTTACACATACATACGAATATTTCCTTTTGAACGTGTCGATCATCGCTAAAAAAATACCTGCCTAACTAAATGTCTTCAGCTAAAATCGAAATGCAGCCCTGCGAAAATTTCCGCAGCATCGACCAGTATACTATCGACCCGCCGGGCGAAAGTGGCTGTTGCGAAGTCCCAAATTATAGATCCCAAATGCGAAATCAATATATCTCAGAAATCATACCAACGATTTTGATGATTTAGGAAGCAAAATGGTTGTCTTTTTGAGATCTTTTTAGTAAATTACCGTGCCAAATGGCACATTATCTGTAAGAAAAATATATTTAATTGACAAATGTAAAATGGCTGCCGCACAATTGGTGACACAAAGCTTTATTTTTTTGATAACCACTAAATCCAATATGACAGATAAATAGAAATTTCTCAAAAACCCTACTAACGGTTTTGATGATTTAAAAGTAAAATATTGGTTTATTTGATTTCTTTTTAGTAAATTATCGTGCAAAATGGGAGATTGTCTGTGAACAAATATTTAATTTATTTTAAAATATTTAATTGACAAATGTAAAATGGCTACCGCACAAGTGGTTTAAAAAGCAAAATGTTTGTCTTTTTGATATAATTGAAGTAAATTATTGTGCAAAATGGAACATTGTCTGTGGACAAATATATTCAATTGGCTAATGTAAAATAGCTGCCGCACAATTGGTGCCATCTAGCTTTATTTTTTTTACAATGACGAAAATAAATCAAATACAAAAATGCAAATATTTCAAAAACCCCACTAACGATTTTCATTTCGTTTATCTGGGCTATCATTTATCATTTATCTATCATTTAGTGCACGACAACCAATATTATTGCCAAGAAATCACTGCGTCTCATCCTTAGTTACATTTACAACATTTTAATAACAAATCATTATTAGAATGGTGTCGTCAACGAGTGCCGTCAACAAATCTTTCTTAAAGCGGATGCAACGAGACTGCACAAAATGTATTGCTGATCGAAGTCAACCTGTAGCGCCGCTCACGGATCAACTTCCAATTGACAGACTAACACAGTATGTTAGATCATTTTCCTACTGTGGTGTTGCTCCTTTTGGACCAATTAATATCTCCATTGGCCGTCGTCGAGGAAAACGCTGGGCAGTAATGACTTACCTATATGAGCAACACACTTGGAATTGCTACTTGCTCATGATGATGATAAACCTTTAACGCCCAACCATTTATTAATAGGATGCGCCAACGCAACCGAAATACCACATCCACTGGAAAATAGAGTATGTCTTAAGAAACAATGCCGCATCGCACAAGCATTAAAAGATAATTTATGTAGCAAGTGGCATGATAAAACGGAGCCCGTAAAACTGGATGATATAGTCATAGTCATGGACGAATCTACTCCACAAGATAGATGGACGAGTCGTTAGATTATATGTTGACAAGGATGGTTAAATGCGCATAGTAGATGTTAAAACAGCAAACTCAACTTTAAGTCTACCAAAATTGAAATTAATTATAATAAAATTGAAGTGTGAATCTCGTATCAATTCACCTGTAGGGGGAATGTAAAGTAGTAGAACTTCACGTTTAAAATTCGAAAAATAATTTACTTAACAGATACGTGTGCACAAACCAAATGTTAACAAGTGAGAACGTTGCAATTGGGTGTAACCAACAGCGGATTACTCGTTCACAGTGTAATAACAACTAAAACATGTACATGTGTATTAATAATAATAATATAAACAAGTATAAAATACCAACAAAAAAAAAGTTGGCCTCTGCGCGAATTCAACTGTCACCTTAACAGCGTGTTAGTCATCATCGACACCAACCATTTCGCTTTTGACGAAATGCACGTTCAGTTATCTAATAACCTAGCATATCCAATATGAAACAACATAGAATTCCCATTGAAACAGAACGAGCATGACAGAAGTCTGTGGCTTGCGAGACTGTTTATAGCCTCGGCCGATTTAGCGCTAGCGCCGAAAAGTGCATACAGACACAGTTCAAATTGTGTTAATGTTAATGCCTTTAAGTATTAAATGTATTCATATTTATGTGTGAATGTATATATATAATTGACAAAGAATACGAATAATCAAAATTCATAGTTGTAGCTGCATTTTATACTGCACCACCACACTATTAGTTGATCAAGTTACGACAAAACTCAACTCAAGTTACATGTACGACTCGTGCAAAATCAATCAGCAATCAACCGCATACAAATTCAAAGAATTCGAAATAGTGTAGCAGTCAGCCCCTGTAAGCAGTCAAAACCAAACAAAAATAATTACCGAAAATATGCAATAGATGGCGCCAGCAAGGTTGTACTGGTATCATTGATGTGCACATATCGAGTTTTGGACATTGCGGGCGCGGTAACGGACATTGCACAAACCCAATATACTAGTTTCACTTCGTAAACGAGTATAAAAATTCTTAATTCATTTTCAGAACGCTCATAATACTGAACCTAACGACTACGTACGGATTCTTGGAATTAACCAACTATACTGCTGCGCAGACCATTACTATCTACAAGTGAATTGGGAAATTACAAACATCAACGATTAAAATTATTCATATCATCAACGTGGACCAAATTTAAAATACACTCAAGAAATTACTCTACCATATCGAAAACGACTTACGAACAAACAATTTGTATCATCACACAAACCTTCACCACATTTCATGCAATCACCTCATCAAAGGACAGACTAGATCAACAAACTTGATCGGAACGGCTTGGAAATACGTGGCAGGTAGTCCAGACCACGACGACTTAACAATGCTAGAGGGAACTCTTAACAACGTCAATTCATATAACAACCAGCAAGTAATTATCAATAGACAGCTAGAAGAAAAACTCAACGAACTGAATAAAACATCCAACGACTTTACCAACTTCATAAAAAGGGATAGTTTTCTTAGCAACGACATAGCCATAAGTTTAGAAAATCAGAATAGGTTGACAAAAGAAGAGGCAATTAACATAAGATACGCAATTCAATGGGCGATGTTAAATATAAATCAATAAATTCTATACTTTTGAGTGAGCAACAGTTAGAAGAAATCAGTAAAATATTCAATAATAGTAGCATGCTGCCATTTTTAGTTGAGGAAATGTTAGAATTTTCCGATGTCTCTATATTACCCAATAAATATACACTTATTTACCTCGTAAAAATACCAAAACTTGAAGAATTAAATTTTCAAAATATATTGTTAAAGCCAGTTATAAAAAATAATTATATTATCCATTTAAAAGAAAACAAAATCTTCCTGTCCAACGAAGAAATATATGAAATACCGAACAATTGTAAAACATTTATCAATATTAAAATATGCAATAATAATAAAATTGTTAACCTAAATAAAACACAATGTATCAGCAACTTAGTTAGAGGCAAGAAAGCAATTTGCAGTTTTAGTAATGCTGACCATATACCAGAAATAAAGTGGTTAGCGATGACATCATCGCACTCAATAACTTCAACGGCATAGTGAGGTGAAACGAAACCAATAATCAAATAGCGGGAACATACTTGATTCACTTCTGGAACGACACTGTGACCATAAACGACAAGAAATTTGGCAACGTAGAAGCAACAATTTTAAAGCCAGGAGTGCCAATTATCCACATGACACCACTGGAGGCCGAACGTCCTAAAATATTAACACTGGAAGCTTTGGAAATGTTGCACATAAATAATACAGGACAATTGCAACATCTTAAAGCACAATATTCAATAAATAGAATCACGCTCATCATACTATTCTGTTTGATCATTATCTGCAGTGCAAGTCTACACCTATGGCAACGGAAGAAGAATACCGATAATGACTCCGGTATCCCTAAACACTGTCAACAATTTAGCAGAAACTAAAGAGGGAAGAGGTAATGCCAAAGTTGCATAAACACAATACATGCCAACGGGCGTTGACTAAACGGCCGCCTGCAACATTGTCAAAAACGCTGACGTTGCGGCTGAGACACTTCCGTCAAGAACAACTGCAAGAAAGAATTCCAAATAATCACGCCATTTGCTGCCGCTCTGCCACTGCCTACATTTCACTTATATAGGGCCAGCTTAGGAATTAGTTTTCAGTCTCAACTTTGTAATCAAGCCTATCAGATCTTTTGATCGTTAAATAAAAACAATATATTTTATGTACCGAAATAACATCTTTATTTAACTTATATATTAAGTATAATTATATAAGGTTATTGTACATAACAATATATAAATAAAAATTAAATCAATTGATTGAATCAAGAATAACATAATCTTGTTTCAAGTTTAACCTGGGATTTTTTTATGAACGAATCGAGCTTAATTGAATACTCAATGAGACTTATTTCAAGGTGAATCAAGAATTTTTGATCGCAAAAGAATGTCATTTATACTTGGTTCGATACTGATCCGTTCTCAAAATAAACTGTTGGGCTTAAAAACGTACCAAACAAAGCTTGATTAAAGATTTCCGGTCTTAAAAAAATCAGTCTTGAAATGAGAATATTGGGCTTGATTCAAGCCAAATGGGTATTACCGTACTATAGACACTGATTGGGCTCAATTCAAGACTGAAGTTCTGGATTTTTTCTCTATGTGTAGCTCGTTGATAACATATTTGAAAAAAACTATATCAGCCAGTGTGTTTTTGCCAATGCCAGAAAAGGCTACGGCGTCTTTCGTTGGTCGTGCCCAGTATCTATTATGAATATTTAAAATAAAACATTATGGCTAAAATTGTAAGCAAGCAAAATATTAGTCTCGGTATACATTTTCGCGGGATGGCTTTATGGAACTTTGTGGGCTTGTTTCTTACCATGAACCAAGATACTTTTGCTCTACGATTTTTGGAAAAACTCGCTAGTTTGGCGGGAAAGCGCTAAAATCCGCTAAAATTGACACCCCACAGTTTCCAAACCATAGAAGATACATGTTTGTTCTATATATTTTTAGAAAGGTATTTTCAACCTTGGTTTTTGTTCTAAGGTACGCAGATAAAAAGTTACGGGTGAAAAAAAGTCAAATGCACAATTTGATATTTTAAAAGAAATTTGCGCCTACAATTTTGACAAATGTCCACATATCTAGGATAATTGGTTTTTGCAAGATATTCCTTGTATAGCGTACATATCCTAAAATTTTAAGTTGGACGCTCAGACGTTTACATAGGTAAAATAACCTGTGTTGCAGCTCAGTTTTTTGTGTCTGTTTTTTGACAATGTCAGCAATTAGTTTAAATGAATTGAGCTGTTTCTTTGTGCATAACTGTATTTACGGATTGCGTCAACTGATGTTGATTCACTTTGTAAAATTTAAATTAGTTAATGGAATGGATTTTGATTCAGTCAAACGTTGACTTTGATTTAAGGTTGTGCCGCAAAACGTAAACAAACATTTCAATGGTTTTTTTTATAATACAATTTTTAATTTAATTATTTTTAATAAAAATGTCAAAATAAAGTAATAAAATTTTAATTGCTGTATATTTTATAATATTTATTATGTATAGTGCTACCATATAACTGATAACGGACTGAGTGGCCGCTTTTTTTATTTTGTATGTAAAAGCTGGTTGTGTATGTTTACCGAAAGATGAAATCAAATGAAAATTTAATCAAAATCATTTGACGGAATTATAAATAATGAATTCTTAGTGAAAAATACATGTTATTGTTATTGCAGAGAATGGCGTCTTCTCAAATAAAATGCTTATCGATATAAAATGTGTATGTCGATACTTTTCTTCATTCTCTAATACAGTTTCCAGGTTCCATCCTCAAAATATTTGAACGATAGTTTCCGGAGAAATGTATGGAGGAAGCGAATGTGCTCTGGTCTTGTTATTAGCCACGTAATATGGGATCGATCTTGATGGTGATAATGGGGCTGTCGTCTACGGAAGAGAAGTTGCTCAGAATACTCAAGGTTGACGACGATGGAAAATAGTAGTAGTAGTATTTTATTTTGTAGAAAATACAGCTTAGTACAATATTAAGAATACAACTTAGTTCATACTAAAGGTGTGACAAACACGGTGGGGAAATACAATACCAAAAGCTCATTCCAATGCTCTTGCGACTATCGATAAATACTATAACTACGTTACTATTCTTAATTCGTCCCGCGACATCCCTTCCCCCGTGAAGCAGCTGCTGCTCTCACGTCCAAAATAGCCAATTTGGAGACGGGACGCATTATCACTCGGTCGTGGTTGCGATCAGTAACGCGTACACTAGCACGTCGGGGTACTCCATCGACTCCAGTGTAGACTTCTTCCACGATGCCCTTTCGCCACTCCCTGCGTGGCGTAGCTGAGTCGCATATGAACACCACATCTCCGACGTGCATCGGCTCGGTGCTCCGGCACCATTTCTCGCGGCGCACAAGCGTAGGCAGATACTCTTGCACCCATCTCTTCCAGAATCGATCTCTCATCAGGCGCGCTATACGCCACTGCTTTCTCGTAGCGCATCTCTCGGGCACCTGTCCATCGATGGGCTGGGCATATCCGGCAAGTTTGCTGCTCCTTTCAGCAAATCGTTCGGCGTCAGAGGAGCTTCCTGGTCCACTGCAACTGGCAAATGAGTAATTGGACGAGAATTCACAACATTCTCTGCTTCTATCAAGAAACTCTGCAATACATGCTCATTAGGCGCCATCTCCTTTAGTGTGTGTCGCAGAACTCGCTTGACACACTGCACCATTTTCTCCCATACTCCGCCTTCGGACGGATTCGCTGGGTAGTTTAAGAGCCATTCGATCCCTTTGGTCGACAGCTCATCCTGAACCTTCTCTGGCTCGAAAACTTCAGTGAACTTCTTGGCCTCTCGGTCGCCACCAATGAAGTTCTTTCCATTGTCGCTGCGCAGTCTAACTACTGGCCCGCGTCGACATAGAAAATTTCTCATAGCAATTATGCACGAGTCGGTCGACAAGTCATGCGCCAACTCTTATGGCGTCCAGCCGTCACAAGCATTGGTCCGAAATAATCGAGTCCAGTATATTTAAATGGCCATCCATTGGCTTCTAAGCGGTCCTCAGGCAATGGACCCATTATAGGCGGCGCTGGCTGCGCCCGTTGTAACTTGCATGTGGCACATGCGTAAACTATCTTCTGCAGAAGCCGTCGCAGATTCGTCACCCAGAATTTGGTTCGAATCTCGCTTATAGTTGCACCCAGATTTTGATGCTTCATCTTCACATGGTAATGGTGCACCACCAGCTCGGATAATGGATGCCGGTGCGATAGTATAACCGGCCATCTTGCGCTATATGGCATGCACAGAGCTGCGTTCACTCGACCATAACCTCGCAAGATTCCATATTCATCCAGATAGGGCGCCAATCCTCGTATGTCGCTTCGTCCAACGACTGTCTCTTTGTTATACGCGACCCGCCTTTCGTCCGGGAATGCCTCACATTGTGATCGTCGTATTAACAAGTACTCCGCGTCCTCACATTCAGCAGCTGTGAGGCCGTAACATTCGAGCTGCTCCCACAGTCCACGGCACCGTCGTATGAATCTCTGTACCCAGGCAGTGGTTCTCAACAATATCTGAAATGAAAGACAAAAGTTGTTTGCAGCGACCAGCGCAAACTCACTCGGTATCTCTTCTTCGTCATCGAAGGTATCGTATTGTGCCGCTGGCTGCGGCCAACGGTTGGCTGGCTCTCGCAAAAACGTGGGCCCGTTCAGCCATCGGGACCCTTAGCCGAAATCCACCTTGGATTGTGGCCGTGTTGCGTCATCTGCTGCGTTCTTGGCGGTTGGTACCCATCGCCACTGTGCAATATCCGTAGACTCCAGAATCTCTGCCACTCGATTGCCGACAAATTGCGTACTGTTTATCCAGTACAGCATTGTTTTCGAATCTGTCCAGAGCACGATATCGCTGATAGCGTTGCTGTGTTCCTGCTTCACAGTAGTCATCAACCTTGTTCCTAGAACGGCAGCTTGCAGTTCCAGTCGAGGAATCGGAATGGTTCTCATTGGAGCACATTTCGTCTTGGCACATACGAAACATACTCATATTCCATCTTCGCTAGTAACTCTCCAGTATGCTTCTGCGGTAAACGCAGATTGACTTGCATTTACAAATATGTGTGGTTGCGTATCTCCTATTACTCCTGGGCCGAAGTAATAGCGTGGACATCGAAATTTCTCCACGTTGACTATCTCTTGGCGCCACTTCTCGAAGGCGCCGCTGATTCCATCCGGTAGTGGTTCATCCCACTTAATTTCTCGTCGCCAAATCTTTCTCAGTAGCAATTTGGCGGTAATCATATAACAGGATAAAAATCCCAAAGGATCAAATGTAGACATGATCAGGCTCATTTATGGTCTTCACATAATGCGCTGCACTTGGCGAGCATGCTGCGCCGAACGTCATCACAACCATTTCGTATACGTCTGGATCCCGTTGATCATCTCCGTCTCGCCACAGAAACCGCTGTGCGCATCTGTCCTGTGACTGTATCAACACCTGATGAAACATCTCCTTGATGTCTCCGCAAACTCCAACTGCGCCTTCCCTAAAGTGGAAAAGCACGGCTGGCAGTGGCTTGTAGTGCTGTGGACCCTTCTCCAGTGCTGAATTCAGCGATACGTCGCCCACTTTCGCTGCCGCGTCGAAAACCAGACGAAATTTCTCTGGTTTGTTTGGATTCACAACTCCAAAATGCGGCAGGTACCAAAGCTTGCCGATATTGTTCACATCGACCTCGTGGCGTTCCAAGCGCCGAGCGTATCCTTTGGTCACATAGTCGTTCATAATTCACTTATAGGCTTGCGCGAATCGTACATCCCGTTTCATTTTCCTCTCAATACTGAAAAGTCTCTTGTGCGCCATGTCATAGCTTCTTGTCAGCACAATGTTATCACTTCTCCATAGCAGTCCAGTCTGGAAGCGCTGCCCCAATCTCACCGTGCTGTCCTCGAGCATCCTTTGGGCCCTGGTGTCGGCGCTGGCTGCTACCGGCGGCGCAGGATTCACTCCAAAATTCTCGATCTCGAAGTAGTCGCTTATCATCTTCTCTACAGCATCTTCTTGCGACACTGCTAAATGACATGACATCGGTGGTGGCATTCTCGCATAACCACTAGAGGGACCAAAAACTACCTATCCAAGTTTAGTGGCAGCTGCATATGGACTCCATGTTGCCCATCGCATATTGGGCACTGTTTATGGCCATTCTCATCCTGGTGGTCAGTGTTCACATTCAGCAACCGACGCTTTGGTTCCTTTACCTCGACATCCGAGATCGTACATACCACGTTCGCAAGTTCGAAGTGTACGACCGTCAATGTTGCCGCGAACCTGGCCCATTCCAATCTTCTGTCTGTTGGCAATTTGGTGACCAGTTCCTCAATTAGGGTGGGGTTTCCCAAATGCTGCTCTCCATTAGGGATTGACTGTAGAAAGGCTGCAAGATTGCTCACGCGTGTAGCGAACGGTATGATCTTCGTCAAGTGGTGCTCCTGTATTTGTTGCACCTCACGTACGCTTTGAAGCTGGCTTCGTATGAGATGTTCCGGTCGCCCATACCTGAAGCGAAGCTGCTCCACTACGGCGTTCACGTTGCTTGGGTGGATAAGCAAAGACTTCACAGTGTCGCGTGCTTCATCCTTCAATGCCTTCAGCAATCGCAGGTTATTCTCCAAATCCGTGCAGCCATATGCTGCAGATGTTTCTGTATATGCGTGGAAGAATGTGGGCCAGTCTTCAGGCTGGCCTCCAAACTCAGGAAGATCCGGTAATTTGCGTGTCGTTCTCATCGTCGGCGTCATAGACCCGCAGACTACAGTTGATGGCGCTGGCACCATAGCCTACCTTGGGCTCACATGCGTTGACGCACATCCAACTGCTGTTTGCCCCGCGCAGTATGGCCTTGCGTGGCTTGTGGTCACATAACAATTATATGCTGGAGGCAATATTCCATGCATAGACGACGCGCACAAATATGGCGGCAAGTTTCCACTCAAAGATGTCGACATAATTCCGTTGATTTGAGACGGCAGAATACCACTCAAACATGTCGGCACAATTCCGTTAGTTTGTAGCGGCAATTCTTTACTCAAAGGCAACGGTACATTTCCACTCAATGCTGGCGGCACAATTGCAGTACTTTGCAGCGGTTGATTTGCGCTCATAGGCAACGGCAAATTTCCACTCAAAGATGGCGGCAGCGTAGTGCTTGCACTACTCACTCCAACATTGATAGGTCCAACGGGATCACTTGCGGTGCTTACATGCACTTGATTCCCCGTTGCATGCTGTATTTCTTTCTTCAAGGCGGCGATCCTCTGCACTAGGCTCGCAACTTGGGAATCGCTGGTGTGCGCTTCTCCAGTCCCCGTCTTTGCGGTGGTACTCCCAGTGGCAACCTGCACACTCACATCTGCGGACACTGTGCTGGCTGTGAGTCGCGGTTGCAGCTCAGCAGACGCTGTCCGCACCGTATGTGTCTCCGTTCGCACGGCGGCTCCTGCGGTGGTCGTCTGTTCCATGTCCTTCAATCGGGGGCTTCTTCTGGGTGAATGTTGGGTTGGCATCATTAACTTTCGACCCAACTTTTGACAACTCTCTAGCTGGGGTGGAAGCCCTTGGCCTGTGTTGCGTAGTGGTCAGCACCAGCACACACACACTGCAGCTTCAACTGCTGCACCACGTCGGATCTCCAGCGCAAGTTGCCCTTGCAGACTCCAAGTTCACATTAACGGCGAACAAGCGAAACGCCGTACATGTGGTCTGCGAATAAAAGAAAACGCATGTCGTCTACGGAAGGGAAGTTGCTCAGAATACTCAAGGTTGACGACGATGGAAAATAGTAGTAGTAGTATTTTCTTCTGTAGAAAATACAGCTTAGTACAATATTAAGAAGACAACTTAGTTCATACCGCAGTGACTTCCTCCCATTCCGCGTGCTCACGACAAGACACTCAAATTCCAATACGAGCGCTTTTATACATAAAGTTGTGACCAGCACGGTGGGGAAATACAATACCAAATGCACATTCCAATGCTCTTTCGACTATCGATAAATATTATAACTACGTTACTATTCGATTCTTAATTCGTCCCGCGACAGGGGTATTTAAATAAATATCAAAACTAAACACCTATTGACAAAGCAAAACATTCAAAAGTAATCCAAAAAATGTCTGATATCATACAAAAGCACCTCAACACGAGGTAACAATAAAGGGGCGAAAGCACATTCCATCTCCAAAATATCTGATATAAAATTTTGTGACGAAGGATATTCAATTTAATAAATGATCAATTCGCTCACGTCATATTATCTGTTCTCGACTCGCGCTCTCAACGCTACTAATACTTATCTCTCTCCCACGCTCAAACTTATCAAATGGGTTTCGTTTGCTGCTGGCTGTGTGACAATGTGTCGCACGAAAAATGTGCTGGCCTAAATGGTCGCATTATCGACCTGATTGAGTCCAAATCTGGTCTGAAGTAGACTTGTGAATCCTGTAGGGATGTTGAGAGGGACATGATGGGATTCATGAGGCAGACTAAGAAAAGCTTTGGAGATCTATTCGGACTGTTTAAAAAACTGTTCGATGAATTCACCGTTTTGGATAATGAGTTCAAAACAATGAAGGTTTTGAACGAATCTCCAAGGCGTAAAAAGGCCAATCTTAAGCTGTCTATTGGCGCTAATGAGCCCACAACATCCGCTCCTAATGTTGAATTAATCAATATTTCTTCCCCGTCTCCCCACATCAAAGACAGAAGTGACGAAAACAACATTGTAGTCATGGATGTTTTTCCTTCTGACCCCGAAAAGTGTTCTGATTCGGTGATTGCTAGCACTGTTGATACTGATCAGCAGTGCTAATATACGGACCGAATCAAATGGCCAATCAACCAAGACTATAGCTCCACCAGTAGCTACTGCGGTGGTTCCTAATATAAGCCTTGTAGGTGTTCCACCAAAAAAACAAATCTTTGTTTCTAGGCTTGCCCCTGCTCTGATGATGTCAAGGCTTTTTTTTTTTCTGGCCAAATCTCAAGCCAATCTTACGGTGAAAAAATTTTAATTTGCATATACTCGGGAAATTGCATCTGTTATAATAAGTGTTTCGGCCGAACATTTCAGCAGTATTTGTTGAAAAGAATTCTGGTCGGATCACGTAATTAAAAAGAATACACTGCAAAAAAGAAAAATTGGCCTCCGATTTCACTTTCCCCTACTGATGTTGGTTTAAATCAACCTATTGTGGTCTCTGATAGCACAAAAAACTAACATTCTCCCTCTCACTTGGCAATCAGAATGTATGAGGTCTTTGTAGTAAACTTAGTACTCTATTTTTTAATAGTCTTTCTTTTCCTTTTCATGTCATCGCCTTCTCTAAAACTTGTTGCAGTACTTGCTGCCAATTGGATTATGAAATTTGTCGAATTTTACAATACGTTTTCTTTAATAACTTTTGTGTTTCTTAACCGATTTTGATGAATCTTCATGCAATTGATTCACGTGCTATAGTATATATAAATATTCTTTCGAACCAAATTTTGTGTGTAGGTCTCATAATCTAAGAAAAAAACTTACACAATTTGAGGTTATTGTAGATTTTTATCGATTTTAGGAAAGCCGTGTGGCTTATCGATCATTTGAAATATGGGATCGGAGATGCCTCCTGTATGTTACATACATTTGCATAGAACGATTATACCCTTTTTACCCATTTTCAATGGTTACAGGGTATAAAATACAAGTAAGATGGCTCTAGTGCCCGAATAGGAGATACCCAGAACCCAGCGAAGAGCTGTTACATGTGGTGTTCAGTTTTGATATTTATTAGTATTACCGTGATGAAGAGTCGATCCCATATTATTTGGCAATTAAAACTAGAGCACATATTCCCGACCCCTAATCTTAGCTGAACGCTGCCTGACGCTTCATCCATAAATTTCTCCGAAAACTATCGTTCAAATATTTTGAGTATGAAACAAGTATAAGAGAATGAAGAAAAGTATCGACATTCACATTTTATATCGATAAGCATTTTATTTTAGAATACGCCATTCTCAATGACAGATTGATATGGTAATGCTATAACTTGTATTTTCAACAATTTGTATACCCTGAACCCATGGCCGTCAGCTAACTGGTGTGCTAGTCCCCTTGCACATGTAATTATTACTTGAATAATACACGCCGTATATGCACACACTGTTAGAAGTGCTATACACTTTTTGATGTTTTATACCTTTTTGTTAATATTGGTTCAATAAACCAATAACTGACCTCGAGCCTGCTAAGCTCACTCTTACCCAATAGAGAGGTAGCTAAAAAAAAACCACTTGCATTTACATAAATAATGTATCTGATGCGGCTCAAATGGCATCACCCTAGGCTTCAACCAGCAACCTGTTTCTGGCAACGCAGGTGTACGGCTGCCGGCCTCCACCCTTCTAAGTGGTGGTGTTGGTCACCAAGGGCAGGATCCGGAAAGACAACCAACTTCCTTGGATAAAGAGTTGAAGTGTGCCACTTTTTCGTCGATTATCAAATCAAATTTGTTCCGGCAGGGTCCGATAGAAGCATTGGTCTCTGAAGCGGACTGACATTACACTCACCGATCTCGACGAAGCACCCAGTGAGATATCTCAGATAGCACGTCTACATTTAGACCCTGAGATTGCGTTCATTAAGATGACAAACCGCGAAAAGAACTTGTTCAAGGCAGCTATCGCCAAAAGGCTCCCCAGAGCAGCTGCTCTGAAAGCTGCAAAGGTGCCCCCCGTTGACCCCAAGGTCAGACGAAAAGTCTCTGGAGCTCGGTTTGTCAAAGAAACCGAACCAAGCTCGGTTTCAGCGCGACTGATAGATCGTCACCTCTGACAGCGGAGCAAATGGCGATGCAAAAGACGGCGATCCTATTGTCCACCCTGACGAGTAAAACGCCAGGTGTGAAGCCAAAGGTCGGGGGTGTTGTTCCGAGAACGGATTGGCTCATGCTCGTCTGCTACGACAACACCGCAGTCGAGTGGGTGAGGGCGAACTTCAGCCTTATCAAGGACTGCACTTCGCGCGAAGTTGAGCTGTTGGAGGAAAGCCAGTTCCCCAGGGCGCACCTCATCCGAGGTGCCTTCGCCAACATCCTAGAGCTGCCCAACAAGCACATAGGTGCCCCGAACTATATCAGCACCAGCCAATGGAGGGTGGCAGACCACGAGCGGACCACGAGTGGACCACAAGCGGACCACGAGTGGCGCGGTGGTGCACTTAGCCATCATGGTGGATGACGCGTTGCTGCAGTCGTTGATTAAGTGCGGCGGTGGTACTGTTTTGGCAGGACCAGACTTATCCTTAAGAACACGGCACTTAAGGAAAAAAAATCAGCACCAGTCCCTCTACGAGTGACGCTAAAGCAACATTCGCGGTGCCGGCTGCTGAACACGGTACTTAAGGAAAAGAGCAGTGCCGGTCCCTCTACGAGTGACGCTAAAGCAACATTCGCAGTGCCGGCTGCTGCTGCCCCAAAAACAAACCCGGAACCTGGGTCGGGTCCCTCCATTAGCTTGGCTGCTGGGCCTGCTAATGGTTCGACCTGTGATTAGGTTCTAGATGCGGCAGCTTCGAAATCAAGGCAGGTCGTGGTCGCCTCATCTAGCAGAGGCGCTGGTTTCGCTGGGGGAGCGGTACGCGGCCGGACCTCGAGCGCAAGCAAACCGGGGCCGCAGCAGCAACGACTGGCAGCTAGCAAGGCGCAAAGTACAATGAGGTACACAGCGTCGAAGCTACCAAAGGGTGTTCGTGGGGACGACTCCCGACAAAGCAAAAGTGGTTGCCTTGTCCCACACTCCGCGAATGAGAAATGAGCACAATCAAGGTACTTCAGGCGAACCTGCACCATGCTAGAGGAGCGTCGGCCACCTTGTGCAGGATTTTCGCCGATTAAGACCTCAACCTGGATCTCCTCCAAGAACCATGGCTGATTGGTGGCCAAGTCCGAGGATTCATGTAAGTTGTTATATATATGTTGTTATATGTGTGGAGCGCCTCGCGCAGCTATCCTTCTAGATAAAAGCGTAAGACACTTTCCTCTAACAAACTTTATCTCCTAGTTTCTACCTAGACCTAGTTTCGTCAACCATTGAGATGGCTACGAAAGAAGGAGCGAAGGAAATTGAGTTGCGTCTGCATATTTCTTTGGCGAAACCGACGACGAACCGCCGATGGAGATTCAGCGGCTCGTCGACTTCTGCCGAAGGCCAAAGAAATAGCTAGTCATTGCCTGTGACGCCAACGCCCATCACACAATCTGGGATAGTAGTAATGTCAACAAAAGGGGTGAGTGCCTTCTTGAATATATTCTGTGTACTCAATAAGATGAGTCAAATAGAGGGTGCAAACCTACATTTATAAACGCAATGAGGGAAGAGGTACTAGACCTCACTCTGGTTAGTAGTTCTTTGTCCGATTTTACTAAAAATTTGCGGTTTGCCGATGTGGCCACTCTTTCAGATCATCAGCACATTAGATTTTATCTCCCAGGCCAAGCGGAACTCCTTTGCAATTCCTTTAGCCCAAAGAAAACAAATTGGGACCTGTACAAAGCCTTAGTGGCTTTAACTTTACGAGGGAGATAGAATTGGCGTCAAGACAACTTTAAGATGTGCTTTTAACCTCCCCCCATGATAGTGCGGCCCTAAGACCCCACCATCCCTAATAGAGCGAAGGCCTAGCAAACCAAAAGAAGGAGGTCAGACGGCTCTTAAACAAGGCCAAGTCAGAAAGGGATTTGTAGGACACACACAGATGCGCGCTCACTAAGTATAATAAGAACATTAGACGCACCAAACGGGATACCTGGTGCATTTTCTGCGAAAGTGTGGAGTCACTTTCAGAAGCAGCGATATTGCAAAAGGTATTGGCCAGAGGGTCATCTAATGGTGTGGGGCTCCCAAAAAGAACATACGGTTCTTACAAACAGGATCGACGGGAAACGCTAGAGCTACTGCTTCAGGTGCAATTCCTTGGTTCTGTTATAAGCCCGGGAAATCCCTGTAACTAAAATGACACCCAGATCACCAACCGATTCAATACGATCAAGTTGCTTACTATTAATAAAATAATTGTTCAAGAAGGGCGTTCGCCTATAAAAAGACATTAATTTACATTTACTGCAATTAAGATTTAATAAATTTGCTACTTTTAGCCAGATAGAAAATTAGAAGTGACATTAACAGTCTTAGAGACAAAGCCTTTAAAATAAACTTCTTGAGTTCTAAGAGTAAAATAATTGGAGCTCCAAAGAATCAGGTTATTTGGAAATCCCAAAAGATGAACTTTATGCAGTAAAAGCGAATGAAGTCAGTGTAAATAACATCTGATTGCATTTTATTTTAAAATCCCTTGATAACAAAAGAAATGAATTCCAATAGGTTAGTGGTAGTAGATCTAAATTTCACAAAGCCACGCTGGCAGGGTGAAATTATAGATCTACAAAGATGTTGCAGTTGAGAAGTTATCAATTTCTCCAGACAACTTAGAAATACCTCTATAGTTCTGAACATTGGACTTGTTTCCTTTCTTAAATGTAAGTCGTTTGAAAAAATGTAGCAAATAGATCGGCGATGGCCTGATCTGAGTCTGCTGTCGTATTTTCGAAAAATACGGTTGATGATTAAACATTATAACATTGGTTGTTTAGGACAGAGAAATTGGATCGAGCAATCAGATATCGAGAGTAATCCAAGAAAGAGCCAGTTTTCTTAAACTTACTATACATCCTTGACTTTATATTTTTACAAGTTTATTAATTTCCGTGTAAACCACATAGATTTGTAAGACCTAAGTGAATTACGAACCGGGACACATATATCAAATTGGAGGTTTACTGCCTGTGGTTAGCACTCGGGCAGGTAAATCAATCAACGCCTCAAAAGTGGGGTGTCTTCAGAACATGATGATGGGCTCAGTACGGGAAACAGATAAGAAGGAATAATCCAAAACAAAAATAAGATCATTTTATTTAGAGAATTTGGGATATCATTGATTTGACACAATGACATCCCAAATAAATTGTCAAGAAACTCATTTTGGGTCTTGGAAGTCAACACTCTAGAGTCGGGACTAGAAATCCAACTAGTTCCGGTAATATTGAAATCACCCAGAGCAACAAGAAAATCACGACCGGAAAGCATAGAGGAGACAAAATGTATAGCAGAGAAATGCAAAGAATAGACAGAATTATCTGAAGAAGGAGGAATATACGAACAAGTAATGAAAATGCAAACACCATGAGTGTACAATTTGACAGCAACAAATTCAATGTCTACACCAAAGTCTGTTATTACAACCTCCGAAGAAAAATCAACGTCAACTGCAATAAGCACACCACCACCACGACGAGGAGTGCGATCTTTTCTATAGATAGAGAATTTGTTAGATAAAATTTCAGTATTTGAGATGTCAGGCCTTAACCATATCTGTTCTGCCGAAACACTTATTTTAAAAGATGAAATTTTCCGGCAAGTGTGTTGGGACAGAAAGTTCATTAGGGCCAATAGACAGCCTTAGATTGGTCTTTTTACGCCTTGGAGATTCGTTCAAAACCATCATTGCTTTGAACTCATTATCCAAAATGGTGAATCCATCAAACAGTTTTTTAAACCGTCCGAATAGATCTCCAAAGCCTTTCTCAGTCTGCCTCATGAACCCAATATTGCCTCTTCCAACATACCTACAGGATTCACAAGTCCACTTCAGACCAGATTTGGACTCAGTCAGGTCGATAATACGGCCATTTAGGCCAGCGCATTTTCGTGCGACACATTGTCACACAGCCAGCAGCAAACGAAACCCATCTTAGCGTTTGCTCGCACCTGGCAATTTTTATTATAGCATATTATAGCATTATACATTATTATTTATTTATAAATATTTTTTTTTTGTTAAGGGATAAAAAAAAAAACAAGAGTTTTAAACAAACAAAAAATCACTGCACAAACAAACTGCAAAACACAGTATTAAAAAAAGATAGGCACGCTAGGGTTTAAATAATTTAAGACGCTGATTTGTACAAGAGCAAAATCAAAAAAAAATAAGACCACGACCAACAGCGTTGAGAGCGCGAGTAGAGAACAGAAAATGTGATGAGAGCGAAAATGCAAAAACAAAATAGGGAGGCAACAATGCAATTGCACAGGTCAACCAATATGAATGCGCTGCAGATTGTTGTTGTATTTAAACTCTTTATAAATAATTTATTTAAGTACTGCTAATTAAAGTCCAACTGTGTGTTTTACAAACCCGATGTATCACACAGTCACAACACTAAATATGGCAAAAAAAAGCACGGGTTTATCTTTGTTTAACACAATGAAAAGTTAATTATTTCGAGGCGCAAGAAAAAAACAGGTCCATTGCGAATGCGAATGATAGCTAAACTACCAGCTTGACGTGGTTACAATCTGTCAGGTGTTATCTTCAACGCTGACAAGGTCAGGTGGGCCATTAAATCATTCGCTTCCATCAAAGCCCCGGGGAGCGACCAGATTTTCCTGGCCCTGCTGCAACAAAGCCAAAAAGAACAAGTAAGATGACTCTAGTCGGGCCTCCCCGACCCCAGCGGCGAGCTGTGTTACAAACGTTTAAAGCTATTTGCATTCACACATTCACAAAGTCACACATACACTCCCACTATGGAAAATAAATTCTTGAATAACTTCTAAACTAAGAGTATGATCAGTATGAAACATTTAGTGTTTAATAAGAGCATCTAAATCTATGTACAAACCAAAGCGCAAGTCTGTAGTATTTGATTTGCGTTTTTTTTATATGGTATCCAAAATCCGAAATATATATAATCTGCGTATTACTAACGAGCACATAATAAGCAAATAATAAATGGCTATAGCTCTTATAGTATCCGAGATATGCCAAGAAAACAAAGTCTTAAAATCGATTTTTATCGATAACAATGAAACGGAGGAAGATATCGAAAAATGATAAACTTGTACTGCGTATGGATTAGGAGAATCTATAGTCGTTTAGTTTAGGTTTCTAGCTTTTGTAGTTTCCGAGATCGCTGCGTTCATACAGACGGACATGGCTAATTCAACTCAGTTCGTCGTCCTGATCAAGATATATATACTTTATGGGGTCGGAGATGCTGCTTTCCGCCTGTTACATACATTTTCACAAAACCATTATACACTTTTTACCCATTTTCAATGGGTTCGGGGTATAAAAATCGGGCGCCATGGGCGCCACAATAACCTCCATCGAGTTTGCCTATCAAAACATTAGAGGTCTTAATTCTAAACTCACTAATCTCTATGTAGATAGTGTGTCTTTTGATTTTAATATAACTGCTCTTACCGAGACGTGGTTAAAATCGGACATTTCAGATTCGGCAGTTTTTGTGTCTAATTATAACTGTTTAAGATGCGATAGAGTCTCTCGTGCTGGAGGAGGTGTCCTTATGGGAGTTGAGTCCGCCTTTTTGTCTGAGCCCCTTCAGCATTAACCTTTGAGTTCATTGGAGTAAAAGTCTGTTTGAGAAATTTTTGTAATTATATCACTTGCTCTTACATTTCTTCGCTGTCCGATATGTCTATTTATTTACATCACCTTTCCGCTTATGCAATCAATCTCTTCCCTACTATCTGATAGGGACCTTTTGGTTGTTCTTGGCGATTTTAATATTCCCAACGTAGGTTGGTCATCTCTTATGGACTCTAATTTGCTGTTGCCTTCTAAGTCACATGACTTTATTAACGGTCAACAAGAATTGTCCCTTGCTCAGGTTAATCCAGTGCGCAACTCCAAAAACAGATCTCTTGATTTGATTCTTGTGTGGGACAGTAAACTTTTTAATGATACCCGAACTCAAATTATGATGTCTGCATTCCTCTTGTGTATCCAGCGAGGTCCAAGCAGCTCCTCTGGTTCTCAAAGGAAAAAAAAGTGAAGTCACGATACAAAATTTAAGAAATCGTGAAATCCTGGTGATTTCTCCCGCTATGCAGTTGCCAGGTATGACTTCTTTAAGTATAATCTCGTATGCTACAAAAATTATCTTCGCCGTTGTCGGCTTCAGTTTTCACTAAATACACAGCCATTTTTTAGATTTATTAATTCTAAACGAAAGCTGTCTATCTTAAAACATTTTAAGTTGTCTGTTGACACCTTTTCCTGCTATTTGGAAGGAATCTTTTATCATCCGTCTCCATAAAAAAAGCAACAAAAAAAACTGTTGTCGAAAATTATAGAGGTATTTCTAAATTGTCTGCAGTATCAAAAGCTATTTAGAGAATTATAACATCTCAACTGCAATCTTTATGCAGCTCTATTATTGCAACTTCCCAGCATGGGTTTATGAAACGTAGATCTGTAACTACTAACCTCCAAGAATTATTTTCTCTGGTAATTGATGGCTTCAAAAATGCAGACTGATGTTATTTATGCTGATTTCAGCAAGGCTTTTGAATCAGTGAACCACTCCTGGCTACTCCACAAATGATGCCTACTTGGCTTATTAACTGGATTTCAGGGTAACTGAGTAACAGTATGTATGAAACAGGCAGAAGTAAGCATCTCCGACCCCATAAATATATTCTTGAGCAGCGTCACTAGGCGAGTCGATTAAGCCCTGCCCGTCTGACCAGAGAATACAAGGGCTAGAGAGCTTGGACTTTTTAGGTTCGTATATACCATACGCAGCTCAAGTTTATTTCAAAATGATTTATAACTTGATATTCAGTGTTTATCGGTTTTTGAGCCGTGTCTTTTGAGCATATCTCAGAAACTATAAGAGCTAGGCCACCAAATTTTATTTCGAAGCCTCAATACCTCCCATAATTTGCCCTCCTTTAAAAAAAAAAAAACCCCCCAAATCAAGTACTACAGACTTGCGCTTTGATTTGTACACAGATTTCAATGCTCTTGTGACGTCCTGAAAATCACGGTCCTATTCTTAGTTTAAAAGTTATTTAAGAATTAACTTTCCATAGTGGGGGCCAAGCACAGCTGCTTGAGCATATCTCAGAAACTCTAAGAGCCAGGGCCACCAATTTGGTTTAATAAGCAGCTCGTCAATATATAAATGTACTATAGTACAATAAGAATATATTAAAATATATAAAAAATATATATAAAAAATTCATCAAAATGGGTTAAAAAACACAGAAGTTACTAAATAAAATGTTTTTGTTCATTGGCAAGCCACGTGGTGGCCATCAGACGTTTTCTGCATGCATGTGCACACACACATACATAAATACATGTATGCAAATTCATATGCGTGAGCTCTTTTTCGAATTAGAATGTGATTGTTTGTGCATGTGTGCTGTTTGCCCAGATTTTGAGAAAGAGCATTAGAATGCTGCTGTAGCTCGGTGCGTGGCGCGCTTACAGACGCGAGTTTTAATCTCGCTTTGTCAACGGAGATTTCCTGCTGTTTATTCATTTTTTTTTTCTCACTTAACACACTTATTGGTCCAAGTGCAACTCAAATGCTGGGACATCGATGATTTGAAATATTCTACAGCAACAAAATGGGGATAAATTGGTATTTGGTATATCAAAAAGCGTTCGCAGATCAACTGCAGCCGTTATTTAAAAGTTATAGTTGCCGATTTTCTGAAAATTTTGCGAGAAATTTTACAACTACGGTATACTGAAATTTGTCTGCAAATTTTAAAAGCGAGCGCGCAGCGCGAACATTAATTTGTATTGTTTATTTTTACTTTATTTTACTAGGTGCGGCTGTGGTGTCTGAGTATGAATGCAGAGCGTTCAGGGTATCTCCTAGTCGGGCACTGCCGACTAGAGCCATCTTACATGTTTACCACGAGGCTATAATTTATAATTCCGTCAACTGATTTTGATTAAATTTTGATTTGATTTCAACTTTTACTAAACAAACACAATCAGCTTTTCTATACAAAATTAAAACAAATCGGCAGAGTGGGCAGTCCGCTATTAGAAAGTTATCTGGGAACACAGCTATTCAAAGTGAAATCAGAACCGAGGCTGATTTATCTTTATTTTAACATTTTTCAATTCAAATTTCAATTTTTATTAGTAAAATAAACCATTGGAATGTTTGTTTACTTTTTGCGGCATAACCTTAAATCAAAGTCAGCTGTTTGCGCAAAACAGAATAGATATTTGACTAAATCAAAATCCATTCCATCAACTAATTTAAATATTTTCAAAGTGAATCAAAACCAGTTGACGCAATCCGTAAGTACAGTTATGCACAAAGAAACAGTTCAATTCATTTAAACGAATTATTGCCCACATTGTCCAAAAACAAATACAAAAAACTGACTGGCAACACTGGTTATTTCTCCAACGCAAACGTTTGAACGTCTAACTTAAAATTTTAGGATATGTACACTAAACAAGGAATACTTGCAAAAACGAATTATTCCAGATAGGTGCATATACCAAAAGTTGCGGAAACTCAATGCCTACAACATATTAATTATATATTATTCATTTTAATTATCAAAATTTGCAATTGAAAACTTTTTTCACCTGTAACTTTTTACCTGCGCACCTAAAAGCAAAAACGCCGAGGTATGCCTAAAAGCTATTAAAAGTACATTTTACACAATATATAGAACATACATGTATCCTCTATGGTTTGGAAACTGTGGGGGTGTCAATTTGAGCGGATTTTAGCGCTTTCCCGCCAAACTAGCAAGTTTTTCCAAAAGTCGTAAAACAAAAGTTTCTTGGTTTATGGTAGGGAACAAGCCCATAATGTTCCATAAAGCCATCTCAACGCTATCATACGCGAAAATTTATACCGAAACTAACATAAACTTTTCGGAAACACACAAAAAATTTATTTTCTTAATAAATATTGAACGAGTTATCGGATTTGAATAAGTGAGATACCATTCGATGCGTATTCGAAACAAATTTTCAGCTCCAAAAATGTAAATTTTTTCCGAATCGTTTACAGCTATATATCTTATGAACCAGTATTAACGATACCTTTCGATCAGTATATCACTCGATTTGATCATACTATCGTAGCAAAACTTCAAAAGTTCGCGTATATATTGCTAGCCGCTTTTGCACACTACCTCGTGCTTCGCCCCTAGCACAGACTACCGTCCACAGTGATAATATTCATGTCAAATAAATTTGGTAACTCTCTCAAAATACACGAAACAAGCTTCACAAAATTGAGGACGTGTTACATTTGTATCGATTATGAAATAAACTTGATTTGCGCGTGCCATTGACGAGTCTATAATTGGAAAGTTAAAGTTTCTAGTTCTTCCGAGATCAACGCGTTCATAAGTACGGACGAACGGACAGACAGAGGGATGTGGAAAAATCGAGAAAAGTTTCGAAATCTCTCGCAAAATTTTTACAGAAAAGGAAACTATAACTTTCAAATGGCGGTTGTAGTTGATTTGCGAAAGCCTTTTGAGAGTCTGAATGCCAAATACTAATATGTTTCCCATTTTGTTGCTGCATTATTTCGCAACTTGTGGAGATGTTGGATAATGGGAAAATCCGTTCCATACACCAGCCTATGCGTGCTGCAATTGAGAGCATCAGAGCTCTTTGCAAGTTGGTAGCCTCCAGCTGCAAGACGAAATAGCGAAGGCGGTGATCAGAACGCACCAATTCTCAGACATCACCGTTATTCCGAATTGCGGCGGAGCCGAAAAGGTAGCAACCAATCGGTGTCCGAACTCCCCCCACGAAGAGATGCAAAGGAACAGCGGAGAAACAAGCTCCCCCAGCCGAAGACTTGCCCTACGGCGGCGACGACACACAGGCGACGAATCATAACGGTCAAACAATAGTGGAAAACAGCCACTTCCAAGAAAGCACTGAAGAAAAAAGGAGTTTTCACGAAGATGACGCGGCTCGACGCCATAGTCATCGCGGCAAAGGGCGAAGCAAGCTACTCCGAGATACTTCGTCAGGTGAAGCACGACCAGAAGCTGGACGGGCTCGGAGAGACCGTAGCTAGAGTTAGGAGAACTCAGAAGGGGAAACTCCTACTGCAGCTGATTAGATCAGGTAAAGAGACAGCTGCATTTAAACTGCTACCATTCGGCTGTCTGTGGAAAGGCTCTTTCAGTTGGAGCACTGAAGGTAGGCTGGGTCCGACTACGGGAGAGGATCAATATTACCAAATGTTTCAAATGCCGTGAATTTGGCCACATAGTAAGGCAGTGCAAGAGTGAGATCGCCAGGTCTAGGCTGTGTCGGAGATGTGGTAAGGAGAACCATATAGCTAAGGACTGCAACCGGGAACCGCAATGTATGTTCTGCAAGGGCAAAAGCGAAGACTTGCAGCACGTTGCGGCAGTGGAAGGTGCCCATTGTTCAAGAGCTCTCGCACAAAAAATTAAAAAAAATGAAGTGTACACAATTAAATCTTAACCACTACGAGGCGGATGTGAGAGAGAGGAGTACATCCGCATATGCGAGCCACATACACCGATTCCCGGAAGCGGTTGGGTGACTAGTAGATGCTAGAAGACAGCCATTTGGGCGTTAGAAACTCCCCCACATGATGTAAACGCGTCTTATTAAGGGTTCGTCCGAGCGAAGCTTAGACGTGTCACCTTTTACAGCTGCTACGCCCCACCGAGCTGGGAACTAGAACTTTCCCAAAGGATGCTGGCAAGCATCAGGGATGACTCGCGAGGCAGGGACCCACTAGTGATAGCGGTTGATTTTATTTTCTGGGCCAGCAATGAGACAAACGCAAGAGGAACCTGCTTGCTGGAACAGTTATCATCGTTGGACGTAGGGTTAGCAATCGACAGAAAGAAGCTAGCTTACTGGAAGGCTGGTCGAGGATCCCTTATCGACCTCACCTTTATGTAGGAGATCCACATGGAAAGTCAGCGACAAATTTACTTTCAGCGATCACCAGGCGATTCACATCGACATTGGTAGAGGAAGGCGCTTACACCAGCGACCCAAGACAACCGGTCCCAAATAGAAGAACAGTCAGTTCGACGAAGAAATCTTTTCGGATATCCTATGCCATTCCGAGTGAAATCCAACACAAGCTTCAGCCGAAGATATGGCACAACAACTCTCACAGAGCCTGATTAATGCGTGCGACTCATCCATGCCCAGAAGGAAGCTAAAAGGGCGCGGAACACCCTGCTATTGGTGGACCGATGAGATAAGCAACCTCAGAACGGCCTGCCTACGGGCGAGACTTTGCTAGGAAACTATATCTTTCAAATGTTGGTTGCAGTTGATCTGCGAAAGGTTTTTGAAGAGTGTGCATGCCAAATACCAATTTTTCCATATTTTGTTGCTCTAGAATATTTAAAGCATCGATGTCCCAGCATTAAGTTGCACTAGGACCAAGTGTGTTGAGTTTAAATACAAAAAAAAATAAGCAGTAGGAAATCTCCGTTTACACAGCGAGATTCGAACTCGCGTCTGTAAGCGCGCCAGGCAACACCTCTACCACCGAGGTACAGCAGCATTCTATTGCTCTTTATCAAAATCTGGGAAAATAGCACACATGCAGAAACAATCGCATTCGAATTCGAAAAACAGCATATGAATGTGCATACATGTATGTATGTGTGCACACGCATGCAAAAGACGACGGCGCTTGGCGCTAGCCACCACGTGGTTACAAATACATTTTTTTTAATAACTTCAGTGTTTCTTAACCGATTTGGATAAAATTTATTTAAATGCATTCTTATTGCACTATAGTACATTTATATATTGACGAGTAGCCTACTTAACCAAATTTGGTGGCTGTGGCTCTTATAGTCTATAAGATATGCTCTAGCAGCAGCGCTTGGCCCCACTATGAAAAGTAAATTCTTAAATAACGTCTAAACTAAGAATAGGATATTTATGCAATTTTCAGGACGTAACAAGAGCATTGAAATATGTTTACAAACCAAAGCGCAAATCTATAGTACTTGATTAGTTTATTTTTTTTCGATATGGGGGCGAATGGGGGTATCCAAAATCGGAAATATAATCTGCGTAGTCATATAATCATAATCTACGTGTCCCTTACGAGAAGATATCAGACCAAGTTTGGTGGCCCCAGCTCTTATAGTTTCTGAAATATGCTCAACAAACCGGTTTCAAAAACCGATAAACACTGATTATAAGAAAACGGGGCAACTTATCAATCATTAGAAATAAACCAAGTTTAGCTCTTTAGCACTTATAGTCTCTGAAACCGACACGTTCATACAAAGGGACAAACAAAAAGACAGGCATTGCTAGACCAACTCGGCTAGTGATGCTGACCAAGAATATATATACTTTATGGGGTCGGAGATGCCTCCTTCTGCATTTGCACAAAACCATTACCCTTATTACCCATTTTCAATGGGTTCAGGGTATAAAAATAATCAGCACGAAAAGCCCTCGTTCACACAGCGACGATCTGAACCCGCATCTGGTAGCTCAATATTGTTCCAGTTCCTAACAATTCTAAAAAATTAAAAAAAAAATTTGTGTGAGGTTTTTGTTAGAATTTGTTTTTATTTTATATAATACTTCAAAATAGTATATTGTCCAACGACGCAATCCAGATGAGTATAATTTTCTCTTGCAAAGACTTGAATATGTGCATTCTGTTCAATGCATCTAGCAATTGAATGCATTTCCCATAAAAATCAAGGCATTAAAAAACAAAGAATATCCGAGATTTTTTTTTTTTTACCAACATTGGTTATTTATTTTAAGTATATATTTCTACTTATGTCTTTAGGAATTTTATTAAATAACAATTAACTGATGCCTATATCACCTTGAAATAATTGTCATCGTAACTGGTAAATCTTTTTGCAGGCTGCTTGGTGACGAGGTAGGAAGAATGGACACATAAGTATCGTCGCTTTTTAAAACATTTTCTTCCACAGGGTCGTTAAAATTCCAATTTCTTTTATTGGCAAAAAACAGTAGCATAAGAACAGGCAGATGTATTAATGAGAATCGAAACAACCTACGGGAGCTTCCACTGTCAGATTTGTAGTTAAATTTGTATGCTGTAAAAAAATGTAAAAACATGGTTAATTGTGGACAACATCATAGCGCTTTATTTATATTTGTAAATCGTATTAGAAGTGCTGATTCACTAACGGATTAGTGTTTAACGTTCAGCTCAACTAATGAACTAGCAAGACTCGATCTGTCATAAAAGTTTTGGTAACGCCCACTCTCGCCCTCATAAATTAAAAAAAAAATTTGATATTTCCCAAAATTACAGTTTGAAGATATCCGATTTGAGATTACAGTACTCAATAAAAACGCATTCTACTGTATGAATTTATGATGACACTGTAACCGAGTATGTCGCAGTCGGGTTTAAGTGACCTGTTTAAGCTGCCTATTTAATATTTTAATAAATAAACAAATATTACTTTATTTGTATGCTTTTTTACTATGTTTTCTTGGCAAAGTGTTGTAAGTTGTGCATAGTTCGTTGATAACATATTTGAAAAAAAAAATTGGGCCTGCCTGTGTCTTTTGCCAATGCCATAAAAGAATATTCAATTTAATATATGATCAATTCCAAATTATACAAAAAAAAATAGTAGTGTCTTCGGCACATCGCAAAAAGTTATTTTTGGGTACACAGAAACTGGAGCTTTTTGCGTAAAGTGCCGAAGGCCGTACTATTTTTTTATAATTTGAAATTGATCATATGTTAAATTGAATATTCTTCGTCACAAAATTTTATATCAGAAATTTTGGGGATGGAATGTGCTTTCACCCCTTGATTGTTACCTCATCATTGTTACCATCAGAAATTTGTTGGACTGTTTTTGACAGTTTTACTTTTTCAAAAGATGTTCAGTTTTGATATTTATTAATATTACCATGATGAAGAGTCGATCCCATATTACTTGGCAATTAACAACCAAAGCACATATTCCCGACCCTTAATCTTAGCTGAACGCTGCCTGACGCGTCATCCATACATTTCTCCTAAAACTATCGTTCAAATATTTTGAGGATTGAACTTGGAACAAGTATAAGAGAATGAAGAAAAGTATCGAGACACCATTCTTAATTACTATATCTTTCAAATGTTGGTTGCAGTTGATCTGCGAAAGGTTTTTGAAGAGTGCGCATGCCAAATACCAATTTTTCCTCATTTTGTTGCTCTAGAATATTTAAAGCATCGATGTCCCAGCATTAAGTTGCACTTGGACCAAGTGTGTTGAGTTGAAAAAAAATAAATAAATAAGCAGTAGGAAATCTCCGTTTACACAGCGAGATTCGAACTCGCGTCTGTTAGCGCGCCAGGCAACACCTCTACCACCGAGCTACAGCAGGATTCTATTGCTCTTTATCAAAATCTGGGAAAATAGCATACATGCAGAAACAATCGCATTCGAATTCGAAAAAGAGCATATGAATGTGCATACATGTATGTATGTGTGCACACGCATGCAAAAGACGGCGGCGCTTGGCGCTAGCCACCACGTGGTTACAAATACATTTTTTTTAATAACTTCTATGTTTCTTAACCGATTTGGATGAAATTTGTTTTAATGCATTATTATTGTACTATAGAACATTTATAAGGCTGCTGAACCAAATTTGGTGCCTCTGGCTTGCATAGTTTCTGAAATATGCTCAAGCAGCTGCGCTTGGCCAGGACGTAACAAGAGCATTGAAATCTGTATACAAACCAAAGCACAAGTCTGTAGTACTTGATTTGCAATTTTGCTGGTTTTTTTGATATGGGAGCGAATGTTGGGAGGTATTTGGTGGCTTTAGCTCTTATAGTTTTTAAGACGTGCCCAAAAAACCGGGTCAAAAGACCGATAAACACTGATTATAAGAAATAAACTTGACCTGCGTATGGTATATACAAATATGAAAAGTCCAAGCTCAGCTCTCTAGCCCTTGTAATCTTTGAAATCGATGCGTTCATACAGACGGACGGGCAGACGGACGGACGGACAGACGGACGGACAGGCAGACGTACAGGGCTTAATCGACTAGGCTAGTGATACTGATCAAGAATATATATACTTTATGGGGTCGGAGATGCTTCTGCCTGGTACATACATTTGCACAAAACCATTATACCCTTTATATTGAAAATTAATATGTTCAGGGTATACAAATAAACTTTAAGAAAAAATCAAATCTACGTTGACACAGCGGGATTTTAACTCGCATCTGTTAGCGCGCCAGGCAACATCGCTACCACCGAACTACAGCAGTATTATGATGGCCACTGTCCAAATCTGAGATTAGAAACAAACATGCACAAACAATCGCTTTAGAATTCAAAAAGAGCTCATGCATGTGAATGTGCATATAAGTACATATGTACGTATGTATGTGTGCACACGCATGCAGAAAACGTCTGCGGTTGGAGCTTGCCACCATGTGGTTTGCCAATATACAAACATATTTTCTTCAATAACTTCTGTGTGTCTGAACTGATTTGGATGAAATTTGTTTTAATGCATTCTTATTGTACTAAAGTACATTTATATATTGCCTATTGCAGCCTATTTGGTGGCTCTGTCTCTTATAGTTTCTGAGATATGCTCATGCAGCTGCGATTGGCCCCCACTATAGAAAGTTCATTCTTATAAACTAAGAATAAGATCGTTATGAAATTTTCAGGACGTAATAAGAGCGTTAAAATCTGGAGGCAAACCAAACCGGAAGTCTGTAGACAGCTCGCCGCTGGGTTCTGGGTATCTCCTAGTCGGGCACTGCCGACTAAGGCCATCGTACTTGTTTACTAAGCATTTATAATACCGTCAACTGATTTTGATTAAATTTTTATTTGATTTCAACTTTTGCTAAACAAACACAATCCGATGTTCGATGTAAAATCAAAACAAAACGGCAGAGTGGCTAGTCCGTTATTAGAAAGTTATCTGGGAACACAGCTGTTCGCTACGGGCGAAGCACGACGTAGTGTGCAAAAGCGGCTAGCAATATATACGCGAACTTTTGAAGTTTTGCTACGATAGTCCGATCAGATCGAGTGATATACCGATCGAAAGGTATCGTCTGAACTAGAAGAAAAACATAGCACGTGTGATAGCTCACCCGGTTCATGAGATATAAGCTGTAAACGATTCGGAAACAATTGAAATTTTTGGAGCTGATTGGGCCGTTGGGGGCTTTCAGGCATGTACAAATTTGTGTTTCGTATACGCGTCGAATGGTATTTCACTTATTCAAATCCGATATCTCGTTCAATTGTTATTAGGAAATACAATTTTTTGTCTGTTGCCGAAAAGTCAACGTTAATTTCGGTATACATTTTCGCTTATGATAGCGTTACGATGCCTCTATTCAACTTTGTGGGCTTATTCCCTACCATAAACCAAGAAACTTTTGTTCTACGACTTTTGGAAAAACTCACTAGTTTGGAGGGAAAGCGCTAAAATCCGCTAAAATTGACATCCCCACATTTTCCAAAGATACATGTATCTTCTATATAGTGTTTGAAAGGTATTTAATAGCTTTTAGGCGGTCCTCGTTGTTTTGTTCTTAAGTACGCAGGTAAAAGGTTACAGTTGAAAATAAGTTTTCAATTGCACATTTTGATAATTTAAAAAAAAACGTCGCCTGCGAATATGATAAATATCCACATATCTAGGATAATTCGCATTTGCAAGATATTCCTTATTTAGTGTACATATAACAAAATAACCTGTGTTGCAGCTCAGTTTTTTGTGTCTGTATTTTGACAATATGTGCAATTTGTTTAAATGAATTGAGCTGTTTCTTTGTGCATAACTGTATTTACGGATTGGGTCAACTGATGTTGATTCATTTTGTAAAATTTAAATTAGGAAATTGGAAGGGATTTTGATTCAGTCAAACATCTATTCTGTTTGAATGTTTTTGCTGAAAATCAAATTTCTCTCACTAGTTCTCTCTAACTGTTTCGCTTCTTCTAATATTTCTTTCAACTCATCAGAAACCTCTCCCTTTTGTGGTAATCCAAATAACAGTGTGCTAGGCGACTGTTTGGTGCTAGGATGCTGAGTATTGTTTACAGTATACTCTATTTTCTCAATGATAATTCCCAATGTCCGTGCTCTACTATTTATGCGCTCAACCTGGCCATTTGCTTGTGGAGAGCGTATTGCATTCTTAATGTGTTTTACATTTGCCCCTCTTAATTCGGTTGATGTAAAACAGCTTCCTCGATCAGATATTATACCACTTGGCCTACTTTATTGTCTAAAAATAGTCTCTCAATGCGTTTATTACTTCTTTGCTGTTTGTTGTTTTTGTTGGATACAATCTGACAACCTTTGTGAAACCATCTACTACTGCAAATATATACTTCCTTGCTCTACTGTTGTCTATGGTCCATAATTGTCATTGTGGATTACGTCAAAAGGTTTGTTACCCTTGGGTATACTATGTAGAATTCCCCTTCTTTTCCCGACTTTGATGAAAATGCTATGCATTTAAAACAATTCTCAATAAGGCTTACAATCTTATTTTTCATGTCCGGAAACCAGTGTCTTTTTAAAAGCATCCAACATTTTATCTCTTCCAATGTGTCCCATATGTGATCCTCCATCCCTACCGGCACATAAAATAGTAATCTGTTTTCATTCGTTTTTCTAAATACTACCCCATTTCTTATTTCACACAATTTATGCTCACTTTTCTTTAACAATTTCCTAACATTTTTCACTTTCTCATCTTCCGACATATTACTAAATTTGTTTCAAAACAATTTGCTTCCGTTATCATAATCACATTATTGCACCTTGTTATTGCATCCACATGTTGCATTTGCTTCCTTGCCCTATGCAATAAATCATAATTGAATTCCAGCATTTCTAACGCCCACCTCGCAATTATGGAATTAAGCTCTATCTTATTCAGCGTCAAAGTCAAAGAATTGCAATCCGTCACAATCTGCAAAACGCATATATGATGGCTAAGGTCTCTAGCTCAAAGCTGTGGTATTTCGCTCCGGTTTCCGTTGTTCGTTTTGAAAAATAAAAAACTGGATGCAGCTTGCCATCGCAATGCAGTTCAATGTCATCTCTATTATCATAAAGTGATAGAACAGGCGGTTCTAACAATTTATAATTTAAGCATAAAAACAACTTAGTTCTTTTTCTTCAAACTTTAACTTTCTATCTTTTCTTTGTAAATCGTAACAATAGTTTCGCAATTATGGAAAAATCCTTAATGAATCTTCTAAAATATGAGCATAGCCCCAGAAAACTCAGGTGCTCTTTTCAGGTGTGGGAAAATCGTTGACCGCCTCTCAGCCTTTTTCATCAGCGCTTATTCCATCTTTTGACTTAAGAAATCCTAAGTACTTGACCGTAAATTGCATAAACTCGTATTTGTCTAACCTCAATTCTAATTTATTTTCTACTAATCGACTAAACCCTTCTCTCAAAACTTCTAAATGTTCATCTATATTCTTGCTTGCAATTATAATGTCGTCCATATATACAATCACTTTGTTATCCCTAATCATATCTAAAAATATACTGTTAACAAATCTCTGAAATACTTGACGTGCCGTTTTCAGTCCCATGGGCATTTATCTTACCAATTGGAACCCTGATGCGTTTTCGGCGGTAGTCAGCAACGCGATCGTTGCCGCCGTTTTTGTCTGCGTTTTTTTTTTTTGCTGCAGTCAGCGTCGCTAGCGTGGTCGCCATTTTCGTCTGCGTCTTTTTGGCTGCAGTCAGCCAACAGACTGCTGTTGTTGGCTGGTACACTTTCTGACGCCTTGTAGAAATAGCTGCAAATTTTTTAACAATTTTTTTTTTAATGTGGTCAGCGACACGTCGTTGATTTTCATGTCCACTGCGTGATTTAGTATCCCACTTCTGAATTGTAGGAGCCGTTATAATAATAAAAATACTTGTTCTGTGCACACGTCTATCTTCTTTAAATATTCGCTTAGAAGTGAAGTGACCAAGTCTCTTTCATCTCTTTTTCAACACTTACAAACTAGTGGTGTACAAATAGTTAACGGCTATTTAGAGATGAGAGAGCATTGGCACTATCAGCCTACACTTCTTAACTTTATTTTGACATTTTTCATATCAAATTTAAATTTTTATTAGTAAAATAAACCATTGGAAAACTTGTTAACGTTTTCACCTCAAATCAAAGACAGCTGTTCGCTCCAAATTTACAGAATAGATGTTTACCCAAATCAAAATCCATTCCGTTAACTGATCTAAATTTTTTTAAAGTGATTTCAAATCAGTTGACACATTCCGTAAATACAGTTATTCACAAAGAAACAGCTCAATTCATTTAAACTAATTATTGCCCGCATTATCAATAATAAACGGAGCAAGATATCGAAAGAATAAAATGATAAACTTGTGCTGGGTAGTCGTAAAGTTTCGTTCTTTAGTTTTTGTAGTTTCCGACATCGCTGCGTTCATACAGACGGACATGGCTAAAACGACTCAGCTCGTCGTCCTGATCAAGAATATATATACTTTTCATGGGTTCAGGGTATAAGAAACTGACTAGCAGCACCGGTTATTTTAGCATCACAAACGTATGAATGTCTAATTAAGAGTACACTAAACAAGGAATATTTTGCAAAACCGAATTATCCTAGATATGTGGCATATAGGTACATCTAAAAGCTCTTAAAAATACCGTTCAAACAATATATAGTGGATTTTAGCGTTTTCGCGCCAAGCTAGTGGGTTTTTCCAAAAGTCGTCGAATAAAAGTTTCTTGGTTCATGATAGGGAACAAGCCCACAAAGTTCCATAAAGTCAGCTCAACGCTAACATATGCTAAAATTTATACCGTAATTAACATCAACTTTTCGGAAGCACGCAAAAAATTTATTTTCTTAATAACTATTGAACGAGTTATCAGTTATATTTGAATAAATGAGGTACCCATCAGCTCCAAAAATGTTAATTTTTTCCGAATCGTTTACAGCTTATATCTCATGAACCGGGTGAGCTATCACACGTGCTATGTTTTTCTTCTAGTTCAGACGATACCTTTCGATCGGTAGATCACTCGATCTGATCGGACTATCGTAGCAAAACTTCAAAAGTTTGCGTATATATTGCTAGCCGCTTTTACACACTATGTTGTGCATAGCGCCTTGCGCAGACTACCGTCCGCAGTGGTTGAAAAGACCATCTTATTACTAACGTATCCAAGTCCTCCGCTCTATCTGTTTTTGAAGATTTATATCATCCAACTTTAAGCGTTTCTTAATTCATTCAACCACTTATGCCTAACATGTCAATCTTTTGCTTTCTCGAGGGTAATTACATTTTTGGTTTATTTTATACAGAAAGCAATAACGCCAGGAATGTCATATAAAGTTTATCAAACTTGTCGGTGTCGTTCAAAAGAAGCTGTAAATTATTTTAAGATTTAAGGTATTTAGCTCCTAAGGCTTTAACAGCCATTTGGCAAATAAATGAAGAAAAAAAACAAGTGACAAAGTTGCAGTCGGGTGTGACAGCGGAATACTCGTTCACTGTGTAATAACAACTAAAACATGTACCCAAGCACAATTAATAATAATAAATATATACGAGTATAAAATACCAAAAAAGAAGAAAAGTTATACATCATCGACACCAACTGTTTTGTTTTTGACGAAATTAAATAATAATCTAAGCTGTCCATTTGTCTGATAAAAGAAGAGTTAAATATTATTACCATATTATACTAGTTTCATTTCGTAAACGAGTATAAAAATTACCACCAAAACAGAAGACAGCGGGCGTAATTATTTTGGAATTTTTTTTTCACTACAAATAGTACAGAGTTACTGTTAACATTGTATTTTTATTTATTTTTTTTTATATTTTTAAGCCAATTCAAAATATATCCACAAGCGATAATATTGAAATATTAAATACAGATCCACTTGAAATTGGGATCAATCTTAGCTGTCTCTCAACACATAAACCAAATGGGCAACAGAAATACAAACTGTAAACAAAGTGCACTCTTTATCTCCCACGAACACATACTTTCTCATAAGAATAATTGCTATGTCATCATCATATTTGGGCTTGGATTCATTACAAGAATTCTGAGCCACTCAGTCGGGAAGCAGTTTCATATCAAAATGCACACTTTATTTTAACAATAAATAGCACAATTCATAAAAACTTCTTTTTTTTATTTTTAATGGTTTAATATTAACTACTAAAGTATATATAATGCTGTCTGTCCCCATTGGTGATGGTGATTGGCAATCTACGCATAGGAGAAATTGTCACAGTAGTTTCGTCTTTTTAGAAAATTCAATCCCTAAGCCCAAAGGTCAAAGGTGTATGGGTGAAAGTTTTATTTTTGTGCGATTAGCTCCAAACTCATTTTCAAAGCTTCAAATAAAAAAATATTAACGTCATTTTAAAACTTGGGAAAATTTGACAAAGCCCAAAAGTCAACTATAACAATTTAGAACGTTGCAGTCGGGCGTATCCCACTGCGCAATACTCGTTCAAGGTCTTATTTATTATTGTTATTTTGGAAAAATGTAATTTTTCTAATTTGTTGGGGAGGAAATGGGCGTAGCCGAAACTTTTCGGCTCTATTTTAAAGGAGGTGATCAGAAAACTGTGGATGTTCGCGGCTTACCAGTACCCAGATATAAGAAATTTTTCGATTTGCCCCGCCCCCAGTGAGCGTATCCAAAACACTTTTGTGCGATCGTGAGAGGTCATTAGTAATCTGCCTGAAAAAAATGTATATCTCTAGCTTTAAAACTGAGGGAGATACATCGATTTTATCGAAATGGGTTTGGGCACAGTAGGCGTGGACAGACATTTTTAAGGATCTTTAAAGGGGGTGACCAGTAATCTACCATCCAAATTTGGGAACTATAGCTCTTATTTTTTGGGGGAGGTCACCAGCAATATACATATTAAATTTGGTGACTCCAGCTTTAAAATATTGAGAAATATTCACATTTTATCGATTTGCGATTTGAGGTGTATCGATATATTATCGATTTGCCAGCCTCCCGCTTACTTGTTAAACAAAACATGTGGTAAAATTTGAGTAATTTGACAAGCCAATAGGCAGCAAGCAGTGCAATAAGAGCTAGAGAGTTGAAGTTTGGTTTTTTAAGCTCCTGTATACCATCCGCAGACCAAGTTAATAACGAATTATCGATAACCAGCATATCTACGAAACTATAAAAGTTAGAGCTACCAAATTTGGTTTAATATGTTGTAACAAATACGTAGATCAAGAATACTTCGGTTGTTGGTGACCACAAGTAGAGTGCGCAGCATGCGGAGTGTTTGTGTGTGAGCGGGGTTAGGGTATCTGCTAGTCGGGCGGATCTGACTAGAGCACTCTTACTTATTATTATTAAGATGGACGCCGTTTTTTTTTTATAACTTTGCACTTACCTAGATAACAGAAGTATGCATTTAAAGGCAATGCTTCCAAGGCAAACCAATAATTAGTAACATCAACAAAGGGTGCTACTAATGACAGTCCGCCAATCACGAATGAATATCGTAATGCAGTTCGGCGACAAAGCTCCGGATTGGTAACAGCCATCATACGATAACCAGCACGTGAGTAATCCGGTCGCAGGTTCCATGAAAGAGCATTGAAGTGTGGGAACTGCCAGGCGTACAAAATTCCAGCTAAAATCATCGCGCCCACATCCAGACTTCCAGCGCAACCCGCCCACCCCATTAGTGGGGGTATTGCTCCAACAACTGAGCCTACCCATGTGTTGGCAATACTAACGCGTTTCATTGGTGTGTAAATAGTAGTGTATAGAAAAAGGTTCCCAGCACCCAATGCTGCTGTTAACCCGTTGACACCAAAATACAACATACATAATCCTGTTGTCGCTGATGCAAATGCAAAGCTAACTGCTTTAAGTGGAGTTATTTGACCAGTAACCAACACACGGTTTTTTGTTCTAGACATTTGAGAATCAAAAGGAACTTCATGGTACTGGTTTATAGCATTCGCCGCTGCAGAAGCCAAACCTGTTCCCAATGTGCACATTACAAATGTGGTTAAGTCAAATGCAGCAGGTGCCATAGCATATCCTCCCATTGTTGTTATAACAACTAATGCTGTTGGGAAAATTTATTATTTATTTTTAAAGAACATTTTCATCAAACTTACATGTAAGACGAAATTTTGAAAGTTTTTTGTATTCAGTAATCGGGCTCCCCTTATATGTGTAGGGACTCGGCATCCATGGATGAAACTCTACCGATATTTTATTATTTTGTGCCTCGTCCCGGTCATTGAGTATCCGAGACTCATTTGGCTCAACACATGGCAGTGCATTTTTTTCCGCATGTAATTTCGAATTTGAAGGTCTTGATATTGTAGAAAACTAATAATAAGCGTATTACTCTTTGTAATGTCGATACATAGCATAACACTTTTCAACTTACCCGAATCAGATTATTTTCTGCAGAAATTATCTGAGTTGTTAAACACTCAAGGGAACTTAGTTTATATAATCTACGAAACATGTTGTACTTATTTTTATCCTAGAGGTTTGTTTAATATTTATATCATTTTTGAAAGGTAATATTATGACAGCCTATCATTAACAGGTTAAATTAAGATAAATATATCGGTTCGATTTTCTTATGTATGTCACTATTGCAGTTATTGTTTATCGCATTAAATAATGCCCCCGGCCGCGCAAGTTATACAATGAATTTTACACATCAATACTATCAGTATAATATCAGATCGTTCTGAATAAGTTCAATTGAACTAGCCACTTATCTGCACTAACGAACATATGCGTAAAATTGTGGATGTGTGTCAAGTTAGCGACTGTCATTTAAAGATTTAACGATAATTTATTTATTTAATATAAACAGTCGACAAAGCGAGTGTCAACGAAAATGTTTAGGTACATAAAATATAAATATATACATATAGATATTACAAGCTAAAAGCCTAACGAGTAACAAAGATTTCTAATAACATCACCGACACGGTTGGGGTATTTTATTTTTCTGCCAGTCCGGCTAGCTATGCCCCTAAACACAGCTAATTATTGTCAGTGGCGTTATTAGAACCTACAGCTAAATAGGAAGGCGTTAGTAGTAGAAATATAAATTTAAATGTAAATTCAAATTAAATTACATACAAAATATTCAAGAAAGGTGAAAGAAACAATATTATTAATAATAATAATTAGTCTTTGATAAAAAATAAGAAAGGAAAGAAACAGAGATGGAAAATCACTGACCCGATGGGGGTATTTTTTAGCCCGTCCGGCAAGCTATGCCCCTGATCACCGCTAGGTGTGGACTGTGATTTCCCGAAGATATCCTGAAAGCAAAGCTTTGATTAGTGGAAGAGAGAGTTTTGAGGAGAGTTTTGAAGGCACGAAAAGAATTCTGCAACGCGTAGTCCGTCAAGAAAGTAGGCAGAAATAAGGATAATAATTTCTAGTACGTCTAAAGGGAACAAAGAAGTTCAAGCGACCTAAAAGAAACGAGGAATCAATGTCGCCAATAATCAACTTACGTAGGAAAACAACACCAAGGATTGTCCTACGGTTGGTTAGAGACGGATGATTAAGGAGTAAAAGTCTGCTGGAGTACGATGGCAGACGAAGATTGGGATCCCAGTTTAAACCATGTAAAGCATAGAGCAGAAATTGCTTCTGGACGGACTCAATACGATCCTGGTGGACTTTATACTGCGGACACCAGATACACGAGCAGTATTCCAGGATTGGGCGGACAAGTGAAATCTAGAGAAGTTTTATTGTGAAGGGATCGTTGAACTCCTTCGGGATATGTGAAAATTGAAGTTCAGCATTGAATCAAAGACAACTCCAAGGTCTTTTACTGTTAGTATATGTTGCCATGAAACATTGTCAATTGTATATCTAACTGAATGTGACATAGAACGACTAAAAGTCATAAACATGAACTTTGAACAATTTATATTCATCTGATTGGCCGAACACCAAAGTTGCATGGAGTTCAAATCATTCTGTAAACTAGTGAGGTGTAGGAAATCGGCGTACGAGTAAATAAGTTGAACATCATCTGCATATATAAGTATGCGAGCATGTGATATTATAGAGGGGGGTCATTTATGAAAAGAGTAAACTTCTACCCTTTAGATAAGATAAAATCCAATAAAGAAGAGAGGGAGGGAAACTAATACGGTCGAGTTTTTTTTCATGGTATACAGAATCAAATGATTTACTGAAGTCGGTGTAAATGACATCAGTTTTTGCCAGAAAAGCATAATTTACCAGCGAGGTAAATTCAAGCAAGTTGGTCGTAGTTGACCGGCACTTAATAAATCCATGCTGAAAAGGGGATAGAAGTGATTTGCAGAGATGCTGCAAAGTGGAAGTAATTATTTTTTCAAATTTAGGTAAAGCAGACAGTTTTGCAATGCCCCTATAGTTTGCTATTTCAGACCTACTAACTGTTTTGTGGAGAGGAATGATAAACGATACTTTCCAAAGAGATGGAAAAACTGCAGATTCAAGGGATAGATTAATAAGCCTTAGCAATGAGCGAAGAAGGGAAGTACTACACTCTTTGAGTAGTAAACTAGCAATGTTGTCGGGCCCAGAAGAGTATGAAGTTTTTAAAGATTTAATAGCAGAAAGAAGGGAGGTGTGGCTAATGATAGGCATAGAGATAAAATAAGAACGAACAATGTGGTAAGGATAAAACATATTAACAGAGGAGACAGAGGAATATGTTGACTGAAAGAATTTAATGTGCTACAAAACCTCGTATATACGATTAAGACTATAGTTTAACCTACATTTTGTGACAAACGCGACCCAGGTGGGGAAATTTTTCGAGGGGAGTAGCCCTGTTCATCGCATGACGATTAGCGTGAGTTGACAGGGCCAAAATCCAGAGTGACCACAGAGACAGACGGTGGAGACTGCCGAGGAGATGACAGGCAGAATAATAGAAAGAGGCGACAACACATTTTTTTGGCGGGACTGCAACAAAAGGAATTGGTGAAGTGTGGCCAGAAGAGGCAAATTCGAATTCAGAGTTATGCACAGGCGCACAGACCCCGTATAAAGAGTGCTGTCTGTATTAAAGTTCGGCATAACTGTGAAAGTAAAAATGTCTGAATTTTTTGTAATTTGGTGTTTGTTTCCAACAGGTGGCCAACAACAGGTCACGCCACAGTTTAATTTCGAGGCCCTATTTTTTTTTCACTCTGCTGCGGCCCAATATTGCCTTGGAGTACACATACATGCGGCAGCCTTCATGCACTGATGTTGTTTTTTGATTGGAACCACCATCATCTTACCTCTCTGCGTCCTTCCAAAAACCGAGTGAGTGTGTTCCAGCAAAGGCCGACACCGCAACGATCTGCAGCGGCTCCTGTCGCCATAGCAGCCGCAGATCAGTCGTCCATATCGCGGCTACATAAATCGCATATGCGAGCATATTAGTGGCCCAAACAGTGGCACGTCCAAAATATCCTTTTGCGGCGACCAATAGGGTCGAACGAGCGGCGCTTGTAAGCCCAGATAATTGTTGCACGCCTGTCAAATTAGCTGTTAAGAAAGTTGGCTATTTTTTTTTTTATCTATTTATTTATTTATTAATTTATCGTCTTATTAATTTAATTATTTATTGCGTATTTATTTATATATTTATGAATTTATTTATTAATTTATTTATCCCATTATTCACGTAATTTCCATTGTTAAATCCGGCATTCGGATTTTGGCAAATTTGTCTACATTGGCAAATATATATATATATATATATGTATCACAGTCTGGCCACCGGTGCGAGGCAGAAGTATCTATCTTATATTGATGGATCCCCACCTCTTTTTACTTTTATTGGACCTCCGATAGGGTAGGATAGGGATTGAGGGAACGTTAAGCAACAGCATATCTGCGCCGTGCCCAATTTACAGTGGCATAAATCTACTCCTTCTCTGAATTCATATTTGGAAAAATTTCGCCCTTGTTCGATTTTTTAATGTATACGCTTAAATTGTAAACGCCCGCCAAACATTAAGCACTGCCATCTAGTGGCCAACCTGTTCAACTAACGTAAGAAAATAAATGTTTATTTATTCAATTGTAATTGTGAGCGAAACAAACATGATGTGTGAGAAAGCGTGGGGGAGGGAGAATCACCGAGGCCATGGAATAAGTCGGCTGTCAGTTCCAATTAAAGAGCAGTGGCATTCAAATTCAAATAGCCGTTGCAGGAAGGGCGGGTACGTCGTGGCCGATAACACCGGGCCTGCCAACTCGTCCGATCATTTGTGTGTATGTAGGTACGTTCATGTGTAGTATTGTGAAGGTTGTATTGTTTTGGAATTTTGTACCGTCTAATGACAGGGTTGAGGTTACCCACCCCTGGGAATACTGAGCTAGCTGAAGATTGGTAGTATAGTTCTAGAGAAAATTAAAAAATGTTCAACCAATCTCAGGTTGTTCATTCATTAAGCCTATCGAACTGCTATTTTACATATGAACGGAACCATTGCCAGGATTCAGTGTTAAGTAATGTTATGAAGATATTAGGCGAAAAGTATATATATTTGAAATTGTTTTGATTTACTTACAATATTTTGAGACTTTTCAATGATTCACCTTAGCAAATATAATAATAAATATTAAATAAAATATTTATAAAAAAAATCTGTTTTATTCAGCAATGCTAGTATTTATACATATACACATATTTTGAATTATTCATTCAATGACTTATGCAAACATTTTTGAGTTATTATTCAATGACTTATGCCAAATATCTGGCAGATATTGGCAACTACTTGCACATATATTGAAAATTTTTTCACGACAATGGCCCAAAATGCACGGTAATATACAGAAAATAAATCAAAAGGACAAAAATATTTCTTTTGAAATCATGAAAATCGTTAGTGGGGTTTTTGAAATATTTTCATTTTTGTATTTGATTTATTTTTGTCATTGTCAAAAAAATAAAGCTAGATGGCATTAATTGTGCGGCAGCTTTTTTACATTAGCCAATTGAATATATTTGTTCACAGACAATGTTCCATTTTGCACAATAATTTACTTCAATTATATCAAAAAGACAAACATTTTCCTTTTTAAACCACTTGTGCGGTAGCCATTTTACATTTGTCAGTTAAATATTTTAAAATAAATTAAATATTTGTTCACAGACAATCTCCCATTTTGCACGATAATTTACTAAAAAGAAATCAAATAAACCAATATTTTACTTTTAAATCATCAAAACCGTTAGTAGGGTTTTTGAGAAATTTCTATTTATCTGTCATATTGGATTTAGTGGTTATCAAAAAAATAAAGCTTTGTGTCACCACTTGTGCGGCAGCCATTTTACATTTGTCAATTAAATATATTTTTCTTACAGATAATGTGCCATTTGGCACGGTAATTTACTAAAAAGATCTCAAAGAGACAACCATTTTGCTTCCTAAATCATCAAAATCGTTAGCATGATTTTTGAGATATATTGATTTCGCATTTGGGATCTATAATTTGGGACTTCGCAACAGCCACTTTCGCCCGGCGGGTCGATAGTATACTGGTCGATGCTGCGGAAATATTCGCAGGGCTGCATTTCGATTTTAGCTGAAGACATTTAGTTAGGTAGGTATTTTTTTAGCGATGATCGACACGTTCAAAAGGAAATATTCGTATGTATGTGTAAGGAATGATTAAGTAAAAGAATTAGTATATTAATCATTTTAGCCAAGAAAGATAGGAAATTGGACCGTACGTTAAATTTTGCATTTAATATAACTTATATTTAAATTGCAGACGGATGTAGTTCGTATGTGGATGACATCCTCGAAGTCGGGTGGCAGCAAGCAGGTCCACGATTTGATCTTCCACTTTAATATTACTTATTGTAATGTTCAGCTTTCATAAACATAAGTTTAAATTTTGATGGTTTATTTTTATTTTTATTAATTTAATTATTTTATTATTTTTAAGGCAACACAATGGCAGTTTCATATTATTTCGGTTCAATTATCGATAAATATACATATATATCGGCCGTCAGTTAACTGGTGAGCAAGGGGACTAACGTGTAATTATTACTTGAATAATACGCTCCGTTCCTGCACACACTGTTAGAAGTGCAACTATACTCTCCTCGTGAGGGAGGCTGGAAGCAGGTCCGTGGCATGGTCATGTCTCTGCCAAGGGTAGTCGGGCAAAGAGAAGACAACTCTTCAGAAAATTACCCCAATCCAGTCTGGCCACCGGTGCGAGGCAGAAGTATCTGTCTTATATTGATCGATCCCCACCTCTTTTTACTTTTATTGGACCTCCGATAGGGTAGGATAGGGATTGAGGGAACGTTATGCAACAGCATATCTGCGCCGTGCCCAATTTACAGTGGCATAAATCTACTCCTTCTCTGAATTCATATTTGGAAAAATTTCGCCCTTGTTCGATTTTTTAATGTATACGCTTAAATTGTAAACGCCCGCCAAACATTAAGCACTGCCATCTAGTGGCCAACCTGTTCAACTAACGTAAGAAAATAAATGTTTATTTATTCAATTGTAATTGTGAGCGAAACACACATGATGTGTGTTCAGTTCCAATTAAAGAGCAGTGGCATTCAAATTCAAATAGCCGTTGCAGGAAGGGCGGGTACGTCGTGGCCGATAACACTTGCCTACCAACTCGTCCGATCATTTGTGTGTATGTAGGTACGTTCATGTGTAGTATTGTGAAGGTTGTATTGTTTTGGAATTTTGTACCGTCTAATGACAGGGTTGAGGTTACCCACCCCTGGGAATACTGAGCTTGCTGAAGATTGGTAGTATAGTTCTAGAGAAAATTAAAAAATGTTCAACCAATCTCCATTTTGCACGATAATTTACTAAAAAGAAATCAAATAAACCAATATTTTGCTTTTAAATCATCAAAACCGTTAGTAGGGTTTTTGAGAAATTTCTATTTATCTGTCATATTGGATTTAGTGGTTATCAAAAAAATAAAGCTTTGTGTCACCACTTGTGCGGCAGCCATTTTACATTTGTCAATTAAATATATTTTTCTTACAGATAATGTGCCATTTGGCACGGTAATTTACTAAAAAGATCTCAAAAAGACAACCATTTTGCTTCCTAAATCATCAAAATCGTTGGTATGATTTTTGAGATATATTGATTTCGCATTTGGGATCTATAATTTGGGACTTCGCAACAGCCACTTTCGCCCGGCGGGTCGATAGTATACTGGTCGATGCTGCGGAAATATTCGCAGGGCTGCATTTCGATTTTAGCTGAAGACATTTAGTTAGGTAGGTATTTTTTTAGCGATGATCGACACGTTCAAAAGGAAATATTCGTATGTATGTGTAAGGAATGATTAAGTAAAAGAATTAGTATATTAATCATTTTAGCCAAGAAAGATAGGAAATTGGACCGTACGTTAAATTTTGCATTTAATATAACTTATATTTAAATTGCAGACGGATGTAGTTCGTATGTGGATGACATCCTCGAAGTCGGGCGGCAGCAAGCAGGTCCACGATTTGATCTTCCACTTTAATATTACTTATTGTAATGTTCAGCTTTCATAAACATAAGTTTAAATTTTGATGGTTTATTTTTATTTTTATTAATTTAATTATTTTATTATTTTTAAGGCAACACAATGGCAGTTTCATATTATTTCGGTTCAATTATCGATAAATATACATATATATCGGCCGTCAGTTAACTGGTGAGCAAGGGGACTAACGTGTAATTATTACTTGAATAATACGCTCCGTTCCTGCACACACTGTTAGAAGTGCAACTATACTCTCCTCGTGAGGGAGGCTGGAAGCAGGTCCTTGGCATGGTCATGTCTCTGCCAAGGGTGCTGACTAATGGTAGTCGGGCAAAGAGAAGACAACTCTTCAGAAAATTACCCCAATCCAAGGTGGAACAGCATATGCTGAATGATTCATGACCGAGGGGGTGCTCGGCCGTTAGTATGTGGACCATGGATACCTGCCGCCCTCCAGTTTTTGTTTTCGACCTCCCGCGGAAGTCGAGCTATGCCGCGGGCGAACTCCCCTTCCAGTTCATTTTTGGAATTCAAAATGAACCAAAATATTAATATAAATATTGAGTCTGAAGCGGCTCAAATAGCATCACCCCAGGTTTAAATCTGAACGGATGAGCGTATTTCTGGCACCGCACCTGTGAGGCAGCCGGCCTCCACCTTCCCAAGCGGTGATGTTGGTCACCAAGGAGAGGATCCGGAAAGACCACCAACTTCCTTGGATAAAGAGTTGGAGTGGGTCCGATAGAGCATTGGTGTCTGAATCGGACTCTGACGTCACACTCACCTATCTCGACGAAGCATCTAGTGGGATCTCTCAGAGATGCTGTCTGACGGATGCAGGCACTCAGGTAGCACGTCTACATTTAGACCCTGAGATCGCCTTCGTTAAGATGATAAAACCGAGAAAAGAAGCTGTTCAAAGCAGCTATCGCCAAAAGGCTTTCCAGAGCAGCTGCTCTGAAAGCTGCAAAGGTACCCCCGCTGACGCCAAGGACAAAAGGGGTCGCTCAGACGAAAAGTGTCCAGAGCTCGGTTTTCTCAAAGAATCCGAAAAAACAGTCATTCGGAGTCGACAGCGCCATTGTAGAGTCGGGAGGCGAGCGGTGTCAAGCTCGGTTTCATCGCGACTGATAGATCGTCACCTCTGACAGCGGAGCAAATGACAACGCTAAAGACGGCGATCTTATCGTCCACCCTGACGTGTGTGCCGCCAGGTGTAAAGCCAAAGTTCGAGGGGGTTTGTTCAGAAGCAGGATTGGCTCATGCTCGTCTGCTACGACAACAACGCATCCGAGTGGGTGATGGAGAACTTCAGCCAGATCAAGGCCTTCGAAATTAAAGTTCGCTCGAAGTTGAACTGTTGGAGGGAAGCCAGTTCCCACGGGCGCACTGGGGTAGCGGACCACGAGTGGCGCCATGCTGCATTTAGCCATCATGGTGGATGACGCGTCGCTGCAGTCGTTGATTAAGTGCGGCGGAAAATTCTGGTACTGTTTTGGCAGGGCCCGACTTATCGTTAAGAACACGGCACTTAAAGAAAAGCGCAGCGCCAGTCCCTCTACGAGGGACGCTAAAGCAACAGTCGTGGTGCCGGCTGCTACTGCATAGTACTGGGCTAATGGTTCAACCTGTGATCAGGCTCCCGATGCGGCAGATTCGCAATAAAGGCAGGTAGTGGTTGCCTCATCTAGCAGAGGCATTGGTCTCGCTAGGGGAGCGGTCCGCGGCTGGACCTCGAGCGCAAGCAAACAGGGGCCGCAGCAGCAGCGACTGGCAGCTAGCAAGGCGGTAAGTACATTGAGTTACAAGGCGTCCAAGCTACCGCAGGGTGTTCCAGTGGGGACTCTGCACAGAGGATGACGAGACAACAAAGCACATTTTATGTAATTTCCTACTGCGCCACAGATCAGAAATTCTTCGACAAGGGATCTCCTTCATAAGGGAGCGTCTCTTGTCCCCATAGGGATTCCCATGGCACAAAAGACCGCACTTCGGTCGCTGTGCCACTAAAATCTCTGTGGTGAGACTCCCTTACAAATAATAATAATACATATATATCGCTTTTATATTTTATACTCGTTCACGAAGTGAAACTAGTATATTGGGTTTTTGCAATGTCATGTTGTCCGTCCGTCTGTCCGTATTAACGCAATTTTTACTCGTGTATACCCGTGGATGCGCCCACTGTGGGCGTGTCATTTCAATTTAATCTATATATCTCCCTCACTTTTAAAGCTAAATGCATAAAATGTATACCGACAGATTGCTGATGACCTCCTCTAAAAATCGCATCTAAACTTTTTTGTTACGCCCACTACCGCGCCCACAATGTCCAAAACTCGATATGTGCACAACACCAATGATGCCAGTGCAACATTGCTAGCGCCATCTATTGCATATTTTCGGTAAATATTTTTGTTCGGTTGTCACTGCTTACAGAGACTGACTGCTTACAGAAGCTGACTGCTACACTATTTCAAATTGTTGGAATTTGCATGCGGTTGATTGCTGATTGATTTTGCACTTGCCGTACATGTAACTTGAGTTTTGTCACAACGTGATCAACTAGTAGTGCAGTGGTGCAGTTTAAAATGCGGCGAAAATTCTCATATTTATTTATTTGCATTCTCTGTCAAGTATAAATATACATACACACATAAATATACATATATTTAATAAAAGTCCCTAACATTACTGGGACTATAACTTCTGTTATACTCATTCAGCTTCAATTGGAATTCTATATCCAAAGCGAAATGGTCGGTGTCGATGATGACTAACACGCTGTTAAGGTGACAGTTGAATTCGCGCAGAGGCCAACTTTTTTTTTTGTTGGTATTTTATACTTGTATATTATTATTATTAATACACATGTACATGTTTTAGTTGTTATTACACTGTGAACGAGTAATCCGCTGTCGGTTACACCCAATTGCAACGTTCTCACTTGTTAACATTTGGTTTGTGCACACGTATCTGTTAAGTAAATTATTTTTCGAATTTTAAACGTGAAGTTCTAACTTTACATTCCCCCTACAGGTGAATTGATACGAGATTCACACTTCAATTTTATTATAATTAATTTCAATTTTGGTAGACTTAAAGTTGAGTTTGCTGTTTTAACATCTACTATGCGCATTTAACCATCCTTGCCAACATATAATCTAACGACTCGTCCTCGCTTCCATCTATCTTGTGAGGTAGATTCGTCCATGACGATGACCATATCATCCAGTTTTACGGGTTCCGTTTTATCATGCCACTTGCTACATAAATGATCTTTTAATGCTTGTGCAATGCGGCATTGTTTCTTAAGACATACTCTATTTTCCAGTGGATGTGGTGTTTCGGTTGCGTTGGCGCATCCTATTAATAAATGGTTGGGCGTTAAAGGTTTATCATCATCATGAGCAAGTAGCAATTCTGTGAATTAAAAATTTGTTGCTTCTATCAATGCTGAGCGTAAAGTCTCGACACGTGGAGCGACATCATGAAGGGTTTTTCGAAGCAACAATTAGACGTTCCCAACATCCTCCAGCGTTGCTGTTCGATTGGCAGTTTAATATCCATTCAATATTGTTTATAAACTTTTCGATGTTCAGCAAGCGGCCATTGCAGCTACTTCCTTTTGTGCACCTACAAAATTCTCATTACATCATCACACCACGACTCCACGACGAGTGATGAAATTTCGTAGAGCGACAATAAAGGAATCTGTGGAAAGATCTTCAGCGATCTCCAAGTGTGTTGCTCATATAGGTAAGTAGGTAAACATTACTGCCCAGCGTTTTCCTCGACGACGGCCAATGGAGATATTAATTGGTCCAAAAAGAGCAACACCACAGTAGGAAAATGATCTAACATACTGTGTTAGTCTGTCAATTGGAAGTTGATCCATGAGCGGCGCTACAGGTTGACTTCGATCAGCAATACATTTTGTGCAGTCTCGTTGCATCCGCTTTAAGAAAGATTTGTTGACGGCACTCGTTGACGATACCATTCTAATAATGATTTGTTATGAAAATGTTGTAAATGTAACTAAGGATGAGACGCAGTGATTTCTTGGCAATAATATTGGTTGTCGTGCACTAAATGATAGATAAGTCGCTTCATTAAATAGCCCAGATAAACGAATCAATCCATCGCTCTCCATATACAGCGACATTTTATAGATACGACTAGCTTCTGAGAGAGGCAGTTTCTTTGCTAAAGTTGAGACTTTTATCAGCAAATGCATCTTGTTGTACCGTCTTGCAGAACATTAATTTGGCGTCTGTCAGCTCTATGGACGATAAAGGACCCTTTACACTCTCTTTGCCTTCCGGTTCATGACATCTCCATATTTTCTTAGCCCGTATTACCCAGACAACAACTCGGATCAACCTTAAGTAAGATGAAAATTTAGAAATATCTATAAAAGGTACACTCACGTGACACTTCAAAATGGTTGTATTCACGACTTCTTATGCAATAGGCATCTTTATATTCATCTGTGGCCATTCTTCTGGTGATGCTTTTCAGAAAGTCGGTATATTAAGCCACAGGCTGTTATGGCTATTCACAGCAATGTTTCCTTGCTGCATCCGCTGGGTTTTCGGCAGACGGTAGAAACCTCCATTGATTTGGGTGAGTTGTTGACAAAATTTCTATAACTCGGTGTGCAACATATGGAATAATATTCCATTCAGTGGAATGAACCCACTATAAAGTTGTATTTGAATCACTTCAAATTAAAATTTTTTGTAGTTTTACATATTGGTGTTTCTCTATCAGTGTTTTCAAGCATACTCCCAAAACTGCGGCGTGCAGCTCTAATCGAGGGATCGATGAAAACTGGGTTGGCGCAAGACGTGTTTTTCCCATACCAAAGGTTACATCAGTTCCACAGTGGTAGGTTCGACGAAGATAAAATGACTAGCATCTACATACATATGTAATTCAATATTGTAATTGTGTCTTAAATTGAGTGAATAACATGGCGGTATGTGAAGTTTATGCATGCCTTGTAGTTCCTTCCAACAACATTCCAATTGTGGATGTAAGTTTCTTGGCAAAACTTCATCCCATTCCATTTGGTGAAACCAAGTATTTTTATACCCTGAACACATTGAAAATGGGTACAAAGGGTATATTGGTTTTGTGCAAATGTATGTAACAGGCAGAAGGAAGCATCTCTGACCGCATGAAGTACATATATTCTTGATCAGGACGACGAGCCCAGTCGATTTAGCCATATCCGTCTGTCCGTCCGTCCGTCTGTCCGTCCGTCTGTATGAATGCAGCGATCTCGGAAAATACAAAAGCTAGAGACCTCAACTTATCGACTTTAGATTCTCCTAATCCATACGCAGCACAAGTTTATCTTTTTTTTCGATATCTTGCTCCGTTTCATTATTATCGATAAATATCGATGTTTCAACTTGCTATTCTTGGCATATCTCGGAGACTATAAGAGCTAGAGCCATCAAATTTGGTTTAATATGTGCTCGTAAGTATTACGAATATTTCGGATTTTGGATACCTACCCCCATTAGAACCCATATCAAAAAAACGCGAATCAAATACTAGAGACTTGCGCTTGGGTTTGTACATAGATTTGGATGTTCTCATTAAGCACTGATAAAGATCATACTCTTAGTTTAGCAGTTATTCAAGAATTCATTTACCACAGTGTGGCCAAGCGCAGCCGATGTGTAAAGTGCGCAGTTTGCAGTAGCGATGTATTTTCACAATTTCTTTGCACACTGAAATGGCGTGTTCATCGTCGTCAAAACTTATGACTAAATCATCTAAGTAATTTTGCTTAAGAATTGCGTCCACGGCTTCTGGCATTTCCTAAGAATTCTTATGTATTCTGCACAATATGGGAAATACACTGCTCCGAAAATTTGCGTTGTCTTGGCGAAATCCTCATGTCGGATTGGAATCTGTGAGAACATTTTCTAATGTCAGCGGCAACTAAAAATTCTCCCTTTCGGAACTGCAATAATATTGATATGAGTGGATTAGTTTGTTCAGGACCCTTCGATAATGACGAATTTAGGGACACTCCATGGTTCGTTAATTTGGCGTCAAAAACGATTCTCAATTTATCCGGCTTGTGTACAGCCTGCACTGAAAAATGCGGTAAGTACAATGTTTGTTTTGTGTTATCGCTGAGTTTATCTGGTGTTAATTTTCGAGCATAACCCTTTTTCAAATACTTATACATTTCTTGTTTGTATTTATTTGCATACTCAGCGTTCTGTCGCATCTTTTTCTCAATACTTAACAGACGGTTTTCAGCCATATTATAGCTGTTTGGTAATTCTATGTTTTCTTTCCAGAGTAATCCTATCTGGAAATGGTTTTCATGCTGAATAGTGGTTTCTAACAAGATTTTCATTGTTCGGATATCTTCAGATTCCCATATCCCCAAATCGTTAGTACCAAAATATTCAGTTGCAAAGTACTCTTTAACTAATCATGGAGTTCATCGCTTTTAATGTGTGTCATTAATGCATTCGGGCACTTATCTTTGGTTGGCTTATATGCCAAGGGCTGTTGGGTTCCGGTCAGACCCATCTTAGTTGCAATCTTTTTATCAATGTTATGAAACTGCCTTTCTCAAACATAGCAAAGGTTTCAAATTTACTATTTGGACCATGCAACTAGATTAAACAATTGATTAATTGACCAAGTGCTAGTATTACAAGTGAGTAAGGGACTCGTCTTTTCCACTTCCTCTCTTTGACGTTTGAAGAAAGTGTTATGTAAAGTCTGGTGATGTGCACGTGTACAGCCATCTATACCATTTACTAATTTGTCTAAAAGTGTAGGATTATGTAAGTGTTGACGACAATTTGCAGATGACAGAAATGCTACTACACAGCGCACCTAAGAGGCCAAATTTATTACCTGTTCAAGTTTGTTTTATTTTTGCAAGTTATGAATGAACGAGAATTTCCGGACGTCCAAAACGAAATTTCAGTTCTTCTATAACCTTTGGAACATCATCCAGGTATATCAGCATAGGGGTTCCATTTCTTCTATTGCCTCTTTTGATTCTCCAACTAGACAACTGTGAAGTCGGATCAGATTTTGTCGGTTATTATAGTTGAACTCGCTAGTGGTATCATTGTAGTTGGCAATGAATAACGACCATTGCTCAGCTGTACCTGAAAATGACGGCAAGTCATAGAGTTTTGCATGGCTTTTGACGTGGTGTGTTGCTGTTTGTAAGGAGAGAGAGTTATTATTGACATGACTAAGAAATTTATCAGATACTTTGTTTGGATTTGGAGACCTGATACTGGCTCCGGTATAACTTTGTCTTTCACTATTTCGGCGTGATTGAGATGACAGAATATTATCAGCTGTTTCATCTGGGCTTGGAGGCTTGATACTGAAAGCAACATAACTTTGCTGCTCACTATTTTTTCGTTCAGTTTTAACCCGTTGGCTAATACACGCTATATCTCTTTGATTTTGTAGTACAGCCGAAGTAAGTTCCTTTAAATATGTAATCTGTCTTGCCTTTTTTTCACAATGTCCAGCTAAGTCTCAAAATCACCTCCTGAAGCAACTTTACTTTTCTTGCTTCTTAAGTTGTATCTGCTCATCCATTGAGTAATAAAATACAGAGCGGAATTTTGGATCTCGAGCTTTTACTCAAAATACTTTCTGTGCGACGATGCGGTTCCAAACACAAAATGGAAACGCAACGCCCAGTTGTCTATGCGCGCATATTCTGTTGCTGTGCCTTGCAAAGTCACAAACATACGTCTTCTTCTTCTTGGCTTGGTTTCTACTTGCAGCAGGCCGGCCAAATTTTATAATTTTTCAATTTTAGGCGACCAGCACACCCTTTCCCTGAGTAGGGTATTTTAACTTTTCCTAAGTGCTGCTATTACTGATTCAAAAACTTCTAAATAAAATAGTATATCAATGTGAGGGAAAAATTTTAGTTCTTATTTGTTTCATTACAATTGGAACTATTATTTAAAATATGTTTTGTATAAACATTTCATATAATAATTGCATAAATAAGGGTAATTATGCCTCGACGGCGCCTAAATAATACACACATTGTCGAGCCAATGCAAAAGTATTTGTGTGCTCAGCCCTTTAACATGCATGAAAACCTGAAGGTTGCAACTTCTTTTCAACACGCGACGTCACAACTGAAGTTTCAATGCTAGTGTGCAATTTTTGCATGTCGAAAAGAAGCCGATGTGACGTCACGTCGTCGCGCCGAATTAGGGACCATTTGATTTTTTTTACTATGCTACTTAGGCAGGCAAAAGTTCTAGCTTCTGACGCCTCGCCTCGCTTAAGCAACAACAACAGCACTGCGTCGACGAATGAAGACAGACGACGAAAAAGTTTCTGTCTCTTTTCGTCGTGGGCTGGTGGCTATGATCTGCACTCTTCTTTGCTTTTTGCTGAACCCCGCGCCCCGCGAAGATGCCCACGAACGCATCTATGCACGGAAACTTCGATCAAAACAGAATAGAGGACAATGCAAACTGTTGTTGCTTTCAGAGTTTTGTTGTTGCATCCTATGGTAAATTTGCCTGTGGTTTGACTTTGTGTTTGCAGACTAACCGCATCTCATTCTCATAAAGTGTTAACGGTAATAAAAGCTCGGATCCAAAATTCCGCTCCTTATTTTATTACTCAATGCTGCTCATCAAATACAGGATACTAGTTCATAGGAACTGTTGATTATTAAATTCGTAAACACCACTCTGGCAATTCGTTGGGAGGAATTTATTTGCCCTGGCGGCTAGCTATGATCCTACTCACAGCTGTTTATGATCAGTCAGGTGGATATAACGAAATTAATAATACACTAAACACACATGTAAGTCTTCCTTCAATCTCACAATCGTCAAATTGTTTGAAGCAAATGTATTTTTATATTCTTAGCGCGTGGCAGTGGCGCTACTCAATATCCGCAGATCTCAAAATTACCATTCGCAATTGTTGCAGTTGGCAATGCTGTTTGGAACACACACATATACCAAACTGCAGACACAAATTTTCTGTATACTTAAAGCGTCAAGTCAATGCAATTTATGGCGCATTGCAGTGTCGCCATTAAATACCGGCAACTTGTTTTGACCTTGGAGGTTACGTGCGTTTGTAATCTTTACTTGTATATATCGTATAAATACTTAGATTTTTACAAACGTACACTGTTCTAGTCGCGAACTATTTCATATTGAAAACGTTGCAATTAAACAGAAATTGAAAAATGTAAAGTTCGGCTTTCAAAAACATAAGATTAAATTTTGAAGGTACATTTTTATAAAAATAATTAATTGCAGTAGTATTTTTAAGGCATCACAATGACAATTTCAATTTAATTCGTCCAAATTCGTTTCAATTTCGTTTTTTCTCGATCCGCGACACATTTATATTCTTCCACTTTCTATTCTATTCTCTTTCTTCTTTTCGCGTGTGACCGTCTCGTCTTTATCTTAAATCGCTTATTTATCGATTATATATATCTCGCACCTATATTCGTAACATTTGGGTTAAACGTTTGTGAACAATTATGTTCCGTTGAGTTCCGAATAGATACTGATTTATTCTTACAAATCCTAGGCCTTTTATACTAACAGAGTATCTAAATTTAGACTAAACTATTGTTTAGTTAGGGTCTTTTTCTTACCCTTAACATGACATATCTTTGCGTAGGTCACTTTACAATCTTGAGCGACCACATGTGCGCTATCTATTGTAAGGGTTGGTTGTTGCTGCAGCTACCTGCAGCTTGGTACAGTATGGTGCGATATGTAATGTTATGTGTTCATGCGTGAACATTCTGCGGGGGGCCGACAAAGGTGATGGCCTGCAAATTTTTCGTTACAGTTATTTTTCTTATCAGATATATAATAATAATTCCGACTACAATTAATACAATTATTAACGAAGCATGTCCAGATACGTGATGGAAGTTTAAGTTGTTTAATTCAACGTGGTGGTCTTTTAATTCTTGGACCTTACTTTGTAGCTTACTTAATTCCTCAGAAGTACTAATCTTGGTTGCTGTTAATGGATCCCACATAACTTTGGGTATTTCTTTTACCTCTCCTATGTAAGAGGGAATAATGATTTCTTTGTCTTTCTGATTGCATCTTATGGTGAGCAATTAAAAATTTGTCTTCCGTTCTAGCTGTACAGTCAGATCTGATCGATAATATTCCTTGCTCTGGCAAGTTCACTATTTCTTGTGGTGTTTTTTCACAGTGGATTCTAGCTGTCGTATTACGTATGCTTTTAAACAGCCCACTGCTCCTGCCTTCTAATTCTACCCAGTAAGTTTTGGATGCTACTATAGAATTATAAACATAATTCGATGGTCTGTTTGGTTTGAAGGGTGAAGTTTCGCAGGTGCTATTACTGGCAATGTTCCATCTCCAATTCCCTTCACACACTCGCTTGTTTGATTCCCATTTTTGGCATTTGTTTAATGTGGATTCAATCATTTGATGGTACGAATCCATCTCAAAGTAATAAACTAAATATTCTGAACTTGACTGATACAGTTAATTATCATCTGTCCATGTCTTTGTATTAGTACTGGTATAATTCTAAATAGCTGGGATGGTTGCCTACTGAACAATGGTATTTTGGCATTTATGATGAGTTTATTCTCTATAAAAATTCTCTTTGCCTTAGTAGTGTGTAAATCTCCTTAATTTCTGTATTTGTTCTTTTTGCTGGAAGTACTAACTTTTCGGATAGGCTATCTTTTATCTTTGAGACTTCGTCCCTTACTTACCTTGGTTTTAAAATGTTTGGATTAAGTCGCCCATGATTAATGTCAATTAATAGTCCTATTATACCTGTTTGTATTTTGTCGCATTCATCAATTAAAGAACTAAGTTGTTTATTTAATATGAAGAAGCTAATGGATTCCTGATAATCATAATAACTTTCTTTGAGGAGTTCGATCATGTTCTCTATTCGTTGGTTCATCAAAGTTACTATTTATGTCCTCTGTGGTATTTGCATACCCTGAACCCATTGAAAATGGGTAAGAAGGGTATAATGGTTTTGTGCAAATGTATGTAACAGGCAGAAGGAAGCATCTCCGACCCCATAAATTATATATATTCTTGATCAGGACGATTTAGCCCAGTCGATTTAGCCATATTCGTCCGCCCGTCCGTCCGTCTGTCCGTCAGTCCGTCTGCCGGTATGTATGAACGCAGTGATCTCGGAAACTACAAAAGCTAGAAGCCTAAACTAAACGACTATAGATTCTCCTAATACATATTTCGATATCTTGCTCCGTTTCATTATTATCAATAAAAATCGATTTTAAGACTTGGTCTTCTTGGCATATCTCGGAGACTATAAGAGATTTTGGATACCTGCCGCCATTCGCCTCCCATATAAAAAAAAAACGCAAATCAACTTCGCTTCGGTTTGTACATAGATTTGGATGCTCTTATTAAGCACTGAAAATTTCATAACGATTATAGTGTTAGTTTAAATGTTATTCAAGAATTCATTTTCCATAGTGGGGCCATGCGCAGCCGATGTGTAAAGTGCGCACCTTGCTGCATGCGTTTGTGTGTGTGTATGTGTGACTTTGTGAATGTGTGTATGAATGGAAAGAGGTTTAAATTTATTTAACAGCTCGCCGCTGGGTTCAGGGTATCTTCTAGTCGTGCACTTCCGACTAGAGCCATCTTACTTGTTTCTTATTGGTTTTTTGGTTGTAAATAGTTCGTTATTTTCCTCTAATTCCGCAATTTGTCTTTGTGTGATATTAAGTATTAAATTGCACTGAACCTCAAACCCATGGAGTTTCCCACAAATAACACTCATTTTTATACCCTGAACCCATTGAAAATGGGTAAAAAGGGTATAATGGTTTTGTGCAAATGTAGGTAATAGACAGAAAGAGGCATCTCCGACCCCATAAAGTACATATATTCGTGATCAGGATCAACAGCCGAGTCGATCTAGCTATGTCCGTCTGTCTGCCCGTCTGTCCGTCCGTCCGACCGTCTGTATGAACGCATCGATCTCGGAAACTATAGGAACTAGAGACTTCAACTTTTCGGCTATATATTCGTCCATGGCACGCGCAGATTAAGTTTATTTCAAATGATCGATAACCCACACCGTTTTCCGAAAATCGATAAAAATTTACAACAACCTCTAATTTTTTAAGCTTATTTCGTAGATTATGAGACCTAGAGACACAAAATTTGGTACGAATGAATACTTACATATACTATAGCACTAAAATCTATTAAATTAATATTCATCAAAATCGGTTAAGAATCGCAGAAGTTATTTAAGATAACGTGTGGTAAAATTTGATCAATTTGACAATTCAATTGGCAGCAAGTGCTGCAATAAGAGCTAGGGATTAAAGTTTAGTTTTATTAGTTCGTGTATACCATAGACTGATTAAGGCTATTTAAAATTATCGATAACCCGCCCCGTTTTCTTACTATTGATATTTATTGTTTTCTTTAATCCGGTTTTTTGAGCATATCTCAAAAACTATAAGAGCTAGGAGATAGATGACTAGGATATACCCTGAACCCAGCGGAGAGCTGTTACATACATTTAAACTCTTTCTCTCTTTCCATTTATAAACACATTCACAAAGTCACACACACACAAACGCATGCAGCAAGCTGTTACATACATTTAAACCTCTTTCCATTTATCATTACACATCGGCTGCGCATGGCTCCACTATTGAAAATGTATTCTTGAATAACTTGTAAACTAAGGGTATGATCGTTATGAAATTTTCAGTGCTTAATAAGAGCATCTAAATCTACAAACCAAGGCGCAAATTTGTAGTATTTGATAAGCGTTTTTTTTTAATATTGGGGGCAAATGGGGCACGTATCCAAAATCCGCAATATTTGCAATCTGCGTAATACCTACGAGTACATACAAAACCAAATTTTATGGCTCTAGCTTTTATAGTTACCGAGGTATGCCAAGAAAACCACGTCTAAAAGTCGATTGTTATCGATAGTAATGAAATGAATGCGTTCATACAGACGGACGGGCGGACCTGCGGACAGACGGACATGGATAAATCGACTCCGCTCGTCGTCCTGATCAAGAATATATACACTTTATGGGGTCGAAGATGCTTCCTTCTGCCTGTTACATACATTTACACTAAACCATTATACGCTTTTTACCCATTTTCAATGGGTACAGGGTATAGAAATAAAAATGAATGCTGGCGCTTCGCGCTCGCTCAATATGGGCACATAAATTTTGATATGCCGTAGTGGTGAAATTTCTCGCAAAATGTTTACAAAATATATATAAAAATATACTATATCCTTCAAATGATGGTTGCAGCTGGTCTGCGAAAGTTTTTTGAGAGTGTGCATGCCAAATACCAATTTTTTCCCATTTTGTTGCTTCAGAATATTTCAAATCGTCGATGTCCCGACGTTAAGTTGCACTTAGTCCAATAAGTGTATTAGGTACCACAGCGAAATTCGAACTAGCGTCTGATAACGCGTCAGGCAACACCTTTACCTTCGAACTACAGTAGCAGTCTAATTGTCACTGTCGAAATCTGCTCTAAGAAACACACATGCACAAGCAATCGCTTTAGAATTTGAAAAAGAGCTCACGCATATGAATGTACATATGTATGTATGTGTGCACACGCACGCATAAAACATCTGCGCTTGGTTTGCCAATGTACAAATACATTTTCTTTAATAACTTCTGTGTTTCTTAAGCGATTTTGCTGAAATTTGTTTAAATGCATTCTTATTGTACTATAGTACATTTATATATTGACGAGCAGCCTAAGAAGTAAGAATTGTAGCTGTACTTGAAAATTGCAAATGTTTTTTCTGTTAATGAGGGCAGATGGGGGGAGGTATCCAAAATCCGAAATATTCATAATCTGCGTATTGTTTTCGAGAACACAGTAATCTAAATTTGGAGTCTTAAGCACTTATAGATTCTGAGATATGCTCAAAAACCGGATCACAAAAAGCGATAAATATCGATAATGAGAAAACGGGGCGGGTTATCGATAATTTAAAATAGCCATGATCTGCGTATGGTATACCCAAATTTAAAAACCAAACTTTAATTCCTAGATATTATTGCAGCTCTTGCTGCCAATTGGTTTGTCAAATTTCACCACACGTTTTCTTTAATAACTTCTGTGTTTCTTAACCGATTTTAATAAATCTTAATGCAGTAGATTCTTCAAGTGGTATGGTATATAAAATTATTCGAAAAAATTAGAGGTTGTTGTAGAGATCGACGCGTTCATACATACGGACGGACGGACGGACGCATCCGATGTGTAAAGTGCTCAGTTTGCTGCATGCGTTTGTGCGAGTGTGTAGATGTGACTTTGTGAATGTGTGTATGAATGCAAAGAGGTTTAAATGTATGTAACAGCTCGTCGCTGGGTTCAGGGTATCTTCTAGTCGGGGACACCCGACTATAGCCATCTTACTTGTTTATCCAGGCTAACGTAATTTTAGAGTCACTTCACGCATATAATTGTATTGCCTTTGTTATTGACTCATTTACTCTTCATGTGCTGCGCATAATTCTAATGTCGGTATGGTTTTTCTATTTTTTGGGCTTACTCTTGCTGACTATTATCTTGACTGAGTTCCTACTTTTGCATATACCACTGCTGCGTATGCCTTCTCTGATGCATCCGCGAATCCAGCTGCATTTTAAGCTTCATGCTAGTCTGTAACCAACTTGGGATTCTTCTTTTTCTAATAATGCAAAGTTTTTTCTACACTGTTCCCATTCCTTTGCATCTTCCACGCTTAGTTTGCCATCCCAATCTTTATTTATCAGCCATAATTTTTGCATGAAAAATTTTCCTACAACTGTAACCGGGGATAATACTTATCTTTTGTTTATGTTTTCTGAGCCCTAACAATTGACTTTAAATTTGAATTCGTCTTTCAAAGGTTCCCACTGCAGTCCCAATGTTTTAATAGATTCATTTTCTTCAATAGCTATTACTTTATTTTCCTCAGTATTTTCTACATGTTCTATAATTTCTAGTTTATTTGCAATCCATTTTCTCAAATTAAAACCAGCTTCCGTTAGCTCCAAAGAAATTTCTTTTATTTTCTTTTGGCAGTCTTGTATGGAGTCTGCTCCTGGGATTAGATCATCCATATAAAATTCATTTCTGATTGTTTCCCCAATGATTTGATTTTTACAATTATTTGCAATCTCCACCAACACTCTTGTTGGTAAGCATGGAGCGGTCGCGGTACCGTATGTAACCGTTGTGAGCTTGCAGTTTTTAATTTGTCGATTTGGGTTCTCTCTCCACAGAATATACAAGTATTATTGATCCTTTATGTCAACATTTATCTGCCGATACATTTTTTCTATATCTGCCGAGACGCCATTTTAATAGGACGTCGAAAATATATTTTTGGACTCTGGGTCCCACCCACATTATATTACTTAAGCTTTTGTTGTTCATGGTTTTTGCGGATGCATCGAAAACTACTCTTAACTTGGTTGTGAGACTAGAGTCTCTTAACACTACCTGATGAGGTATACAAAGCTTCCCATTTTCGTTGGACTCGACCATATGTCCTAAGTCCATATACTCTTTTAAAAAATTGCAATAACTTTCCTTATGATGTGCATATCTTTTGAATTTCTTTTCTAAGTTCAGGAATCGTGCCATCGCTTGTGGTCTTCATTCTCCTAGGTCTTTTTCTTCCTTAAACGGAATGGTTACTGTATACCTTCCATCTTATTCTCTTCTTGTTGTTTCAATAAAATTTTTTCAATTATCGACGCGGCTATTATTTTTCTCCTTTGGATTTCGTGCGCCTAGTCACTATCCACCCGAATTCTGTGTTCTGGCCCGTCGAATTTGACCACTCCATTCTTTAAAATATGTGTACAGGTCAGATCCGATAGCTATATCTACTCGACCTGGTTTGTTGAATTGCGGATCAGCTAATATATAGCTTTCCCATTTATTTTTATCAATATATATTGATTTTATTGGGAGCGCTTTCATCAGTTTTGGCAAAACTGTTGCATCTACTGTAAGCGGTTCCTTTTTAGGGTCTATAATTTTTACACATACTTTGACCTTATATTTTGATACACTAGACACTGTTGAGGATACTCCACTAATTTTTGAGCTCGCCTTCCATCTAGGTAAGTTTAGTATCTGGACTGCCTCCTCAGATATAATTGTAGTTTGCGACCCACTATCAATTAATTCCCGCAATTTTTCGTATTCCCCAGTGGCTGAATTTATCAAGACAATTGCTGTCGCTAATAGCGCTTTCCTTTCAGCCACGCATGTGTTCTCTTCTTTCAAAGTGTGGCATTGTGTGGTGGGATTTGTTGCATATTGCACATATAATTTCACTCGTGCACCTCTTAGCACTCGAATGCTTCAAGCACTTTGGACATAATTGTGCCTTTCTTGCGGCTTCTGCCCTTTCTACTGGGCTTATGCCTTTAAATTTAAAGCATTGTAATGCATAATGGCCTGCTACCTTGCAAACTGGGCAATTTTCCAAAAAGTCCTTATTGACTTTATGTTTTTTTCTCATCGTCCTTCAATAACCATAGAGCACTCAACCTTTGCTCAAAATACTCCATTACGTCGGACAATTTTTGAACTTCTTTTGTTCTTTTTATATGACATTCATATGATTGCAAGGTTTCTCTATTAAACTTGCGAATAATCATGTGTGCAAAAATTTCATCAACGTCTTCTGATAAGACCGTTTTCAATTTTATTAGATGTATTGATTCATTAATTGAATCAATAAATGCTTTAATGTGCTTTGCTGAATCACTGTTCAGTACTGACAGCTCTATAGGCAGATTTAATTTCCCGTTTGTTTTCATAACGCTTGGTTAATAATTCCCAAGTCGCATTAAAATTTTCCGCGGAGCCTATTAGCAAATGCGACACCATGCATCCTTCTTCTCCTTTTAATGCCGCTTTAAAATAATTAAATTAAAGACGTGTACTCAAATCCTCTCTTGATTGAACTAACTTTGTGAATATTTCGGCAAAAAAATTCCAATCTTTGGAATCGCCATAAAAGGATGGTACCTGCATTTTTGGGAGCATTGGCAGCTCCTCTGTTTTGACTTGGGAACCCTCAATTTTTGGTTGACGTTTTAGTCTGCCTATTAAAGGCATTATTGCTGTCAAACTTTGTTTCGAAAAACATTATTTAATTTTCTCTTTCTCCCTAAATGAATACTATTTTTTTCTTTCTCAACCCAAACATTTTTCTATTCTTTTCTTTAGATATTTAATTAACTCATTTAGATATTTAATTAACTCATCGACCTGCCTATCGAACTCTTCTGGCCTCCTATCCATTGTATCCTTCTTAGGCATTGTCCTTTCTTGGCTAAGTGGTTTTGCCCTCTTTGCTGTTTTGGCTGTCTGTGGCTTTCGACATTTTTTCTTTAATTTTTTCTATCACTGTCATTTCGTATTGCCTTGTATTGAAGTAATCATGATCGACTACTCCAATTTTGCACAATACGTTGTGATTTGCCTGGAAATGCCTCTGCAGTTCTCCCACTTTTACGCGGATTATAAATATTTCGGATTTTGGATACCTCCCCACATCTCCCCCCATTAACAGAAAAAACATTTGTAATTGCAAGTACAGCCACAATTCTTACTACTTAGTCCAATAAGAATGCATTAAAACAAATTTCACCTAAATCGGTTAAGTAACAAAGAAGTTATTAAAGAAAATGTATTTGTACATTGGCAAACCACTTGGTGGCAAGCTCCAAGCGCAGCCGTTTTCTGCATGCGTGTGCACACATCCATACATATATACATATTTATATGCACATTCATCTGCGTGAGCTCTTTTTCGAATTTTAAAGCGATTATTTGTGTATGTATGCTTCTTAGAACAGGTTTTGACAGTGATAATTAGAATGCTACTGTAACTCGATGGTAGAGGTGTTGCCAGGCGCGCTATCAGACTCGCTCTGTCAACGGAGATTCCCTACTGATTTTTTGTTTTTTTGTTTTCTTTTTACTTAACATACTTATTGGTATAAGTGCAACTTAATGTTGGGACATCGACGATTTGAAATATTCTGAAGCAACAAAATGTGAAAAAATTGGTATTTGGCATGCACAACAACTGCAGCCAGCATTTGAGAGATATTGTTTCCTATTATGTGAACATTTTGAGAGAAATTTCACAACTACATCATACTATAATTTGTCTGGAAATATTGCAAGCGAGCGAGAAACGCGAGCATTAATTTGTATTAATTATTTGTATTTTATTTTACTAAGTGCGGCTGTGGTGTCGTGTAAATGAATGGAGAGAGGTTTAAATAAATGTATATAACGACAGCTCGCCGCTGGGATCAGGGTATCTCTTTGTAGGACACTCCCGAGCCATCTTACTTGTTTTTTTTATAACTTAATTCAGTTATTGGGCAAGTGTAAGTGCAAGTGCTTAATGCTGGGACATCGACAAAATGAAATTTGAAAGACATAGTTTCCTATTACGTGAAAATTGTGCTAGAAATTTCACAACTACATCATACTATAATTTGTCTGGAAATATTAAAGCGAGCGCGAAACGCGAGCATTAATTTGTATTATCTATTTGTATTTCATTTTACTAAGTGCGGCTGGGGCGTCGTGTGTATGAATGCAGAGGGGTTTAATTAAATGTAGGAAACGACAGCTCGCCGATGGGTTCAGGGTATCTCCTAGTCGGGCATTCCCAACTAGAGCACTCTTACTGATTTTTAGTATATAATCGTGCAAAATGGACTTTTATCTGTGAAAAAATATATTTAATTTGTTAATGTAAAATAGCAGTTGCACAAGTGATGCCTTATAGCTTTATTTTTTGATAAAGGCAAATATCTCAACAGTCCTACTAACGATTTTGGTTTTTAAAAAGCAAAATGGTTGCCTTTTTGATTTCTTTTTAGTAAATTACCGTGCAAAATGAGCCATTGTCTGTGAAAAAATGTAAAACAAGTGGTGCCACAAAGCTTTATTTTTTTTTAGTAATGACTAAAACCAATAAAAAGCTAAAATGATTTAAGAAAAATATTCGTCTTTTTGCTTTCTTTTTGTTTAATTACAGTAATTAAGTAAAATGGGCTATTATCTGTGAACAAATATATTTAATTGGTTAATGTAAAATGGCAGCCGCACAAGTGGTGTAACATAGTCTTATATTTGTTGATAATGACTAAAATCAATTAAGTAGATAAATGCAACGCGACCCTGGTGGCGAATTTATCGAGGTGAGCAGCTCAGTTCATCGTATCACGATTGGAGTGCGTTGATGGTACAAAATTGAATGTGCACCAGTAGGTGGACATTGTCGATGAGATGATAGAAGGATAGAATAAGGGAAACAACACGTTTTCTCGGCGGTAAGGCGAATGAAGAAGTTAGTCGAGTGTGGCCATAAGTGCAAGAAGCTGCGCAATTGTCGGATTGTCTTCGGTACTGGGATTTGAACAATCGCTTCCACTTTATGAGGATATATGCGTATCGACCCTGCTCCGATGGTGTATCTCAGATACCCTAGGTACTTGAAGCAAAATTTTGACTACTGGGGGCGACCAGAAATGGTGAACGCTGTGGGGAATGGGGAGAGGTATCCAAAATCCGAAATATTTATAATCTGCGTATTGCTAACGATCACATAATAAGCAAATAATAAATGGCTATAGCTCTTATAGTCTCCGAGATATGCCAAGAAAACAAAGTCTTAAACTCGATTTTTATCGATAACAATGAAACGGAGCAAGATATCGAAAAATGATAAACTTGTACTGCGTATGGATTAGGAGAATCTATAGTCGTTTAGTTTAGGTTTCTAGCTTTTGTAGTTTCCGAGATCGCTACGTTCATACAGACGGACAGACGGTCGAACGGACAGACGGACGGACGGACGGACAGACGGACGGACGGACGGACAGACGGACAGACGGACTTGGCTAATTCAACTCAGTTCGTCGTCCTGATCAAGAATATATATACTTTATGGGGTCGGAGATGCTTCCTTCTGCCCGTTACATACATTTGCACAAAACCATTATACACTTTTTACCCATTTTCAATGGGTTCGGGGTATAAAAATCGGGCTCAGATTTTGTTACCACCACCTTCCATGGGCGCCACAACCTCGGTTGCAGCGTCAAAAAACTAATAACCTCCATCGAGTTTGCCTATCAAAACATTAGAGGTCTTAATTCTAAACTCACTAATCTCTATGTAGATAGTGTGTCATTTGATTTTAATGTAATTGCTTTTACCGAGACGTGGTTATAACCGGACATTTCAGATTCGGCAGTTTTTGTGTCTAATTTTAACTGTTTAAGATGCGATAGAGTCTCTCGTGCTGGAGGAGGTGTCCTTATGGGAGTTGAGTCCGCCTTTTTGTCTGAGCCCCTTCAGCATTAACCTTTGGACATTGAGTTCATTGGAGTAAAAGTCTGCTGGGGAAATTTTTGTATTTATATCACTTGCCCTTACATTCCTTCGCTGTCCGATATGTCTATTTATTTACATCACCTTTCCGCCAGCCAATCAATCTCTTCCCTACTATCTGATAGGGACCTTTTGGTTGTTCTTGGCGATTTTAATCTTTCCGACGTAGGTTGCTGTTGCCTTCTAAGTCACATGACTTTATTAACGGTCAACAAGAATTGTCCCTTGCTCAGGTTAATCCAGTGCGCAACTCCAAAAACAGATCTCTTGATTTGATTCTTGTGTGGGACAGTAAACTTTTTAATGATACCCGAACTCAAATTATGATGTCTGCGTTCCTCTTGTGTATCCAGCGAGGTCCAAGCAGCTCCTCTGGTTTTCAAAGGAAAAAAAAGTGAAGTCACGATACTATACAAAATTTAAGAAATCGTGAAATCCTGGTGATTTCTCCCGCTATGCAGTTGCCAGGTATGACTTCTTTAAGCATAATCTCGTATGCTACAAAAATTATCTTCGCCGTTGTCGGCTTCAGTTTTCACTAATGCCCGCCAGGTGTTATGAATGCTGTGGACTTAACTGATACTGCTTCCATACCGATCTGATGAAATCCGCTTTTTAAATCTCCTACGAAAAAAACCAAATTAAAAATCGAATTTTTCCATACGTTAGTATGGAATTCCCGCCAATACCGTGAAAATTACTTTTTTCCAATATAGCACTTTCGGCAAATTGGATTAAAGATTTTCCCATGAAACTTATTGGGCTTCCGGTATCTAGTAACACGAAAATGTTATTAACATCAGTGCATCCCGCAGTACTAATTATTCTCAAACTTATTAACTGAATAAATGACTTATCCTCTGTAGCGACCTCGATTGTCACGCACACTGTACATTTAGGGCACTGACGATATTGGTGGCCCACTTCGAAACAATTAATCCTTGGTCTGGTCTCTTCGGCTTCTTACAGTCTCTAGCAATGTTCCCTATTAAACGGCAATTGAAGCATCGGATTTCTTTAGCCGCGGCAGTGCAGGGCATTGGCGGCTTACGTTTGGTTTCCGGGCGTACTGATCGGAATCGCATTAGCTTTTCGCGCAACTCGTCCAGCGTAACACAATAGTATAATGACATTGCGCATCCACTTGGGCCCTCCAATCCATCGACGATGTATTTCACCACGTCTTCTTCTTCGAAAATGCCTTGCTGGGCAATATTGCGCATTGTGATGAAATACTGCATTAGAGACTCGTCTTTGCCTATTGAACCTTTTTGCAGCTGTTAAGCTACTTCATAATTAGACATTTTACAGCCAAACACTTTAGATAACAGGGTGCTCAATTCTAGCCAGGTTGCCACCTTTTCGTACATCATGTACTCGGAATCACACTAAAGCCCTATACCGAGATACTTACAATACAGATGGCTTTAAGATCAACGAATCGATAGGATATGCGATAACCACAGATTGTGATTTCTTAAAAAGGGGCCTACTCCCCACAGACTTAACAGACTTTTCATTTTTGTCGATTTGACGACTGTATGTATTGTATGCTTAGTGATCCAACCAATCTCCAGACAATATGAACCCTTTTGTTGGGTCAAAGAATTAGAGGGGAATCCTCTGGTCAACGAGACCTGGGTTACGACAAGCTGAAGAGCTGGTCAGCCCACATACAGGTAGAAAGACCAATAATCTTTCATGGGCGGAACTACGGCTCTTGGTGTCCTATATCACTGGACACCACACAGTCAAGTATCACCTCCACAAAATGGACATGTCCCCTGACACAGAGTGTAGACTCTGCAGAGAGGATGACGAGACAACAAAGCACATTTTATGTGATTGCCCAGCCATTATTTGGAGTAGAAAGAAGTATCTATGCAGACAATTTGTTACTCCAGCACAGATCTGAAATTCCTCGACATCAGGGATCTGCTCTCCTTCATAATGGAGGAAGAGCGTCTCAGGTCTCCATAGGGAGCCCCTTGGCACAAAAGACCGCAATTTGGTCGCTGTGCCACTAAAATATCTGTTGTGAGACTCCCTTACAAAATAATAATAATAATAATTATGCCTGTTTGCACATATTCGCAGACAGGCACCTGCAAACCAACTACAGTTTTATTTTATTCACTTTTATCATATTCCCATCTTTTTAAAATATCTTTAAAAATTATTCAATGGAATATTAATGGATTCAACAACAACTATAGTGAACTTCAAACACACATAACAAAGCACAGGCCTTATATCATAACTGTATAAGAGACCCACATCCTTCCAAATAATATACACCCCACACCAACAAACTATTTAATGATCACTATTAAATTATTTCCATCTTATGGTGGTGTAGCTATTTTAATACATAAATCCATAGAATATGAAGAAAGAATCCTTGGAACTGACCTCGTTGCTCTCTGCGTTGAAATTTGTTTACCAAAAGCAAATTTTTACATACAGTTCTTAATATATCTTACAATCTCCCGGCTTTAATACCCGGTGACTTTAACTGTTGGCACAACAGATAGGGCTCTCACACAAATAACAGGAAAGAAATTCGTAACCCAGTCAAATTTAGTCTTCCTTAACGATGGGAGCCCAATACACCTAAGCACACATAATACATTAACTCACATTGATCTCAGTTTATACACAGACGATATTGCAGTAGAAGCTTACTGGACAACCACCTGCCAATTTTAACCACTCGATTTAATAGAGGTCAAATTCAGAAACCAGCCATTAGGCCTTTATTACCAACGCAGCGGATCGGAGTCTATTCATTCTCTTTTCATCAGACAAAATTTTGAAATACCATATAATACCATAATATAAACCAAGAATCAGCTAACCTTATATAAAATTATTTAAAGACGCGCACATCAAAGTATACCTAAGTCCTCTCCCAAAACATCACACACAGGCCCTTGGTGGAACAAAGAACTTCAGACACTTCGTACAAACAAGAACAAAGCTTGGCAAACACTTAAGAGAAAACATAATTGACTACAGAAACTGTCCAAAAAAGAATCCACCTGCAAATTTACTGAAAAGATCAATCTCTTAACCCCTATTACTTCAATCTGGAAAAATATCCGTCGACTCTGCGGTCTCAATCCTTCTAAGGGCTTACACTGCGTAAAGAAAACAAACTCTACAGACAACATAGCGCAGCCCCAAGACATTGCCGATTTATTGTGCATTACTTGGTCAGAAGAATGGCAAAGCTGAAATTTCCCTAACTTATTCAGGTCAAACAAAAGTATAATATTAGCCGATGATTTACAGCATGTTCTAGAGAACAGCGCTCTTCCAATAGAGAACCAGATTACGTTTATCGAATTTTCTTCTGCACTTAACTCCTTAAAAGGAACCCTGGTGTGCTTCCTTTTAAGGAGTTAAACAGGACAGGATAAATTATTCTATGATTAAGGTACTGCAAATTAAAATAAGACTCATCAATTTCTACAATGCAATATTAGGTGGATGCATACCACAACATATCCTATATCCCTTAATATGTGTGTCAAAGATGCTTAGAAAAATTATAACAAAAATTACGTCAAGAAATTCATGACAAATAGGACGATTAAAGTTAAAGTAGATTTTAGTAGTAAATTTTACTTAAAACACGTCCACTTGACAATGGTATCCCTCAAGGGTCACCACTCTCCGTGATAGCATTTCAAAAACTCACAGAAATTGACTTACACAAAGAAATACATAAACTGCATATGCCGATGACTTTAATCTTTTAATTAAATTAGATAAAGCATAAAACATTACAATAAACGAAGATTTTTAATTTAGCAATATTTCCGACTGGTGCCTCTACTGTGGTGGTAGTCTTGCACCAGTCTTCAGTCATCAGTCTTTTCTTTGGAATTAAAAGCCATTTACCAAGCCATTCTGCTCTTGAAAACAGAACGTGCAACATTTATCTGTTCTGATTCCCTCTCATCTCTTAATGCTCTTCAAAACGTCAGCAACAACTCATATTACGTCTCCGAAATAAGAAATCTATTAATACGACTATTCCCTAAATTTACGCTTTTGTGGATCCCAAGCCACATTAATATAATGGGTAACGAGCTTGCTGATTTAACAGTAAAAAGCTCTAGTCACTTCCCACTATCATATACACCAAACAACAACAATACGGACATAAAAAACACACTGAAAAGTCGTTTATAGACGTTAACAAAATACGTTCACAGATACATCTAACTGGTATCAAGGAATTAATGCACTGAAAATTTATATAAAGAAAAACACGACTACCAAATTTTTTTTTTTTTGGTACACCAACAATACCATAAACCTTAACGTACTTCCTGTCCTACTTTCAGCCATAATATATTAGCATGGTTTTCCCATACTTCAGCAATATCCGCAATATCCAAACCATCTCCAGACAACTTTAGAGCAATAATAAAATATCTTAAGGAATGTAATGTTTTTCATAGACTATAAAATTGATTAATAATCCTATTCCTCAGTCTAATTAGAATTAATTTTACATCTACAACTTTTTCTATTTTCTAAACCAATTTGTAAAATATGAATTTGAAACAATGCTAATAGACGTAAGATAAAATATTAATCATAATTCAGCCGAAAGTCTCTACAGCCATGGCTCAAACTTATTTTCCAATTTGTAAAATATGAATTTGAAACAATGCTAATAGACGTAAGATAAAATATTAATCATAATTCAGCCGAAAGCCTCTGCAGCCATGGCTCAAACTTATTTTCTTAAGCTTTGTAAGCATAAGGCAACTCTTCGAATAAATAAATAAATAATTTTAGCTGCATTCAGCACCACCACACTACTAGCACTAAGCATACAATACATAGAGTCGTCAAATCGACAAAAAAGTGGTTGCAAAAATTTCTGCGCTCATGGAAGCACTTGCAGTCAATTTTGACGATCAATGCGAGTGAGATCGCTGAAAGCGCGAGCTAAACTCAGAACTTCATGAGCGAAATAGTGGTGTGCTGTGCAGACTCACTGCTTAGCATTGATATCTAGTCTCGCTCACTCTGCATGGTGTTGCTTACAATTCTCGTAAAGCCCCGAGCATCTGCACACAAGCCGAGAATCGCTATGGCAACGAAATGTATGTATGAATGTGTGTACAAGCAGCAATCTCTCAAATTTAAATTTTTAAATTTTCGGCCGCATGACTTCCCTTTCGAGTGAGGACTAATGTGAAATATTTAGGGTTTGCCAATTCGGCAAGATCTCTTAGAAATTTCAGCATTGATTGCTGGTGATGGTACCTAAGCGTTAGTATGTTTACAAAAATAGTTTCTAGTGACGAGATACAAAAATCTAACTTTTTCCACTAGAGTAATAATAATTAAGACCGTGTACAAGTATTGCGCAGTCGGTTACGCCCGACTACAACGTTCTATCTGGGTAAACATATGAATACCGATTGACTGTGCAGATCATCTACTCTGTAAGTGCTTAACACAAAGTTGGCAAATATGGGTAACTGTTTCAGTTTTCAGTGTTGCTCTCTCACAGAAGTTCGGTATATGGCAAAGCCGTTGACCTTTTTTAAACAAAATTTTCAGTTTGAAAACAATTAGCTCAGCAGTTCAGTAATATTAATTGTTATTTGCATTACAAGAATCGCAATCAAAGGGCTTATCTAATCCCCTTGATGTGCTTCATGCCCATGATTTTGTCAGAAAGGACAGACACTTTTGCACTGGTCGGTGAAAAAAAGTATTAAGATTTTTGTGCCAAGGTCACTAGAAGACTGGCATTTCGATAACATGTAGGTATATCGATACCTCAAATCATAACTCAATAAAAGGGAATAGTTCCCACATGTTTAAACTCGTTCACGAAGTGAAAGTAGCATATTGAGTTTGTGCAATGTCTGCTATGCTGTCCGTCCGTCAGTCCGTCCGCTATTGAAGCTAGAGACTTGAAATTTGAAATATATACTTGTGTATACCCGCGTCAGATAAACTGTTAAAAATGTCAGACGCGATAGATAGCTGATGTTGTCCTCTAAAGATTGCATCAAAACTTTTTTGGCTACGCCCACTATGGCGCCCACAATGTACAAAACTCGATATTTACACAACATTAATGATGCCAGTGCAACATTGCAGGCGCCACCTATTGTATACTTTGTTACTTATTGTTTGGTTTTATGAGAATAGTGTTGGATAACTGGTCAATTTTGTCACATGGAAAATTAAGTCACATGGAAATTAAAATGGTCAGTGATCACTGGTCGGTAGATGGCGCTTAGTTGCCAGACTTTTTCGTATGAGTTCATTTTTGTCACAACTTGACCAACTGGTAGTATGGTGATGTAATTCAAAATGCATTCTATTATATCTGTAAATACTCTTGGACAAAGTAAGTAGAATTGAACTTTTTCCTCTTATCAAACAAATTATTACCTGAGAAATTTCAGAAACAAGTAAGATGAGCATGAAGCATTTGATTTGCGTTTTTTTAAAATGGGGGCGAATGGGGGAAGGTATCCAAATTCGAAATATTCATAATCAGCGTATCTCGTAAGTATTATAAAAACCAAATTTGATGGCTCTAGCTCTTATAGTATCCGAGATATGCCAAGAAATGCAAGTCTAAAAATCGATTCTTATCGATAATAATGAAACGGAGCAAGATATCGAACAAGAAATGATAAACTTGTACTGCGTATGGATTAGGAGAATCTATAGTCAAAAAGTTTAGGTCTATAGCTTTTGCAGTTTAAATGGTTGGTGGCGTTGGTATGCCCGGGTTCGAGACCGCACGGAGGCAAATTCTTTTTTTTGCTTTTTATTCTCGTTTATTATTTTTGTTTTTGTTTTATTGATGTCAGTGTTATTACACCGTGAACGAGTATATTACTGTCGGTTACACCCGACTGCAACGTTCTCACTTGTTATAATCCTGGTCGGCCAGGTATCTCCCGTCTAGAACCATCTTACCTGCTAAAGCTGGAGTCACCAAATTTGGTATGTAGACAGCAATCTGCGGGTGACCTCCTCCCGCCAGCGCCCCCTCGTGCCTCCGTAATCGCAAAATTGTATATACCTAAAAGCACAAATCTATAACACAGTTATATACCCACAAAGACTAAGATATCCAGGCCACGCCCACTAGAACGCCCCCCATCCAAGGAGCCCTTGCGAATCGCGAAAGCATCTATCTCCCATAGTTTTAGAGCTAAAGTCCCTAAATTTGGAAGGTAAATTACTGGTCACCTGCTTTAAAGATAGGTAAAAACAAACAACAACTTTGTAGTCGTAACCAGGCGTAGCAGGCGTAACCGACTGCGCAATACTCGTTCACGGTCTTAACTATTATTGTTATTTTGGAAAAATTTAGATTTTTGTGATTTGTGGGCTCTATATTAAATTTGGCGACTCTAGCTCTAAAATGTTGGGATATATGGATTTTTGTGGCTTAACCGCCCCAAATTATATGGATTTGATCGATTTGCCACGTCCATTGCCAGTGCCAGTGAGCGAATCCAAAAACTTTTTTGTGCGATTTTAAGAGGAGGTCATTAGTAATCAGTCTAAAGAAAATTATGTTTTATTATTATAACTAGCTTTAAAACCGAGAGAAATATATCAATTTATCGATTTTCCACGCGCCCAGCGGGCATAAGAGGAAATATTTTGAAGGATCTCTTAGGAAGGGGGTGACCAGTAATCTGCTGAAAACTTGTTTATTTTAAAACACGATAATGGATTGCCTGACTCACAATCGCATACAGAACTAGAGTTATCGAATTGAAATACTTAATACGTAGCCGTTAACATTCGACCGATCCCACTTGATCGGCCTCGAGCTATACAATGAAATACGTCGACTTGTAGACCTATTGCATGTGTTAAAAATGCTTGAAGCCACGGCTTGAGTCTCGATGGCTCGAATATACCCCTGTAAGTTAACTGGATGAACGTACAGTCATCAATGTGGGTAATCTCATAACGTTCATTCGGTAAAACACGGTTTACTTTATAGGACTAACGGTACTTGGGTGCAAACTTCTTGCCTAAAACGGAAGTGGTATCTACGTTACGGATAGCTACAAAATCTCCAATTTTGTATTTGGGTTGAGCTATATGTTTCAGGGCATATTGAGTTTCATTTCATTCTTGTGACTTTTGGATATTTGCACCAATTTCCTGTCTAATAGAATGCACATCACGAACTTGTCTAGAACTAAACTTCTCCTCAGGTCGTCCATGAAGGGTCCTCGTTAATTACGTGCAAGGTGTTTTGCCAGTGCTACACTGCAGCGATTTGGTAATGGCAAATTTTACCCGATTAATCAGTTTCTGCCAATCAGCATGCTCTAACTGTTCAGATAGTTTACCTTATATTGGGGTCAAAACTCAATTGACTCGCTCGACTTATTTTTAGCTTGCAGGGCGGCGACAGCGCCTTGGATATGTTCAATATATCTGTCTTCAAGGAAACTAACAAACTCGAAGTATGTAAAGCAAGTACCCCGATCAGGCATGACTCGTCGCGGACGAATGTAGCATTTCAAATATTTTTCTAACGAAGCATTCACTTCTTTAGTACTAGTTGTGTAGCTGGATACAATCTGCCAAATTTAGTGAACGCATCAATAAACACTAGCAAATACTTATTCTTAGAAGTAATTCTTCGCAACGGTCCAAAAATGGTCTATATGGATAGTATCGAAAGTATCGGCGTTTTTGGTATACTGTTATGTACTGTTATCGAAACGGAATGAACCAATATTTTTTTCTCAGGCTATTTACACATTAATCAGCAGCAAGGTGACCTTATTAATTCGTCTTGTAGACGACTTTGGGCATAGAAGAATAATTCGTCGTCAATATTTCTCCTATAAACGATGCCATCAATCAACTCAAAGCCGGCAACTATTCCAACCTTTCACGTAATTTGCATATATCTGCGCCTCTTATCTGCTGCGTTTGTAGTAGGAAATCTACTTCATCGGGTGTAGGACCACTCACCCCGACCAAATCTTTCAGACATATATTCGACTCTGTCTGGACACATTTGGAGCTACGGCATTTACCAGCTTGTTGGATATATGTAGCTCATTAAGCTCACACACAGGCTCGGTGAATTTTTATCTATGGAATAATGAGGACTTTCGGAATCAACCAGTTTAGAAATTGTGACTAGTTAACAATCTATTCCGTAACCTCTTCTAATAGTTCAGTTTGCCTTCTCAACGCACCCACATGAGTCATACTCGAATCAGGTCGATGGGCTCTCGAGATGTTCTATCCTTCTAATTCTAACGACCAACGGGATGTACAGGGATTGATGGAATTTTTCCTTAAGATCTGCACTAGGGAACTGCAATCGGTTAATATTAACAAGTAAGATGGCTCTAGTCGGGTGTGCCCAAATGGGAGATACCTTAAATCCAGCGGCGAGCTGTTAAATAAATTTAAGCCTCTTTGCATTCATACACACATTCACAAAGTCACACACACAAACGCACGCAGCAAGCTGCGCACTTTACACATCGGGTAAGCTTGGCCCCACTATGGAAAATGAATTGTTGAATAACTTCTTAACTAAGAATATGATCGTTATGGAATTTTCTGTGCTTAATAAGAGCATCCACATCTATGTACAAACCAAAGCGCAAGTCTGGGAGTCTTGGGGGAGGTATCCTAGCTGTTATAGTCTCTGAGCTATGCCAAGAAAACCAAGTCACAAAATCGATTTTTATCGATAATAATGAAATGGCAATAGTTGCGCTGCCGGCTGCGGCTGCCCTAACAACAATACCCGAAACCTGGCCCAGGTCCCTCCAATAGCTTTGCTGCTGGGCCTGCTAATGGTTCGGCCTGCTAATCAGGTTCCCGGTGCGGCAGCTTCGCAATCAAGGCAGGTCGTGGTCGCCTCATCTAGCAGAGGCGCTGGTCTCGCTAGGGGAGCGGTCCGCGGCCGAACCTCGAGCGCAAGCAAACTGGGGCAGCAACAGCGATTGGCATCTAGCAAGGCGCAAAGTACAATCAAGGCGTTGAAGCTCCCGAAGGGTGTTCGTGGGAACGACTCCCGACAAGGCAAAAGCGGTTGCCTTGTCCGACATTAAATAAGTACAATCAAGGTGCTTCAGGTGAACCTGCAGCACGCTAGAGGAGCGCCAGCCACCATGTGTAGGATTTTCGCCGAGCAAAAAATCAACCTGGCTCTCCTCCAAGAACCATGGTTGATTGCTGGCCAGGTCCGAGGATAAAGTTGTGGCTCATGTAAGTTGCTTTATGACCGATTGACCGATTCTAATAAAAGCGTAAGGCACTTCCCTCTAACAAACTTTATATCCAGGGACAAAGTTTCGTCATCCACTGAGGTGGCTACGGCAGAGGGAGAGAAGGAAATTGTAGTGGCGTCTGCATATTTCCATGGCGACACCGAAGACGCACCGCCGATCGCAGCTCAGCGGCTCGTCAACTTCTGCCGAAGGACGAACAAACAGCTAATCATTGGCTGTGACGACAACGCCCTGGGGTAGTAGTGAAGTCACCAAAAGGGGTGAGTGATAGCGAAAATAGCTGATGTTGTCCTCTAAAGATTGCATCAAAACTTTTTTGGCTACGTCCACTATGGCGCCCACATTGTACAAAACTCGATATTTACACAACATTAATGATGCCAGTGCAACATTGCAGGCGCCACCTTTTGTATACTTTGTTACTTATTGTTTGGTTTTATGAGAATAGTGTTGGATAACTGGTAAATTTTGTGACATGGAAAATTAAGTCACATGGGAATTAAAATGGTCAGTGATCACTGGTCGGTAGATGGCGCTTAGTTGCCAGACTTTTTCGTATGAGTTCAGTTTTGTCACAACTTGACCAACTGGTAGTATACTCTTGGACAAAGTAAGTAGAATTGAACTTCTTTCTCTTATCAAACAAATTATTACCTGAGAAATTTCAGAAACAAGTAAGATGACTTTAGTCGGCAGTGTCCGATTATGAGATACCCTGAACCCAGCTGCGAGCTGTTACATACATTTAAACCTCTTTGCATTCATACACTTATTCACAAAGTCACACACATACAAACGCATAATAAGAGCATCCCAATCTATATACAAACCAAAGCGCCAGTTTGTAGCATTTGATTTGCGTTTTTTTAAAATGGGGGCGAATAGGGGAAGGTATCCAAATTCGAAATATTCATAATCAGCGTATCTCGTAAGTATTATAAAAACCAAATTTGATGGCTCTAGCTCTTATAGTATCCGAGATATGCCAAGTAATGCAAGTCTAAAAATCGATTCTTATCGATAATAATGAAACGGAGCAAGATATCGAACAAGAAATGATAAACTTGTACTGCGTATGGATTAGGAGAATCTATAGTCGAAAAGTTTAGGTCTATAGCTTTTGCAGTTTAAATGGTTGGTGGCGTTGGTATGCCCGGGTTCGAGACCGCACGGAGGCAAATTCTTTTTTTTGTTTTTTATTCTCGTTTATTATTTTTGTTTTTGTTTTATTGTTGTCAGTGTTATTACACCGTGAACGAGTATATTACTGTCGGTTACACCCGACTGCAACGTTCTCACTTGTTATAATCCTGGTCGGCCAGGTATCTCCCGTCTAGAACCATCTTACCTGTTAAAGCTGGAGTCACCAAATTTGGTATGTAGACAGCAATCTGCGGGTGACCTCCTCCCGCCAGCGCCCCCTCGTGCCTCCGTAATCGCAAAATTGTATATACCTAAAAGCACAAATCTATAACACAGTTATATACCCACAAAGACTAAGATATCCAGGCCACGCCCACTAGAACGCCCCCCATCCAAGGAGCCCTTGCGAATCGCGAAAGCATCTATCTCCCATAGTTTTAGAGCTAAAGTCCCTAAATTTGGAAGGTAAATTACTGGTCACCTGCTTTAAAGATAGGTAAAAACAAACAACAACTTTGTAGTCGTAACCAGGCGTAGCAGGCGTAACCGACTGCGCAATACTCGTTTACGGTCTTAACTATTATTGTTATTTTGGATAAATTTAGATTTTTGTGATTTGTGGGCTCTATATTAAATTTGGCGACTCTAGCTCTAAAATGTTGGGATATATGGATTTTTGTGGCTTAACCGCCCCAAATTATATGGATTTGATCGATTTGCCACGTCCATTGCCAGTGCCAGTGAGCGAATCCAAAAACTTTTTTGTGCGATTTTAAGAGGAGGTCATTAGTAATCAGTCTAAAGAAAATTATGTTTTATTATTATAACTAGCTTTAAAACCGAGAAAAATATATCAATTTATCGATTTTCCACGCGCCCAGCGGGCATAAGAGGAAATATTTTGAAGGATCTCTTAGGAAGGGGGTGACCAGTAATCTGCTGAAAACTTGTTTATTTTAAAACACGATGATGGATTGCCTGACTCACAATCGCATACAGAACTAGAGTTATCGAATTGAAATACTTAATACGTAGCCGTTAACATTCGACCAACCTCCCACTTGATCGGCCTCGAGCTATACAATGAAATACGTCGACTTGTAGACGCATGTGTTAAAAATGCTTGAAGCCACGGCTTGAGTCTCGATGGCTCGAATATACCCCTGTAAGTTAACTGGATGAACGTACAGTCATCAATGTGGGTAATCTCATAACGGTCATTCGGTAAAACACGGTTTACTTTATAGGACTAACGGTACTTGGGTGCAAACTTCTTGCCTAAAACGGAAGTGGTATCTACGTTACGGATAGCTACAAAATCTCCAATTTTGTATTTGGGTTGAGCTATATGTTTCAGGGCATATTGAGTTTCATTTCATTCTTGTGACTTTTGGATATTTGCACCAATTTCCTGTCTAATAGAATGCACATCACGAACTTGTCTAGAACTAAACTTCTCCTCAGGTCGTCCATGAAGGGTCCTCGTTAATTACGTGCAAGGTGTTTTGCCAGTGCTACACTGCAGCGATTTGGTAATGGCAAATTTTACCCGATTAATCAGTTTCTGCCAATCAGCATGCTCTAACTGTTCAGATAGTTTACCTTATATTGGGGTCAAAACTCAATTGACTCGCTCGACTTATTTTTAGCTTGCAGGGCGGCGACAGCGCCTTGGATATGTTCAATATATCTGTCTTCAAGGAAACTAACAAACTCGAAGTATGTAAAGCAAGTACCCCGATCAGGCATGACTCGTCGCGGACGAATGTAGCATTTCAAATATTTTTCTAACGAAGCATTCACTTCTTTAGTACTAGTTGTGTAGCTGGATACAATCTGCCAAACTTAGTGAACGCATCAATAAACACTAGCAAATACTTATTCTTAGAAGTAATTCTTCGCAACGGTCCAAAAATGGTCTATATGGATAGTATCGAAAGTATCGGCGTTTTTGGTATACTGTTATGTACTGTTATCGAAACGGAATGAACCAATATTTTTTTCTCAGGCTATTTACACATTAATCAGCAGCAAGGTGACCTTATTAATTCGTCTTGTAGACGACTTTGGGCATAGAAGAATAATTCGTCGTCAATATTTCTCCTATAAACGATGCCATCAATCAACTCAAAGCCGGCAACTATTCCATTTTCCAACCTTTCACGTAATTTGCATATATCTGCGCCTCTTATCTGCTGCGTTTGTAGTAGGAAATCTACTTCATCGGGTGTAGGACCACTCACCCCGACCAAATCTTTCAGACATATATTCGACTCTGTCTGGACACATTTGGAGCTACGGCATTTACCAGCTTGTTGGATATATGTAGCTCATTAAGCTCACACACAGGCTCGGTGAATTTTTATCTATGGAATAATGAGGACTTTCGGAATCAACCAGTTTAGAAATTGTGACTAGTTAACAATCTATTCCGTAACCTCTTCTAATAGTTCAGTTTGCCTTCTCAACGCACCCACATGAGTCATACTCGAATCAGGTCGATGGGCTCTCGAGATGTTCTATCCTTCTAATTCTAACGACCAACGGGATGTACAGGGATTGATGGAATTTTTCCTTAAGGTCTGCACTAGGGAACTGCAATCGGTTAATATTAACAAGTAAGATGGCTCTAGTCGGGTGTGCCCAAATGGGAGATACCTTAAATCCAGCGGCGAGCTGTTAAATAAATTTGAGCCTCTTTGCATTCATACACACATTCATAAAGTCACACACACAAACGCACGCAGCAAGTTGCGCACTTTACACATCGGGTAAGCTTGGCCCCACTATGGAAAATGAATTGTTGAATAACTTCTTAACTAAGAATATGATCGTTATGGAATTTTCTGTGCTTAATAAGAGCATCCACATCTATGTACAAACCAAAGCGCAAGTCTGGGAGTCTTGGGGGAGTGCGTAAGGCACTTCCCTCTAACAAACTTTATATCCAGGAACATAGTTTCGTCATCCACTGAGGTGGCTACGGCAGAGGGAGAGAAGGAAATTGTAGTGGCGTCTGCATATTTCCATGGTGACACCGAAGACGCACCGCCGACGGCGGCTCAGCGGCTCGTCAACTTCTGCCGAAGGACGAACAAACAGCTAATCATTGGCTGTGACGACAACGCCCTGGGGTAGTAGTGAAGTCACCAAAAGGGGTGAGTGCCTTCTTGAATATCTTTTGTGTAGTCAATTAGATGTAAAAAATAAAGGGTGCAAACCCATTTTTATAAACCCAATTAGGGGAGAAGTACTAGACCTCACTCTTGTTAGCAGTTCTTTGTCCGATTTCATTAAAAAATTCCGAAGGGGCCACACTTTCAGATCACCAACACATTATATTTGATCTCCTAGGCCATGCGGAACTCCTGTCCAATTCTTTTAATCCACAGAAAACAAATTGGGACCCGTACAAAGCCTTAGTGGCTTTGAAAGTTGTCCAACTTCCTGTCAGCTTTAACTCCACGAGGACGATAGAATTAGCGTCAAGACAACTTCAAGATGTGCTTTTAACCTCCTACCATGATAGTGCGGCCATAAGACCCCATCAGGCGAAACGTGAAGTTCCCTGGTGGAACGAAGGCCTGGCAAATCAAAGAAAGGAGGTCAGACGGCTCATCAATAGGGCCAAGTCAAATACTGATGCGCACTCACTGAGTATAATAAGAACATTAGGCGCGGCAAACGCGATATACTGCGAAAGTGTGGAGTCACTTCCAGAAGCAGCGAGATTGCAAAAGGTATTGTCCAGAGGGTCACTCCTTCTCTATTACTTGGATAGAGAGAAGGCTTATGCACAGAGACATTACATCTTCACTGGACGCCACCACTGTCCGCATCCGAGCGGTGAAAGGGTGTCCACCCGGCGGGGTTCTGTCTCCCCTTTTGTGGTCCCTAGTGATGGATGAACTACTGGTGAAACTATCGGAGCTAGGCGTCGATACCATATAGTATGCAGATGACCTGGCAATAATATTCTCCGCAAAGTTCGCCTTAAGCTTCACCGAATTGATGCAAACGGCACTCATCACGGCCCTAAGATGGTGCACAGATGTGGGTCTCAATATCAGCCCACAGAAGGCGATTATCGTACCCTTCACAAAACGACACCCGTTGAGCTCTCCAGTGTGGTCAAATATCTCGGTGTTAATTTGGATAAGAGACTTAACTGGAACTTGCATTTACATCCAACGTTGACCAAAGGTACTCATGCCATGTGGGCATGTCGTCGGCTCTTCGGTAAAACTTGGGGCTTAGCCTCCAAAGCCATCAGATGGCTGTAAAGTACGATAGTTATGCCTGTTGTCACTTACGCTGCCCTCGTCTGCCCTCCAGGAAGCCACCGCCATACAAAAATTAAGCAAACTTCAAAGGCTCGTATGCCTTATGCCTGTTGTCACTTACGCTGCCCTCGTTTGCCCTCCAGAAAGCCACCGCCATACAAAAATTCAGCAAACTTCAAAGGCTCGTATGCCTATCCCTCACGGGTGTCATGCGTACATGTCCCACTGCAGCACTGGAGACAGTCTTAGGACTAAGCCCACTGCATTTGTAAATATATAAGATAGCTTCTGAGGATCAAAATCACAAACAGGTTGCTAGTAGCAGCCATGGGTCATGCTAGTCTAGTATCTCAGGGATATGCGACTGAACGGATTTTAAGACCACGGAACTTTTCCTCGTGGCAAAATTTAGGACTCTTATTCCAGACCGAAGGGAATGGGATGATGGGAACCCTTGTAATAATCGCATGAGCCTGCAGTGATTCACAGTCGTATCAAAAACTAATCAAGGGGTTTGGTGCGGGGATCACAGGACGCAACACTAAAATCTCGATTGCAATAGGTCCTGGCCCAAGGTTTTTCAATCTAAGATCCACGCTATTGAGTCCTGCTCCAGACATATTGTCGAGAAGATAAGAGGAGCCACCTTAAATGTCTTTTCAGATAGCCAAGAAGCCATTCAAGCTCTTTCGTCATGGAGGAATACCTCGAGACTGGTTACTGATTGCTGGAATTGTTTCCAGCAACCCTCACATAGAAACCAGGTCACACTTTGTTGGGTCCCTGGGCATTCCGAAATTTCCGGCAACGAAGTTGTGGCCGGGCTAGCTATGGCGGGTTACGCAACCCCCCTTTTGGACCTGAACCCTTTTGTGGGTTAAGGTGGGCATCTGCCAAAGAGTTGATAGTGGAATGGTCAAAGAAGGAGAGGGGGATCTACTGGTCAACGAGACCTGGGGTACGACAAGCTAAAGAGCTGGTCAGTGGAAATACCAAAAATCTTTCAAGGGCGAAACTACGGCTCTTGTTGTCCTATCTCACGGGTCTCACGGTCCAGTATAACCTCCACAAATATCCCCTGACACAGATTGTAGACTCTGGAGAGAGGATGACGAGAAACAAAGTGAATTTTAAATGATTGCCCAGCCATTATTTTGAGTAGGAAGAAGTATCTATGCAGAGAATTTGTTACGCCAGCACAGATCAGAAATTGCCTAACTCAGAATCACATACAGAACTAGAGTTATCGAATTGAAATACTAAATACGTAGACGTTAACATTCGACCAACCTCCCACTTTATCGGCCTCGAGCTATACAATGAAATACGACGGTCATTCGGTAAAACACGGTTTACTTTAAAGGACCAACGGTACTTGGGTGCAAACTTCTTGCCTTAAACGGAAGTGGTACCTACGTTACGGATAGCTACAAAATCTCCAATTTTGTATTCGGGTTGAGCTATATGCTTCAGGGCATATTGAGTTTCATTTTGTTCTTGTGACTTTTGGATATTTGCACCAATTTCCTGTCTAATAGAATGCACATCACGAACATGTTGAGAACTAAACTTCTCTTCAGGTCGTCCATGCAAGGTGTTTTGCCAGTGCTACACTGCAGCGATTTGGTAATGGCAAATTTTACCCGATTAATCAATTTCTGCCAATCAGCTTGTTCTAACTGTTCAGATAGTTTACCTTATATTGGGGTCAAAACTCAATTGACTCGCTCGACTTATTTATTAGCTTGCAGGGCGGCGGCAGCGACTTGGATATGTTCAATATTTCTGTCTTCAAGGAAACTAACAAACTCGAAGGATGTAAAGCAAGTACCCCCAGGCATGACTCGTCGCGGATGAATGTAGCATTTTAAATATTTTTCTAACGAAGCATTCACTTCTTTAGTACTAGTTGTGTAGCGGGATACAATCTGCCATATTTAGTGAACGCATCAATAAACCCTAGCAAATTCTTGCTCTTAGAAGTAATTCTTGGCAACGGGCCAAAAATTGTCAATATGGATAGTATCGAAAGTATCCGCGTTTTTTGGTATACCACGTAAGGTTCGCTTATGTACTGTTATCGAAACGGAAATTAAGATACACTGCAAACAGATCATCTGAGCAAACCAATATTTTTCTCTCAGGCTATTTACACATTTATCAGCAGCAAGGTGACCTAGTTTTTCATGGTACTTCCTTATTAATTCGTCTTGTAGACGACTTTGGGCATACAAGCATAATTCGTCGTCAATATTTCTTCTATAAACGATGCCATCTATCAACTCAAAGCCGGCGACTATTCCATTTTCCAACCTTTCACGTAATTTGCATATATCTGCGCCTCTTATCTGCTCCGTTTGTAGTAGGAAATCTACTTCATCGGGTGTAGCAACACTCACCCCGACTAAATCTTTAATTATATATCCTTCTAATTCTAACGACCAACGAGATGTACAGGGATTGAAGGACTTTTTCCCTGGGGTCTGCACTTGGGAACTGCAATCGGTTAATATTAACAAGTAAGATGGCTCTAGTCGAATGTGCCCAAATAGGAGATACCCTGAATCCAGCGGCGAGCTGTTTAATAAATTTAAACTTCTTTGCATTCATACACACATTCACAAAGTCACACACACAAACGCACGCAGCAAGCTGCGCACTTTACACATCGGGTAAGCTTGGCCCCACTATGGAAAATGAATTGTTGAATAACTTCTTAACTAAGAATATGATCGTTATGGAATTTTCTGTGCTTAATAAGAGCATCCACATCTATGTACAAACCAAAGCGCAAGTCTGGGAGTCTTGGGGGAGGTATCCTAGCTGTTATAGTCTCCGAGCTATGCCAAGAAAACCAAGTCACAAAATCGATTTTTATCGATAATAATGAAATGGCAATAGTTGCGCTGCCGGCGCGGGTGCCCTAAGAACAATACCCGAAACCTGGCCCAGGTCCCTCCAATAGCTTGGCTGCTGGGCCTGCTAATGGTTCGGCCTGCTAATCAGGTTCCCGGTGCGGCAGCTTCGCAATCAAGGCAGGTCGTGGTCGCCTCATCTAGCAGAGGCGCTGGTCTCGCTAGGGGAGCGGTCCGCGGCCGAACCTCGAGTGTAAGCAAACTGGGGCCGCAGCAGCAGGCGTCTAGCATCTAGCAAGGCGCAAAGTAAAATCAGGTACAAGGCGTTAAAGCTCTCGAAGGGTGTTCATGGGAACGACTCCCGACAAGGCAAAAGCGGTTGCCTTGTCCGACACTAAATAAAAACAATCAAGGTGCTTAAGGTGAACCTGCACTACACTAGAAGAGCGCCAGCCACCATGTGTAGGATTTTCGCCGAGCAAAAAATCAATCTGTCTCTCCTCCAAGAACCATGGTTGATTGGTGGCCAGGTCCGAGGATTAAGTTGCGGCTCATGTAAGTTGCTTTATGACCGATTGACCGATTCAAATAAAAGCGTAGGGCACTTCCCTCTAACAAACTTTATCTCCAGGGACATAGTTTCGTGATCCACTGAGGTGGCTACGGCAGAGGGAGAGAAGGAAATTGTAGTGGCGTCTGCATATTTCCATGGCGACACCGAAGACGCACCGCCGACCGCGGCTCAGCGGCTCGTCAACTTCTGCCGAAGGACGAACAAACAGCTAATCATTGGCTGTGACGACAATGCCCTGGGGTAGTAGTGAAGTCACCAAAAGGGGTGAGTGCCTTCTTGAATATCTTTTGTGTAGTCAATTAGATGTAAAAAATAAAGGGTGCAAACCCACTTTTATAATCCCAATTAGGGGAGAGGTACTAGACCTCACTCTTGTTAGCAGTTCTCTGTCCGATTTCATTAAAAATTACCGATGGGGCCACACTTTCAGATCACCAACACATTATATTTGATCTCCTAGGCCATGCGGAACTCCTGTCCAATTCTTTTAACCCACAGAAAACAAATTGGGACCCGTACAAAGCCTTAGTGGCTTTGAAAGTTGTCCAACTTCCTGTTAGCTTTAACTCCACGAGGAAGATAGAATTAGCGCCATGACAACTTCAAGATGTGCTTTTAACCTCCTACCATGATAGTGCGGCCATAAGACCCCATCAGGCGAAACGTGAAGTTCCCTGGTGGAACGAAGGCCTGGCAAATCAAAGAAAGGAGGTCAGACAGCTCATCAATAGGGCCAAGACAAATACTGATGCGCACTCACTGAGTATAATAAGAACATTGGGCGCGCCAAACGCGATACCTGCGCATCTACTGCAAAAGTGTGGAGTCACTTCCAGAAGCAGCGAGATTGCAAAAGGTATTGTCCAGAGGGTCACTCCTTCTCTATTACTTGGATAGAGAGAATGCTTATGCACAGAGGCATTACATCTTCACTGGACGCCACCACTGTCCGCATCCGAGCAGTGAAAGGGTGTCCACACGGCGGGGTTCTGTCTCCCCTTTTGTGGTCCCTAGTGATGGATGAACTACTGGTGAAACTATTGGAGCTAGGCGTCGATACCATATGGTATGTAGATGACCTGGCAATAATATTCTCCGCAAAGTTCGCCTTAAACATCACCGAATTGATGCAAACGGTACTCATCACGGCCCTAAGATGGTGCACAGATGTGGGTCTCAATATCAGCCCACAGAAGGCGATTATCGTCCCCTTCACAAAACGACACCCGTTGAGCTCTCCAGTGTGGTCAAATATCTCGGTGTTAATTTGGATAAGAGACTTAACTGGAACTTGCATTTACTTCCAACGTTGACCAAAGGTACTCATGCCATGTGGGCATGTCGTCGGCTTTTCGGTAAAACTTGGGGCTTAGCCTCTAAAGCCATCAGATGGCTGTAAAGTACGATAGTTATGCCTGTTGTCACTTACGCTGCCCTCGTCTGCCCTCCAGGAAGCCACCGCCATACAAAAATTAAGCAAACTTCAAAGGCTCGTATGCCTTATGCCTGTTGTCACTTACGCTGCCCTCGTCTGCCCTCCAGAAAGCCACCGCCATACAAAAATTCAGCAAACTTCAAAGGCTCGTATGCCTATCCCTCACGGGTGTCATGCGTACATATCCCACTGGAGACAGTCTTAGGACTGAACCCACTGCATTTGTAAATATATAAGATAGCTCCTGTGGATCAAAATCACAAACGGATTGCTAGCAGCAGACATGGGTCATGATAGTCTAGTAGCTTAGGGATATGCGACTGAACGGATTTTAAGACCACGGAACTTTTCCTCGTGGCAAAATTTAGGACTCTTAATCCTATGGGAACCCTTGTAATAATCGCATGAGCCTGCAGTGGTTCACAGACGTATCAAAAACTAATCAAGGGGTTTGGTGCGGGGATCACAGGACGCAACACTAAAATCTCGATTGCAATGGGTACCTGGCCCAAGGTTTTTCAATCTAAGATCCACGCTATTGAGTCCTGCTCCAGACATATTGTCGAGAAGATAAGAGGAGCCACCTTAAATGTCTTTTCAGATAGCCAAGAAGCCATTCAAGCTCTTTCGTCATGGAGGAATACCTCGAGACTGGTTGCTGATTGCTGGAATTGTTTCCAGCAACCCTCTGTACATCTACATTGTAGCATCGCATCTAACGACTTCCATTAGGCAGATCCGCGTAACAGCCGATTGGCGAGTGTCCAGCATTGGCTGTCGGTGAGTTTATAAACACTGGCCGATTTTTCCAGCCCTCGGTTTCAAATGTGAAAGGATATGTGGTCGTCTTCAGAAAAGATTGGAACGGTGGCGTCAATGTCACTTATATCAACACGACGGTGATGATCGGGTACATCTGCACTGCTTTCCAGTTCAGCAACACGCGCTTTTAACTCAGCAAGGTTTTTTCGAGTGGTATACAATTTGCGTTGGCTCATAATAGATGTAAGTTCACCTGCTGCCGCCACTTCCACAAGTTGAGCTTCTGTACCCAACGTGCTCAAGCTTGCTTGATTCCATTCGATTACTTGCATATCGGGTAAATTTGCGAGCACCGGCGAAAAAGTTGGTAACAAAGCGGATGCTCCTGTCTGAGCCCCTTCTACTTCCTCATTGGGCTGTTCCATAATTTGCGCCAAACCAACAGCACCTGCACACTTGCCGCCAGGCATGGTAACATCTTGTCCATTACCGATTTTGCAATAAAACGCAGTTGATAAATTGACGCCTCGATGCCAACGGGCACTGTAAAAAGGGGTTGTGTCTGTCAAGTGTGTACTCATTAGGCACTTTGGTGGTCCATGACCCGGAGATAATTTGTTGACATAATGACCATTTACAACTTTCCTGCACATTTGCCAAGTGTCAATTCCAAAATGACAGGCTATGTTTACAGTTTCATCTACTAAAACGGAGCAAACGGACTTCATATCGCTAAGCCAACCTTGAAACGACTCGGCATGTGATTCAATCAGGCCTTATCACAATTATCATCTAAATCTTTTAATCATAAATGTTATTATAGTTTTGAATTAGAGCAAAGGTGGGTGCACCAACTGATTTTTAATCTAAGGCAATTTTGTTAATAACTGAAATGGTATTTTTTTCACTTTCTTTTGAACCTTTACACATGATTAGTTTAAGTTTTAATAATTTGAGAACATCTCTCGGAATAACAAATACTTCAATTTCATAATATTCTTTTTTAAAAAAAAAAAAAATTCACTTTTCCATAAGTCAATATGGAATTGCCACTGAGTGCTCGGAATCGACTTTTCTCCAGTCTGCCATTCAATGTCGATTGTGGAAATAGAGATTTACTTGCGAAGCTTACTGGGCTTCCGGTGTCTAATAAGGCAGAAACATTATTAACATTGGTGCATCCCTCTTCACTAGGTATTCTTAAACTTACTAAATGGACAAACGATTTATCATCAATAAGCCCTGCATCCTCCTTAGTACCCATGGCGGCAGTTTGGCTGCGCTTTGGGCACTGCCGATATTGGTGTCCTGTTTGAAAACAGTTAAAGCAGCCTCCTTCCGGTCTCTTGGCACGCCGACACTCCGTGCTGATATGCCCCATCTGGCGGCAATTGTAGCATCGCATCTCACGACTTCCATTGGCAGTGGCATCATTGGGTACGCAAGTAACGACAGGTACACGAGGAGTGTACTCTTTCTTCTGTACGGTTGGCAGCACGTTCTGGTATCGCATCATCCTCTGACGCAAATCGTCAAACGAAGTGCAATAATATAACGGAGCGGCGTATCCCCAATGCCATCAACTATATATTTGACAACGTCCGCCTCCTCGAACTTGCCCTGCTGGGAGATGTTCCGCATAGCGATGAAATACTGCAAAAGGGATTCACCCTTTTCCAACGGGCGGTTTTGTAGTCGGCGGACAACTTCGTGGTTGGACATTCCTAATCCAAAAACTGTAACCAGGGAATCACGCAGCTCACCCCATGTAGTTGTCTTTTCATACAGCATATACTCCTTGGCAGATCCGCGTAACAGCCGATTGGCGAGCGACCAGCATTGGCTATCGATGAGTTTGTAAACACTGGCCGATATTTCCAGCTCTCGGGTCCAAATGTGGACGGATATGTGGTCGTCTCCAGAAAAGAACGGAACGGTGGCCTCGACATCGCATATATCAACACGACGGCGTTGATCGGGTACATCTGCGCTTCGTTCCAGTTCAGCAACACGCGCTTTCAACTCAGCAAGGTTTTTTCGATAAACATTTCTTTTGACTTACGTTGGATGAACAGTTTGGCCACTAGACGGCAGTGCTTAATGTTTGGCGGGCGTTTAAAATTTAATCGTATAGATTTAAGGATCGAGCAGGGGCGAAATTTTGCCAAATATGAATTGAGAGAAAGAGTTGAATTATGCCACTGTAAATGAGGCACGGCGCAGATATGCTGTCGCTTAATGTTCCCTCAATCCCTGTAAGTAAAAAGTAAAAAGAGGTGGGGGTCGGTTAACATATGATAGCTAGCTGCCTCGCACCGGTGGCCAGAAAGTGATATATATATATATATATATAGTTATAAGCCAATATAGGCAAATTTGTCAAAATCCGAATGCCGTTTTTAACAATGTAAATAATATAAAGAACTTAATAAGTAAATTAATAAATAGATCAATAAAATATAAATAAATATAAATAAATACGCGATAAATAAGGGAATAAATATGCAATAAGTAATTAAATAAATAGGACGATAAATGAATAAAGAAATAGACGAATAAATAGGCAATTTTCTTAATAGCTAAATTGACAAACATGCAACAATTATTTGGACTTATAAGCGCTGCGGCCCAATTAGTCGAAGAAAAAGAATCTTTTCGGATGTGCCGCGGTTTGGGCCACTAGTGTATACGTATATGCGATTTATATAGCTGAGAATACCGTGATATGGGCGGCTGATATTCGGCTTCTATAGCGGCAGGGGCCGCGGCGGACTGTTGCGGCGTCGGCTTTTGCTGGAACACACTCACTAAGTTTTTCGGTTCGAAAGGACGCCGAGAGATAAGATGATGGTGGCTCCAATTAAAACAAGTAATATGAATCTATTCGGGTGTCCCCGACTAGAAGATACCCTGAACCCAGCGGCGAACTGTCATTACATACATTTAAAGCTCTTTGCATTTATACACACATAAACAAAGTCACATATACACAGACACAAACGCACGCACCAAGCTGCGCACTTAACACATCGGATACGTTTGGCCCCACTAAAATTAATTCTCTAATAATAAGAGCATCTAAATCTATGTACAAACCAAATCGCAAATCTGTAGTATTTAATTTGCGTATGGGATGCGAATGGGGGTAGGTATCCAAAATTCGAAATATTTGTAATCTGCCTATCCTTAACGAGCACATATTAAATCAAATTTTGTGGCTCTAGCTCTTATAGTTTCTGGGATATTGTAAAAAACTGGATCAAAAGAAACCGATAAATATCGATAATATGAAAACGGGGCGGGTTATCGATAATTTTAAATAGCATTAATCTGCCTATGGTATACATGAACTTAAAAAACTAAACTTTAATCCCTAGTTCTTATTGCAGCACTTGCTGCCAATTGGATTGACAAATTGGTCAAATTTTACCACACGTTTTCTTTAATAACTTCTGTGTTTCTTAACCGATTTTTATGAATCCTAATGCGATAGATTCTTCTAGTGCTATAGTATATATACATTTTTGTCTCTAGGTCTCATAACCTATGAAATAAACTTAAAAAATTAGAGGTTGTGCTAGATTTTTATCGATTTTAGGAAAACGGTGTGGGTTATCGATCATTTAAAATAAACTTGATCTGCGCATGCCATGGGCGAGTCTATATGTAGTTCATATAGACGGACGGACAGACGGAGAGACAGACAGACATGGCTAGATCATCTCGGCTGTTGATCCTGATTAAGAATATATATACTTTATAGGGTCGGTGATGCCTCCTTCTGCCTGTTACATACATTTTCACAAAACCATTATACCTCTTCTAACCATTTTCAATGGGTTCAGGGTATAAATAGCGTATGAAGGCAGGCTGTGTGTAGATATATGTTCCAAAAAAATATTGAGCCACAATAGAGTGGAAAATAGGGCCTCAAAATTAAATTTGCGGATTGAGCAGTTGTTGGCCACCTGTTGGAAGCAAATACTAAATTCAAACACATTCGGACATTTTCACTTGCACACTTACGCCGAACTTTAATATAAATAGCACTCGTTATATGGGGTCTGTGCGCCTGTGCATAACCATGAATTCAAATTTTTCTTTTATGGCCACACTTCACCATTTCCCTTCTTCGCAGTGCCCCCAAGAAAACGTGTTGTCACCTCTTTCTTTTTTTCTGCCTGTCATCTCCTCGGCAGTCCCCACCGGCTGTCTCTCTGGTCACTCTGAATTTGGCCCTGTCAACTCACTCCTGCATCCCCAAATCTTAGATCGAGTGTTCGCACAGGGACCGTAATTTCCGAGCAAGTTTGTAGCTAGCCCCATTGAGGTGCATATGCTGGCCAAAGACTGCAAAAAACGGTGTAACCCCAGTTGCAGAGTGGACGGCATTACGGATCGCTACCTCGATTTCGGGGAGAAATGCATCCCACTCCTGATGGTCTTGTTCCAAATATGAACGGATCGCCGCCAACACTGTGCGATTGATGCGATCAGCTGCATTGCTCTGGGGAGAATAGATGGCCGTTTTCATGTCAGAGATTCCAAAAGCGTCGATCATATTCTCGAACTTCTTTGACACGAACTGTCGGCCGTTGTCTGAGTGGATCGTCTCAGGGACACCGAATATGAAAAAGATCTCGTGCTCCAGAAATTCGACTACGTTATCTGCCGTGGCATCTTTCATGGCCTTCAGAAACGTAAATTTCGAAAAATGATCGACGACTACGAATATCCAGGCGTGACCGTTTGTACAAAAGTCCATCCTGTACTTGTAAATCTGGTAATCGCTTCTGATTCTTGCGCACCTCTTCCAAAATCTCTCGATACTCATCCGACTCAAACGCTACTGTCTGTATCCCCAGCAATTGCTCTAAATCCAGCGACAGCTTGGCGACACTGACAAAGTGTCAGCGAGAACATTGTCCGCCCCTTTTGTGTGCTCGATCTGGAAGTCGAAGTGCTGCAGGCGTAGAGACCACCTAGCTAAGCGACCGTCCAAATCTCGAAATCACATGAGCTATTTGAGGCTGGCGTAATCGGTGATTACCATGAATGGCATCATTTCGATGTAGGGCCTGAACTTTTGGACAGCTAATACCGCGGCAAGACATTCTTTCTCCGTCACCGAGTAATTGACCTGGTGTTTATCTATCTTGGCGGAGAAGAACGATATTGGCCTTTCATTGCCCTCGGCATCGATTTGGAACAGTACCGCCCCAACTCCGTTAATTATATTAACAAGTCCCAAAGAGGTATTTCCAAATTAATGCGTGAAGCAGTTAGTGAGATTAGTAGTGACAATGTGACTATAAAACAAAAGTTACAACATAAAGGACATACATTTATTTTGGGTACAGAGATATCTGCCCAGGAAGTCGTTTACTGCTGTTTAGGTATGCATTTGTCCGAAAGCAGTAACGCTGAAGTATACATAAATACTTTTTTGCCAGAGCCAGGGTCAGTTGATGATGCAGATGATATAGAAACATCGAGGACTTCTCAATCATTAGTTTACGCACTTCGTAGTCTTTAACATTAATGATACTGATAATATTGCAAATTCAGAAGATAGTAACGTCCGATTAATAAAACTTCCAGCTACAGTTTCAGCTGAAAGATTGGCAGATATTGTCAGGTTTCTTAATTTAAAGCAGAAGATATAAAATACACATATTTTGCACAATGCCAAACACAAATCCGTATTTTACGAATTTGTTGGAGGTGGTGGTGGTGTAGGCAAAAGCCGACTTATTTTGGAAAGTTTTCAATCTTTGTAATGTACAGTAGAAAGCCAGGAACTGATCCAAGTTCCGCTAAAACTCTATTGTGAGCCCCAACAGGCTAAGCTGCTTTCGGAATCAGCGGTTCAACACTGCATTCCATGTTTTCTCTACCAGTAAATCAATCTGGTTCAGATTTAAGGGCCTTATTATCATAGATGAAATACTTATGGTAGGATCCAAAATGTTTTCCTAGCTGGACTCCCGTTTAAAACAAATTTTTAAAAATACTTTTTCGTTTGGTGGTATTTTTGTCATAGTCTTCGGGGATCCACAACATTTATCACCAGTAGGCGATTGTTGGAGTTTCGAATCTAATGATCTCTAATGATCCCACAGTGCCATTTATGCGTAATCTCTGTGGAACCTTTTCAAGTATTTTGAGCTCACAGAAATCATGCGACAACGGGCGGACCAATTATTTGCTTCTGCTTTAATTAATATGACATGGGGTATTATGACAACCGATGATATTACTCTGGTCCCGCATATGTCAGTCGTGGGCTGTGCCAGATGATGCAATTCATCTTTTTAGTACCAATGCGGCAATTGACAACTTTAATACTCTAAAGTTCAACTTTCCGACTGAACAATTTATTTATGATATTATAAAAGCTACACATTTAAATGCGCCAAATAGGGATAGAATTTTGTAGTAGTTAGTAGTAGTAGTAGTAGTAGTTTTATGTCGTCCGAAACACAGGGATTATGTATGTCCCTTTTCTGAAAAACCACTGCCAAGTACATGGTTACGGTCAATGTTGATACAGGGGATGGGTTAGTCAACGGGGCAACAGGCATTTTTATGCAAATAGATTTTGATGCATCCAGCACTCCAAATACTTTATGGATGAAATTTCCAGAGGAAAGTGTAGGAGTTCGTAGGAGTGTAGGAGTACGCAGAAACTTCGTGGATCCCAATTCAGAAAATAGTTAATAGTTTTCAATATCGAGGAAATGAGCAAGATACAATTGACCGAAGGCAGTTTCCAATTGTACCTGCAGAAGGTATAACCATCCACAAAAGTGGAAAAGTGGTGGTTCACACTTGCCCTCGTATACAGCGTGCTGCAATATACGTTGCTTGCAGTAGAGCAACAACTGCTTCGGGGCTATTTATCACAGGAGATTTTATTCCTCGTAAACATCCCAAAAATGATGATAAGGTCCAAAATCAGATTGAGAAATTGCGGACTTAAAAACTACTTCGATCACATTATGATCTGTAAACCTGTCTGTTTTTTAAACAAATTCGATGTCGGATGGTTGTTGATTTTAACGATTTTCTTTATTTCTCTTAATTTCACAATGTCTCGTTTTGTCCCGCCATCATAAGATTAAAAACTTAGAACTACCGTCTCTAGCGCTTGGGCGATTAACTAACGCTCACGGGCTTTGCCCGATTTACTATCGCATACAACACTAGAATTATCGAACTGGAAATACTAAATACTTAGCCGTTTACATTCGACCAACCTGACAATTGATCGACCTCGATCTATACAATAAAACACATAAAATTATAATCATGATGATTTAACACATGCTTGAATCCACGGCTTGAGTCTCGATGGCTCGAGAATGCCCCTGTAAGGTAACTGGGTGAGCGGACAGTCGTCAATGTCAGTAATCTCGTAGCGGTCATTCGGTAACACACGGTTTACTTTATAGGGCCCGCGGTATTTGGGCGCGAACTTCTTGCCTACACCGGAAGTGGTATCTACGTTACGGATAGCTACAAAGTCTCATATTTTTTTATTTGGGTGGGGCTTTATGTTTAAGAGCATATTGAGTTTCATTTCGTTCTTGTGACTTTTGGATATTTGCACCAGCTTCCTGTCTAATAGAAGGCAGATCACGAACTTGTCTAGAACTAAACTTCTCCTCAAGGTATTCTGTCAGGTCGTCCACGACGGGTCCTATTTTATTACAACCGAACAGCAACAAACAAGGGGTTTTGCCAGTGCTACACTGTACAGAGTTGTTAATAGCGAACTCTACTCGGTTAATCAGCTTGTGCCAATCTAACTGGTCTAATGGTTCGGATAGTTTGCCTAACATTGGAGTCAAAACGCGATTGACTTGTTCGACTTGTCCATTAGCTTGCGGGGCAGCGGTTGCGACTTTGATATGTTCAATATTTCTGTCTTCAAGGAAACTAGCAAACTCAAAGTACGTGAAGCAAGTTCCCCGATCAGACACAACTCGTCGGGGACGACTGTAGCATTCAAAATATTTTTTTAACGCGGCATTCACTTCTTTAGTACTAGTTGTATTAGCGGGATACAATTTGACAAATTTAGTGAACGCATCTATAACTACCAGCAAATACTTCCTCTTCGAGGTAATACTTGGCAACGGGCCTAAATGGTCTATATGGATAGTATCGAAAGGTATCGGCGTTTTAGGTATACTATGCAAGGTTCGGTTATGTATTGTTGTTGGGACGAAATGTAAGATACACGGCAAACAGTTCTGAATGTGCATATCGACTTTGGATCTCATCAGAGGAAACCAATATTTCTCCTTCAGGCTACTTACACACTTATCAGCAGCAAGGTGACCTAGCTTTTCATGGTATTTTCTTATTAATTCGTCCTGTAGGCGAATAGGGGCATACAAATATAATTCGTCATTCATATTACTCCTATAAACGATGCCATCAATCAACTCAAAGCCGGTGACTATACCATTTTCCAACCTTTCACGTAATTTGCAGATGTCTGCGTCCCTTATCTGCTTCGTTTGTAGTAGGAAATCTACATCATCGGGTGTAGCACCAATCACCCCTACCAAATCCTTCAGACATATATTCGATTCGGTCTTGGCACACGGAACATTTGAAGCTACGGCCTTTGCCAGCTCGTCCGATTTAAGTAACTCTTTAAGCTCACACACAGGCTCAGGTTTTCGGTGATCATCTAACGGTGAACTTTTCTCTATGGAATAATGAGGGCTTTCGGAATGAACTAGTTTAGAAACGGTGCACGGATCAACAATCTCTTCGGTAACCTCTCCCAATAATTCAGTTTGCCTACTCAACGCATCCACGTAAGCCATACTCGAACCAGGTCGATGGGTTATTGAGAAGTTATATCCTTCTAATTCTAACGACCAACGGGCTATACGGGGATTAATAGACTTTTTCTTTAAGGTCTGCACTAGGGAACTGCAATCGGTTAATATCAAAAAGGGGCGATGCTCAAGGTACACACGGAATCGGCGGAGTGCATAAATTATCGCCAATGTCTCAAGCTCGAAGCTGTGATATCGCGACTCAGCAGCTGTTGCTTTTCGAGAGTAAAAGAATGCAGGGTGCATCTTACTGTCACTTTGCTGCTGCATCAGCACAGCACCAAAGCCATGCGAACTTGCGTCAGTATGCAATTCGGTTTCAAAAAGGGGATTAAAAATGGATATCACGGGAGGAGCAGACAAGGCAGCTCTCAATGCCAAAAATGAATCTGTCTCTGGTTGAGGCATGGGAAATGAGCCGCCTTTCTTTAATAAATCCATTAAGGGCTTTGCTATACGAGAAAAGTTTGGTACAAATTTTCGAAAATACGAAAATAGTCCTGAACAAGAATGTAGAGCTTTACTACTGAGCGGTTCAGGATAGTCCTATATTGCCTTAAGGTGTATATCGTTCGATAGAATACCTTCGGCGCTAACATCACAGCCCAAATAATCGAGACCCTTACGGAGAAATTTCCTTTTTTTAAAGTTAATCTCAAGGTTATATTCGACAAAACGGTCCAACAACATTGCTAAAATCTGACAATGTTCATCGACGGTACCATAATTTGTCGACGTCTGACCATGTCTTGCAATACGCTGGAAATGAACCTTTGAAACACGGCAGGTCCATTTTTGAGACCAAACGGCATCCATAGGTATTCAAACTGACCATCAGGAGTCACAAATGCGGTATATTTAACCGAATCCTTTTCTACTCCTACATGGTGAAATCCACTTCTTAAATCAATTGTAGAGAACACGGTCTTTCCTTCTAGATACTCTAAACAGTCCTCAATAAGTGGCAGCGGAAAATTATCTCTAACGGTTTTTTTGTTTAATCCACGGTTATCAACACACATTTTAACTTTACCATCTTTCTTTTTAACAAGGACAACAGCTGACGCGTATGGAGAATTGCTATGTTGAATCACTCCACTTGCTAGCAGCTCATTCACGGTATCTGTTACTATTCCTTTTTCATGATACGACAGTCTCCTTGGGGCACTATAAAACGGAGTTGTGTCAGTCAAGTGTATACTCATCTGACACTTTGGTGGTCCATGACCCGGAGAAAATTTGCTAACATAATGACCATTTACAACTTCCCTGCACATTTGCATTATGTCAATTCCGAATTCACAGCCTACGTCTACAGTTTCATCTAACAATACGGAACAAACGGACTTCATCTCGCTAAGCCAACCTCGAAACGACTCGGCCTCTGATTAATTCATGTTTACAGAGGCGTTATCACAATTATTATCTAACTCTTTTGAATTAATGTAATCGTAAATATTATTATAGTTTTGAATTAGAGCAAACAGGGGTGCACCAACTGATTTGTAAACTAAGGCAATTGTGTTATTAACTGAAATTGTATTTTGTTCACTTTCTTTTGAACCACTACACATGATTAGTTTAATTTTGAATAATTTGAGAACATCTCTTCCTAGGAGCAATGTCGTAAGTAATATAAAATCAGGAAACTAAAATTAAAATTTTGTAATATTCTTTTTGAACCAAAATAAAAAACTTTACTTTTCCATAAGTCGATATTGAGTTGCCACTGAGTCGTCGGAATCGACTATTCTCCAGTTTGCCATCTTATGTCGATGGTGGAAGTAGAGATTTACTTGCGAAGCTTACTGGGCTTACGGTGTCTAATAAGTCAGACACATTATTCATATTAGTGCATCCCTCTTCACTATGTATTCATAAACTTGCGAAATGAACAAACGACATCAATAAGCTCTGGCTGCTCTTTGAGCACTGCCGATATTGGTGGCCTGTTTCAAAACAGTTAAAACAGCCTCCTTCCTTCTTTTTTAGGTACAGTTGGCAGCACGTTTTGGTAGCGCATCATCCTCTGACGCAATTCGTCGAACGAAGTGCAATAATATAACGGAGCGGCGTATCCGTTACGATCCCCAATGCCATCAACAATATTTTTGACAACGTCTGCCTTCTCGAACTTGCCCTGCTGGGATATGTTCCGCATAGCGATCAAATATTGCAAAAGGGATTCACCTTTTTCCAACGGGCGGTTTTGTAGTCGGCGGACAACTTCGAGGTTAGACATTCCTAATACAAAAACTGTAACCAGATCACTCCACGTAGTTGTATTCTCATACAGCATATACATATACGACCAGCATTGGCTGTCGGTGAGTTCATAAACAGTGGCCACTTTTTCCTGCTGTCGGGTGCAAATTTGAACGGATATATGGTCGTCTCCAGAAAAGAACGGAACAGTGGCCTCATGCTTTTAACTCAGCAAAGTTTTTTAGAGCGGTGTGTAAGTTAACATAAGTTAACGCGACTCGGTTTAACTCCAGCACAGACGCTGACTCAGCTCTGGGCCGGATGTCTTCACATAGCAGGCAATGCATGAGGCGTTTCTAAGCTAAGCGTTTCTGCAGCCGCTATGATTTTGCATTGTGTAACTTGATACTTTAATAATTCTTCATTGTAATTCTTTGTAGCATCATAAGTCTCTTTTTGTCAACTTAGTTTTTAGTTCACAATTTGTATGCCTTGAGACAGCAAGTCCAAGCGCTAATTAACTCCTTCATAGACTGCTCGATTCAGCTATGTCGTAAACAATAATAAATATATTAATAAATATAACATTTACCTAACTAAAATCTATAATCACTTAATTGGCGCCCAACGGTAACGAATCTCGCGATCCGTCCCAAGTCGCGTAGCCGTGGATTTAAATAAAAAGTTTTCAAATCAGATAAAAAGAAAAATCTGAACTTGTGTTTGTGTTGTGAACAGTGCATTCATAATAAAACGAAGCAACTTAACAAGAGGCATTTAAAACAGATAAAAATAAAATCTGAACTTGTGTTGTGTGTTGTGACACTAACGGCGCTCGCATTTAAATCTGCGCCAAACGCTACAACAAATTTGGTATAGCGTAATTTACGTTTAGTGCTGTGCAGTATACCTGACCTACGTCAACTCGGTCAGTGCGAGTGTATTGAATTACACAAATTGTTTCTTTATACACCGAAGCCGCTGGAGCTCTTCGGGCAGCTATGTGTCACCAGTATAGCGCGCAAGCTAATCTGGGCAGCGTTAAAAAGTTTTTTGTGCGTGACCGCAGCGAGGGAGACAGCATCATCTGCGGATATTAGGATATTAGGGTTACCACATAATTTCATAAAGATGATGTAATTGAGCTTTTCATTCACACAAATTTTACGTACTGCGTGAGGTAGATACAAATTTTTTTCCCTCGAAAAATTCTATAATTAACTAAACTGTGTTGTTGCACATCGATTATTTTGTTCTGCAAATCCATTGACTGTTCTATCGTTTCGACAAATACTTTGTTTTGATTATTTTTTGTAAATGATGCTAATCTGATTCTGTGGCTAGTGTGCTCAAAGCACAGGCAGAGGCATTCAGGCGTTTCTAAGCGTTTCTGCAGCCGCTATGATTTTGCATTGTGTAACTTGATACTTTAATAATTCTTCATTGTAATTCTTTGTAGCATCATAAGTCTCTTTTTGTCAACTTAGTTTTTAGTTCACAATTTGTATGCCTTGAGACAGCAAGTCCAAGCGCTAATTAACTCCTTCATAGACTGCTCGATTCAGATATGTCGTAAACAATAATAAATATATTAATAAATATAACATTTACCTAACTAAAATCTATAATCACTTAATTGGCGCCCAACGGTAACGAATCTCGCGATCCGTCCCAAGTCGCGTAGCCGTGGATTTAAATAAAAAGTTTTCAAATCAGATAAAAAGAAAAATCTGAACTTGTGTTTGTGTTGTGAACAGTGCATTCATAATAAAACGAAGCAACTTAACAGCATCACCTGCGGATATTAGGATATTAGGGTTACGATGATGTAATTGAGCTTTTCATTCACACAAATTTTACGTACTGCGTGAGGTAGATACAAATTTTTTTCCCTCGAAAAATTCTATAATTAACTAAACTGTGTTGTTGCACATCGATTATTTTGTTCTGCAAATCCATTGACTGTTCTATCGTTTCGACAAATACTTTGTTTTGATTATTTTTTGTAAATGATGCTAATCTGATTCTGTGGCTAGTGTGCTCAAAGCACAGGCAGAGGCATTCAGGGAGAGGGATGCGGCTCTTAAAGAGAGCCTCAACCGGCAATTGCCGAGTTGACAGAAAAAGTAAGAAGTATATATTTCATGGCGACAGGCTGCAATGGCAGCGTATAAAATATTCAGACGATATAATGGCAGCTCTCGCCATTACCAAGCGGTGATAATCATCAGAAGAAAAATAAGGGGTTCGGCCCACGCAGTTTTGTCTTCGTTTGCCACGATCCTAAATTTTGATGCCATTATCAACCGCTTAGATTCCACTTACAGTGATAAGAAGCCGGTTCACGTCATAGAACAAGAAATGGGCACTCTCAGGCAGGGACAGCTTACCTTGACACAATATTATGATGAGGTCGAGAAAAAGCTCACCTTACTCATAAACAAGGTAAATATGACATATGACATATGACGCAGCACTAGCTAAGGGCATTTGCGAGAAGTTTAGAGGGGATGCCTTGCGCATATTCATTTCTGGCCTCAAGCGCAGCCTCTCTGATGTTGTGTTTGCGGCACACCCGCTCGATCACCCCTCTGCTTTGGCACTCGCACAAGAAATCGAGGCCAATCATGAGAGATACACCTTCGCGGCAAACTATGCCAAAAGTATCGAGGACAAGGCTCGGAGACCCGACCAAAAGCCTCAATTTCAGCAGCGGCAAAAGGGCGCAGAAGCAGTCGAGACTCTGCCTGCCCCTACAAAAAGCCCTCATTACACGCGGCAACAAAAGCCGCAGCAACATGAGCAACTGCGAAACATATTGGCATCTGAGGATGTCATGCTCCGATACCCTGACTTCAATAAGCCGTTTGATCTAACGACAGACGCGTCGGGGTATGGGATAGAGGCAGTCCTCTCTTAAGAAGGGCGTCCCATCACTATGATCTCCAGGACACTAAAGAATCTAGAGATCAAATATGCCACAAACGAAAGAGAGCTACTAGCTATCGTGTGGGTCCTTGGCAAATTGCGCCACTATTTGTATGGGGTGAAAGATCTCAACATCTTCACGGACCATCAACCTCTGGCCTTTGCCGTTTGCAGGCAAAGAAAATCTGGTCGCTGATGCCTTATCCAGGCAACAGCTTAACGCTCTGAGCCACCAAGATAATGAATCATGCATTGCCACGATTCACAGTGAGGTCTCCTTGACTTACACTATCGAGTCCACTGACAAGCCCTTGAACTGTTTCCAGAACCAGATAATTCTTGAAGAGGCGCGTTTTCCACAAATGCGCAGCTTTATTCTGTTTGGAAGCAAGAGGCGACACTCCCTGAGTTTTACCTGCAGAGAATCACTTCTCGAGGAACTAATGGAGGTAGTAAAACCTGATGTGGTGAATGCACTACACTGCGATTTACACACTTTGGCGCTGGTGCAGGACGACTTAGTGCGGAAATTTCCAACTACCAAGTTCTGGCACTGCAAAAACAGGGTTGTGGACATTTTCAGTGTTAGTGAGAGAAGGGAAATTCTCGTCACAGAACACAACAGAGCCCACAGGGCAGCCCAGGAGAACATTAAGCAGGTCCTCTCAGAGTACTATTTCCCAAAAATGGGCAAAATAGCCAACGAAAGTAAGAAGCATATATTTCATGGCGACAGGCTGCAATGGCAGCGTATAAAATATTCAGACGATATAATGGCAGCTCTCGCCATTACCAAGCGGTGATAATCATCAGAAGAAAAATAAGGGGTTCGGCCGACGCAGTTTTGTCTTCGTTTGCCACGATCCTAAATTTTGATGCCATTATCAACCGCTTAGATTCCACTTACAGTAATAAGAAGCCGGTTCACGTCATAGAACAAGAAATGGGCACTCTCAGGCAGGGACAGCTTACCTTGACACAATATTATGATGAGGTCGAGAAAAAGCTCACCTTACTCATAAACAAGGTAAATATGACATATGACATATGACGCAGCACTAGCTAAGGGCATTTGCGAGAAGTTTAGAGGGGATGCCTTGCGCATATTCATTTCTGGCCTCAAGCGCAGCCTCTCTGATGTTGTGTTTGCGGCACACCCGCTCGATCACCCCTCTGCTTTGGCACTCGCACAAGAAATCGAGGCCAATCATGAGAGATACACCTTCGCGGCAAACTATGCCAAAAGTATCGAGGACAAGGCTCGGAGACCCGACCAAAAGCCTCAATTTCAGCAGCGGCAAAAGGGCGCAGAAGCAGTCGAGACTCTGCCTGCCCCTACAAAAAGCCCTCATTACACGCGGCAACAAAAGCCGCAGCAACATGAGCAACTGCGAAACATATTGGCATCTGAGGATGTCATGCTCCGATACCCTGACTTCAATAAGCCGTTTGATCTAACGACAGACGCGTCGGGGTATGGGATAGAGGCAGTCCTCTCTTAAGAAGGGCGTCCCATCACTATGATCTCCAGGACACTAAAGAATCTAGAGATCAAATATGCCACAAACGAAAGAGAGCTACTAGCTATCGTGTGGGTCCTTGGCAAATTGCGCCACTATTTGTATGGGGTGAAAGATCTCAACATCTTCACGGACCATCAACCTCTAGCCTTTGCCGTTTGCAGGCAAAGAAAATCTGGTCGCTGATGCCTTATCCAGGCAACAGCTTAACGCTCTGAGCCACCAAGATAATGAATCATGCATTGCCACGATTCACAGTGAGGTCTCCTTGACTTACACTATCGAGTCCACTGACAAGCCCTTGAACTGTTTCCAGAACCAGATAATTCTTGAAGAGGCGCGTTTTCCACAAATGCGCAGCTTTATTCTGTTTGGAAGCAAGAGGCGACACTCCCTGAGTTTTACCTGCAGAGAATCACTTCTCGAGGAACTAATGGAGGTAGTAAAACCTGATGTGGTGAATGCACTACACTGCGATTTACACACTTTGGCGCTGGTGCAGGACGACTTAGTGCGGAAATTTCCAACTACCAAGTTCTGGCACTGCAAAAACAGGGTTGTGGACATTTTCAGTGTTAGTGAGAGAAGGGAAATTCTCATCACAGAACACAACAGAGCCCACAGGGCAGCCCAGGAGAACATTAAGCAGGTCCTCTCAGAGTACTATTTCCCAAAAATGGGCAAAATAGCCAACGAAATCGTACAGAACTATAAGACTTGTGCCAGGTCTAAATACGATAGGCACCCTAAAAAACAAGAGATTGGTGAGACGCCGATTCCTTCATACCCAGGGGAGATGCTACATGTGGACATCTTCTCAACTGACAAACAAATGTTTTAAACTTGTATTGACAAGTTTTCAAAATTCGCTGTAGTTCAACCGATCGCATCCAGAACAATAGAGGACTTGAAAGTACCCTTGTTACAGCTCATGAATTTGTTCCCGGGAGTCAAAGCGATTTACTGCGACAATGAGCCAGCCTTGAACTCCCAGACTATCTGTTCACTATTGATGAATAACTATGGAGTCAGCATTTCAAATGGGCAAGTCGAGCGTTTCCATAGCACCCTACTGGAACGACCTAGATGCTTAAAAATAGACAAAAACATTAGCGACACCGTAGAGATAATTTTGTTGTCCACAGTGGAGTACAACAAGACAATCCATTCGGTCACTGATAAGCGGCCGGTCGATGTTGTCCGTTGACTCCCAGGTGAATCTCAGACGCAGATTCAGAACAAGCTTAAGGAGCAGGACAACCTCAGAGCTAGGGAAAATGACTCCCGACAAAATAGGGTTTTTGAAGTAGGAGAGAAAGGGTTGGTAAAGTCTAATCGCAGGCTCGGAAACAAACTTACACCTTTGTGTGAAGAAAGAGCCGTGGAAGCCGATCTGGGAACTACGGTTCTCATTAAGGGGAGGGTAGTCCACAAAGACAACCTTAAGTAGTGTTTTCTTTTCTACTTTTAACTTTTATTGTGCCATTTGGCAGTTTTTCTTTTACATTAGGTTGCTAGAGATATAAGTTTTAAGCCACTTGGCACCCCGCTTTAGATAGGTCTTAGTATTAGGTTGCTTAATAATATTTATAAGTTAAATAAGTTCGGTGATGGGTTGCTCAACGTTTTTCCTCAAAAAAAGAAAGTAATTTTCATTCCACAGGTTTGGGTTTCTTAAAGATTAATGAAGCCTAATTAATAAATTCAAATAATAGACAGGTGCAGATAAACACTAGAGTACAGGATCAGATTAACCAACTCACGCTCACAGTCAACCAAATTTTGAAAGCCTCAAAAGACAGGCAAATTGATTCAGGCCACTTATATGAAACACTTTTGGATAGGAACAGAATGTTGTCGATGGAGTTGCAGAACTTAATGCTCGCCATAACCCTGGCTAAAGCCAACATTGTCAGTCCAAACATCTTAGACCACGCAGACTTAAAATCTGTTTGGTTTGAAGAGCCCACAGATACTCCCATAGCCGACTTAATGTCCGCTTCGTCCGTCAAAGTTCTACAATCCACAAACATGATATATTTTATAATCTCTTTTCCAAAAATTAAACACACCTGCAAGAAAATTACAGTCTACCCAGTCGCCCACAAAAATCATATGCTGCGAATCGAGAACAACATCATCGCCGAATGCCAAGATCAAATCTACGCGCTGAAAAACTGCACAGCCACCCCAAGAACGACATTTTGTCAACGGTCAACAGCCAGCTCATGCGCCAAGGAACTTCATGCTGGCGGTGTAGCTCATTGCGAACTTCAGCCGAGCGACCTAGACGCAGTCACGTGGGTCGACGATGGAATTGTCATCATCAATAATGCAGCGGCGGCAATCTGCGTAGATAACGGCACCGAATCCTGGGTGCGTGGCACACAATTAATCATCTTCAACTTTTGGGTCACCATAAACGGAACGAGATACATCAATCGCAACAGCGTGCAGAACCGGTTCCCAGGCATGGCAGCTTCCCTAAACTAAACGTCACAGGCCATCAGGACATCCTCCGTCTCCCTTACGGCTCAATGAACGTAATCTGAAGACGATACAAGAAGTCAGGGACGAAATTGGTAACATCAACTCGATCATACTGTTGTTTCTCCTTGGCATAACATGTGGCATAGTCTTTGGTATCGGTTTAACCTATCGGCAGATCATGAAAAAGAAGGCTACGGCTCGAAGGATGAACGAGGTGATCGCTGAGATAGGGTCGGCCGAGGGCGGCCTCGACTTGAGGGGGGAGTAGTTAACATAAGTTAACGCGACTCGGTTTGACTCCAACACAGACGCTGACTCAGCTCTGGGCCGGATGTCATCACATAGCAGGCAATGCATGATGCGCAAGCTAAGCGTTTCTGCAGCCGCTATGATTTTGCATTGTGTAACTTGATACTTTAATAATTCTTCATTGTAATTCTTTGTAGCATCATAAGTCTCTTTTTGTCAACTTAGTTTTTAGTTCACAATTGGTATGCCTTGAGACAGCAAGTCCAAGCGCTAATTAACTCCTTCATAGACTGCTCGATTCAGCTATGTCGTAATTTGGGTCATAATAGCTGCAAATTCACCTGCTGCCGCCACTACCACAAGCTCGGCTTCTGTGCCCGACGTATTCGAACTTGCTTGCTAACAGTTTTATATATAAGTAAGTAAATTAAGTAAGTTTAGTAATGGACAGGCACTGGGAAAAAATCTTTAGGCAAACAGCTGTTATTGTTTACATGGACGATGCCCTCCCCAACTTGAGTTGGCCATAAAAGTCCGGCCAACTCCCAAATTTTCAAATCAGCACCCGCACTAAATCATATTTGTCTCACCAATCAAAAAAAAACTTAGGCCACACTTTTGGGATAAATGCTCTGCGGTAAACATTTATTTCCCTATAAATTACCATGGCTTACTACATTTAATTAAAACCAATAACAGGTTTATTTTCTTTCTCCCCCAGTGCACGGCGAAATGCGAGTAATACAATAATAATGCAATCAAAAGATTGTCCACGCTGAGGCAACCTATTGCAATATCTAACACTCGAGTAGGGAGTCAGCAAGGGCAAAAACGGGTCCAAAAAAAGTAATTAAATAAATTCGTTTGCACGGGGACGCTAGAACATTTAACAACAAAAATTTACATTAAATTTAAATTAAGACGACAAATATTTAAATAAATAAATTTTAAATAAATAGACGTAACGAGTGGCATTATTGAGCAGGTGGCAACACCCGTCAGTAATAGCAGAGTGGCGGAAAGAAAAAGGGGAGTTGAGTTTCTGCAGTCGAAGACATAAGTCGCAACATGAGGAAAGTTGTCTAGCAGACAAGTCGTCAAGTGGAGAATTCGTCAAGTCATCAAGTGGGGAAGTCGTGAAGTGGTCAAGCGATCTAGTTGGATGTTGTTGAAAGTTACTGCATATCAATAGACTCTGTTCAAAACCATACCATCATTATATTAATAAAAGGGACATAATCAGTCCTACATTTGGGGGCTCAACCGTTCGAGCGTACTATATTTGAAACGCTCAAGCCATACACAAAAAAAAGGGCAGCTGCATAGAGCGGGACAAGGACAGCGTTACCGCGTTACAAAACGATCGCAAGCAGCAAAAAGCCCAAGAAAACTCACCACAAATATACCGATAGTAAGAAAAGTAAAGCTCGTAACAAGACGAAGAAGTGAAGCAGGCATAGAAGCAGCAGCAGAACTATTCGTTGAAGAGTGCCGGTCGAGCATTGGGTTGCACATTTTGAGCAAAACACAGACGCATACGAATTGAACGACAAACAAAAGTATATGTAAGCACGCGGAAAAATGATGAAATTGGCTACTTTATGCATATGAGCAGTTAATAAATGTTCTTGTTGCCGAGCGCACGCTGAGAAGTGCCGATGTACACACAAAGTTGAAAGAGAGAAAGAAAGAGAGAAATGAACCGTTTTATGAGTATGTATTGTATATTAAGAAAATTGTCGCGCAAGGGAAAATAGACATAGAATCGGTAATAGATTTGGATATTAAAAACGAGTACAAATTTAATATGTACAGTTGTAAATCATTTCACGAGCTGAAAGAAATGGATGAGCTTTACGATCGCAAGTCTGAAACGCCGTTAAAACAATACATTGGATGCAAGAAAAACATGTTGGTTGAAAAAAGTGCGCGTTTTTTCAATTGTGGCTCAGCTGGCCACATCAGAAAAGATTGTAGAGCCGAAACGAAATGTTTTAAATGCGAAGGCGTTGGACACATACCCAAGAATTGTCCACAAGCAACACAAAGAGTGCAGGTGGTGGAAGACATTAAAAGACTGAAAGCGGTGAAGCTGAATGGGACAAAAATTGCAGGCATAGTAGACACCGGCTCAGATGTGACCATTGTGGGTCAGTCAGTCTACGGAAAAATAACCAACGTGGTATTGAAGAAATCTTACTCTGTTTTGCGTGGTCTTAGAAATAGCAAAACACAGCCGCTTGATGCACTACTTATGGGAACTGTACATGTTGATGGGATCTAAGTGCAGCAAAGATTCCTGGTAGTTCCTGACAACAATATTGACAACGACGTCTTATTGGGATTCGTCTTTGCGTAAAAAATTTGTGTTACGTTGAATGAGCATGGATATACGTTTTCAAAGGCGTCAGCGCGGCCGGACAGCGCTGATACAAACGAGCTAAGTATATTTAACATTGTGGAGACTGAAACTGATATAGACAGTTCAAGCCGTTGATTAAAAGCATGATCGACTAATATCAACCAGCTACGTCACCCGTCGATTGTCCTGTGCTTTTATAGATTATGCTGGATGAAATCAAAACATTTCGCTATCAACCCAGCCGATACTCACCTGTACAATGCGACGTTATCAAGAAGCAACTAGACGATTGGCTAAACGACGCTATCGTGCGCAATTCAACGTCAACCATGGCAAGCAGAGTAGTTATGGTTTCGCCAGTTAAATGGAATGGTACTTAAGGACTGCTTCCCTATACCAAATGGACAACGTACTGGAAAAACTTCAAGCTGCAAAAGTTTTCATCGTCATGGACTTGGAGAACAGTTTTCTCCAAGTGCCAATAGAGGAGTCCAGCCGCATGTATACAGCCTTTGTGACCAGAGAAGGATTGTTTTAATTTAACCGAATGCCGCACGGGTTCTGCAACTCACCCGCTGTGTTCGTTCGTTTCGTCATCTACGCGCATTCAAATGACGATTGCATTTCTAAGCTGAACGCTGTACTTAAAGAGGCTGCCAAATACAACTTGCGAATTAAGTGGAAAAAATTTAATTTCTTACGAAGTTGAATAAATTTTCTTGGTCATACAGTCGAGTATAGAAAAATCTGGCCAGTAGATGAGAAATCTCGAGCTGTTCAAAAGTTCGCTTATCCGAAAAACATTAAAGGTGTCCAGTCGTTTTTAGGAAATTCATCAGAGAATACGCACAGATTGCCCGCCCATTGACTGATCTGTTGAAGAAGGATGACGTTTTATCACGGGAACCAGTCCTACGCATTTACTGCAGAGATACACCCACGGAGCTGCATACAAAAGCTTCAAAGGATGGATTTGGTGCAGTTTTGCTGCAAAAGTTTGAAGAGCAGCTACACCCAATATTTTTCTAGAGAAAAAAAAAAAACGTAACAGAGCGATTCAAAGCGTCACAGATACATTTTGGAGGTTAAAGCAGCGTATCTAGCGACCGAGAAAATTCGCCGTATTCTCCCCGGCTCTCACTTTTAGCTGGTAACGGACTGTGCAGCGTTTACACAGACCGTCAACAAGAAAGAAGTCCTACCATTTTTGCGCCTGGCAAGACAAGCCCTGTCGGCTATAAAAACCGGTCCTCCTCCTAATCCGGATCCTCCGCTTGACTCTTCCACTGCTGGCTGGCTGATGGTCGACGGCGTCGGTTGTGTCGCACTCAGGGCAGTGCTCCTATTATTGGTAAGAGGCATCACTCTTCTCGATTCTGACTCTTTCTTTTCGTGTTTTCTTTTTTCTTTTTTCGATTTCATGTCTTCTCTCGACTTTTCAAAATTCAAAAGTCATCTTCTATAGTTTCTTCTTTTTCTCCTCTGTTTTGCAATCAGCCCGACGGCTATCGTTAGGCAGATTCTTCTCTTTTTTTCGGAATTGGTCCGCTAATCTTGCCCCGATGTCGATGTATCGGAAAGCTGCCTGTAACAAATTACAAAAATTTTAATATTTCCACTATAGCAATAATAATTAAGACCGTGAACGAGTGTTGCGCAGTCGGTTACAGCAGTGTAGAGAGTACAGTAGCTACGATAGACTTTATCAGCAAGATATAAAAACGGTCCTAAGATAGATTTAATACTGTTGATATCAATTATTAAAACGTATAATGCACGTTGTTGGATAAAATTTCACCTGTTTATACTCGTTCACGAAGTGAAACTAGTATATTGGGTTTGGGCAATGTCCGTCATGCTGTCCGTCTGTATGTCCGTTTGAACGCAATTTTCTTCGCCACTTAGAGACTTGAAATTTGAAATACATACTCGTGTATATCCGCATCAGATAAAGTGTCAAGGGATTCGGTGTGCGCCACTGGGGCGTGGTAATTTGATTAAATCGATATATCTCCCTTACTTTTAAAGCTGGATGGATAAAATGTATACCGACAGATTGCTGATGACCACTTCTAAATATCGCAACAACACCTTCTTGGCTACGCCCACAATGTCAAAAACTCGATATTTGCACAACATCAATGATGCCAGTGAAGAATAATCAAACAAAAACACCTCTCTTAATTTATAAATCCGTCAACTGAATTTGAATAAATTTTATTTGATTTCATCTTTTGATAAACATACACAATCAGCTGTTCCATACAAAATCAAAACAAAGCGGCTGAGTGGCCAGTCGGCTATCAGTTATCTGGGAACAATTTACATAATAAATATTATAAAATATACAGCAAAGAAAATTTTTAATTTTATTTTGACATTTTTCATATCAACTTGCAATTTTGAGTAGTAAACTAAGCCATTGGAATGTTTGTTTACGTTTTGCGGCACAACCTCAAATTTCAAACAGAATAGATGTTTAACTAATTCAAAATACATTCCATTAAATAATTTAAATATATTTTAAGTGAATCAAAATCAGTTGACGCAATCCGTACATACAGTTATGCACAAAAAAACAGCTCAATTCATTGAATCTAATTATTGCCCACATTGTCAAAGAACAAATACAAAAAAAAACTGACTCGCAACACTGGTTATTTTTCCAACGTAAACGTCTGAACGTTTAATTTAAAATAACAATAACACTAAACAAGGAATATCTTCAAAAACGATTTATCACAGATATATGAAAAGTTGCGGAAACTCAAAGCCTACCACATATTAAACATTAATCATAATCGTAGGCGCCGTTTTCTTTTAAGTTATCAAAATGTGCAATTGCAATTTTTTCACCTGTAACTTTTTACCTGCGTACCTAAGAACAAAAACACCGAGGCATGCCTAAAAGCTCTTAAAATATATTTCAAACATTATATGGAACACACCGGTATCTTTTATTGTTTGGAAACTGTGGGGTGTCAATTTTAGCGGAATTTAGCGCTCTTCCACCAAACTAGCGGGTTTTTCCAAAAGTCGTAGATCAAAAGATTCTTGGTTCATGATAGGGAACAAGCCCACAAAGTTCCATAAAGCCATCTCAACGCTATCATACGCGAAAATTTATTCCGAAATTAACATCAAATTTTCGGAAACACACAGACAATTTAAAAGTTTGCGTATATGTTGCTATCCCCTTTTGCACACTACCTTCCGCAGTGATACTTTTATTGTTTAAGACAGCATATGATGCATTATGATGTAATGATATTGTTTGAAGATGTTAAGTTTTTTTAGCACCTGGGTTTTGTTTCATAAATTGTACATTTATTTTACTTTAATTTAAGCATCGTTTTTAATACAAAATTGTGATAGGCTGTGGGATAATTGCAAACAAGAGAATTCAAAATGTAAAACGATAGCGCTCTGATGTATGCGACGAAAGCGACAACGAAAATGGTTATAAGCAGTCAGAGAGACAACTTGAGTGGTTATCGGCCGCGTAAGGCGCGATGCATTGAGATAAGCAATTGAGTGCATTATTTACAGTTAGATGTTATACTGCCGCGCAGGGCAGATTATGCTAATTATCTGTTTCAACTGCTGCTGCCAACATACCACTTGTTGAAGGGCTGCGATCTTCAACAGAATTTTCCACTGAAAGGACACCCAATTTGGTTACTGCACGACGAACGATTCCACTTGGTATCCGAAATACAGCAACTCGTATCACGCCATCGGATGCCGTCACAGTTTCAACCACTCGTACGAGAGGCCGCTTCAGAGGCGGAAGATTTTCGTCATTGATGCAAACAACGTCATTGAATCGAATGAAGGGCTGTGGAGCGCGTTACTTAGAACGTTTTTGCAAGAGCATCAAGTACTCCTCGACCCAACGCTTCCAAAACAGCTGCTGCACGTTGGTGACGCGTTGCCAGCGATCGAGCCGATTGTAGTTGAGCGGACCGCCAGCCATAAAATGTCCTGAGGTCAAGACGTCAAGATGATGATGCTTTGCCATTTTTACTGCAGCCTCCCATAAGCCGCCAAAGTGCGGTGAATGGGGAGGTATGAAGCGTCAGTCGAACCCACTTTTGAGATAATATGCGCGTACTTCTTGATGATGACTTTCGCTACTGCATAGGCGACGCAATCTTCCAACTCATTTTTGGCACCGACGAAATTATTTGCATTGTCAGACTAGATACATCTGTCGACAAATGTCTTACGAGCTCCAACCAAACTGAATTGGTTGCGAAGCATATGAAGACACTGATGTAGAATTTTTGAGGAGGCCCACTGCGGACATCAGATTTGTAGTAGAATGGCCCGCAATAGTCAACGCCTGTGACAATAAATGGCCTGCAGTCCCGAATGCGATCCTTGGGCAAGTCTGCCATGATGTGCTGCATAAGGCGATGTCTGGCTCTGCAGCAACTGATGCACCTTCTAAGAGCTCGCGCGACTGTCTTCATGCCGCCTACTGGCCAAAACTGCAACCGAATCGATGACAACAACGATTGTGGACCAGCATGGTGATGTTTGCGATGTAATTGCGTGATGATAGCCAACGTTAGCGGGTGATTCTTGAGCAAAATTATTGGATGCCGAGATTCAAAACCGAGCGATGAATTTTTAAGGCGGCCACCAGCACGAATCAGACCAAATTCATCCAAAAATGGCGCTAGCGATATTATGCTGCTTGACAATGGCACGGTCTTTTTATTTTGTAAAGCCTGGTAATCCGACGAATGATGAAGCATTTGAACAACACGAAGCAACAGATGCGTTCCGAGGCGAATATTATTAGCTGTGAGCCCGACTGAGTGTCCGTCAGTGCTGCGATCGATGAACTTGTGTACATATCCAAATATGTGCTGCATCAACCCAAAAGAGTTAATATATTTTAATGATAATGTCATGTCTTCACAATTGGCTGAAGTTAACATGACTCTATGTTGAATTGCTTTTGGAACCTTGCAAGAACGACAGACCATTCATCCACAGACTGGAGTTGAAAAGTTCTCGCGGAACGGCTCCCGTCGACAGTATATTAGCTGGATTCATATCCTTTTGGACGTAGCGCCATTCCATTCCCTCCATAAGCTGTTGTATGGCACAAACTCTATTGGCGACAAATACTTTAAATTTGTATGATTCTTCATGTAGCCATGAAAGCATAACAGAAGAATCGGACCAGCAAAAAAATTGACAGTCAAAAAGCCTAATTTTGACGATTTCGCTCATTAAGTAAGCAAGTAAGCAAGTAAAAAAGCTGCACAGAGCTCCAGCTTGGGCACGGTGAGAGTTTTGAGCGGGGCTAGACGCGCCTTTGAACAAAGTAGCTTAGTTTGGACGATATTATTCTTGCAAGCACGAACATAAATGCATGCTCCATATGCTTCAAGGCTGGCGTCACAAAATGCGTGAATCTGGATCAGAGCACCTGGGTGGAGCACGTAGCACGGAAATGTTGCGTGGTGGGCATCAGAAAAACCATTGCAAAGCGCTGTCAAGGCAGTGTGCATCGATTATGGTAAGCTCTCATCCCACTCCAACTTGTCCCTCCACATGCCCTGCAAAAGAATTTTAACCTTGGTCAAAGTTGGCCCGATCAAGCCGAGTGGATCATAGCAACGTGCAATGGTTGCCAACACCGAACACTTCGTTTGTTAGCTGGTACCAAGTTGGAGTGCAAGCCTGAATAGCAGCTCATCGCGACGTGGCTCCCAGACAAGCCCAAGCGCCTTTGTAACATCGCTGCCATCATTGAATTTAAGCATGCTCTCTCTTTCAGTCTCAGGAATATCAATAAGAACTTCCGGATTGTTAGAGCACCACTTTCTTAAACGAAAGTTGTCCTTAGCAAGCGAGTTTGTTGTTTGCTGCATGATATCACGAACTTCATCCACTTAACTTCCGCCAGATATCATGTCATCCACATGAAAGTCACGCCATAAGATGTACTGCAGCATATTATCTGACGCAGCGATACATTTTGCAAATGTCACCAGTGAGAGCAATGGGAAAGGTGCGAAAACGTATAAGCGTGTTAGATAGTTTCGCCAGAATTGTCGGACCTGACATAAGGATATTATTCAACGAAAGTTCAGAAGTCGTTGCTGCAGATCCGTCGAACACAACTCTCAGCTTAATTGTAGTGCTATCATCCTTCATGACACAATGATGCGGCAAGAAATATTGACACTTGTGTACATTTGCGATGGAAACAGGTCATATGACCCAGGTCAAGATATTCTCTGATGATGGCAGAATATTGTTGCTTGAGAGCAGGACTGCGCGACAGCTTTGATTCCAAATTTTCGAAACGACGTTTAGCCTGCAGAAAGGAGTCACCTAAAGAATCGATGCCGCGTTTGATGGGCAACCGAACTGAATATTCTCCGGAGGGCAATCGTGTGACATTTTTCCTAAAGTGCGCTTCACAATCGAGCTCTTTCTTGGTTGTCTTCAAAATTACCTCAAATACATGCTCAATTTCCGAAAAAGCGGCGCACCAATTCGTCCAGCCGAGCGCTCAGCTCATATAGCTTGGGTGCCTGATGCCCACCACCAGATAATATCCAGCCAAGTTGAGTTTACTGCAGCAATGCTGAATCTGGCCAATGCAGAGCAATTCGAAAAAGAAATTCCTATGAGCAGATCAATCGGAAGAGGCACGTTGAAACGGACGTTGACGGATCAGCTAGTTGAATGTTCGAAGGCACATTCCAATCAGCAGTATTTACTGAACAGCCAGGCAGATTATCCGTAATTGTCTGCGCAATGACTGCAGTGATACTCGCTGCAAAATCTGAAGTCCGCGATTTTAAGTGGATTTCAGCAGAATAGCCATCCGTTTCGAAGTTGGCATCTCCAATGCCCGAGACAGCAGTTAGAGATTTGGTTTTTCGAAGCTGGAGTTGATTAGCGAATCGAGTAGTGACGAAATGCAATTGCGACCCTGAATCTAAAAGCGCACGGCACGGCATGAGCATACCGGCACGATTCCGTACAAGGATAATGGGAGTGGCCAAAAACACAACATCAGAAGCAAACTGGGAGCTTGAAGCAAGAGGCAAGACAGGAGAAATTGAAACCATAGCGTTTAACGATGGCGAATTCGATGATGATGCTACGGTTTCAACGGCTGGTAAACGATTATAATGCAACAGCGTGTGGTGCTTCGATTGGCAAGTGCGGTACGCTCCAGATTTACAATCCCGCATCTGACGACCCTTTTTAAGGCAATTTACTCACAGTTCTAATCGACTTGCCAATCTGACCATCTTCCGCACATTTGGCATGCTCCACATTTTCCATCGTTCTGCATCGCTTATTCAGAAATGTGGACAGCTTATCCCACGACGGCAGCTCGTTGATAGGCGAACTCTCCTCCCACTTGGCTTGAGTTGCCGTGTCAAATTTCGGAAGCAGGACTTGTACCAATAAACAATCGGCAATTTTTTGACAAGTTGCCATTGATTGCAATGCACACAGGTGTGAGGTAATCCTGTCCGTCAGCTCGCGTAGCTTGCCTACCGATAAATCAGACCTTTCAAGCCCCAGCAGATCTTATTTCCAACGCGCGAATCATTTCCAGGGCGCTGCCACTAAGGCAGGAGCGCAGGTGCTGCAACTTCTCAATAGGGGTGAGTTCGATCTCAGTGCCAATAACTGTGGTAAACATTGAGTAGAAGTTGGCCCCCGTGTAGGTGCCATTGCATTTAGGCAATTCTAATAGTGGCAGAAGCGAACGATTTGATATAAGATACACTTGCTGCGAGTCGTTCGTGCCCACTCTAAATGTAGACCAGTGATCAGGTGCTCTACGCTTGCCGAGCTCGCGCTGAAGTGTGGTCCGCAAACGCAGCAACGAATCCTCAAACCTTACAGGCAACTCTCCAGAAATACTCTCGAAGCAAATTTCCTCCAAATTAGTGTGTACGATGTTGAAATTGAAATTAAGCTCGTCCGCTAAATCCAGATAATCCTTTAGTTCATATTCGTTAATGCTTCTTAGCGGCCCAACATCAATGTCCACGCAAAACTTTTCCAGCCTGCTGAAAATTGCATTCGCCTTAAGACGCAAAAACGCAGCCTTGTCGATTTGTCCGTTGCTACCAGCAGAGACTGAACTGGCATCAGTTTATTTTAAAGTCACTTGCACTAGCACAGCGATATGTACCGAGAGGTTATGTTCACTGCCGAGCGAATGTACTTAATGCAGGCTAAAGCGTTGTACTTGGCTCAAACGATATTACCAAAAACTACGCTTGCCCTTGCACAAGTTTAATATTGCCCTGGCAATGTATTATACTATTAAATAAAGAGTATGTGCAGAAATCCAACTGACCGAACGAATAGTTTTAGTAGGCACTGTGCGCAGGTGATCGGCACAAAAAGGAACACAAACGTAGAAAAAGGCCGTTGCCTTTCATTCGAGACGATGCAAGCTTAGTGGCGCACGCGCGTTGCTTTCGTTGCCAGCGACGAACAAAAGGGAATTGCAATTAAAAATTGTCAAAATTTAATTGCCGAACGAACTTTGCAAATTAACGATAGCGCTCTGATGTATGCGACGAAAGCGACAACGAAAACTGACTTAGGTAATAAGTGCAATAGCAAACAATCAGAGAGACAACTTGAGTGGTTATCGGCCGCGTAGGGCGCGAAGCATAGAGATAAGCAATTGACTGCATTATTTACGGTTAGATGTTATGCTGCCGCGCAGGGCAGAGTTATGGTAATAATCTGTTTCAGCTGCTGCTGCGAACAGATATCTTAGAGATGATATGTGCTAAACTTATATTATCGTCTGGAAACACTCTGCTGCTCAGGCTTCTTTCGACGGTGTCGGCCTTGCCCGTCGATCGCGACCGATAGATCTAAGCGAGGGCTGCCAAGTGCAACATTGCTGGCGTCATCTGCATACTTTGGTAATTATACTCTCTCTTGGGTTTGTGCAATGTCCGTCCGTCTGTCCGTTTGAACGCAATTTTTCCGCCGCTATTGAAGCTGGAGACTTAAAATGTTGAAAATATACCCTCGTCAGATAAAGTGTTAAGGGATTCGGGATGCGCCCACTGGGGGCGTGGCAATTCGATTAAATCTATTTGTCTCCGTCGCCTTTTAAGCTAGATGAATAAAAATGTATACCGACAGATTGCTGACGACCTCCTCTAAAGATCGTGTTAAAAATTTTTTGGCTACACCCAGTACCTCTCCCACAATGTCCAAATCTCGATATGTGCACAACATCAATGATTCCATTGCAACATTGCTGGCGCCATATATTGCATACTTTGGTAATCATTTTTGGTTGGTTTTAACTACTTACAGACTCTGACTGCTACACTTGTTTAGGTAATAATTGTGTCCGCGCAGAGGCAATCTTTTTTTTGGGTGTTTTGTACTTGTATATTATTATTATTAATACACATAGTGCTGGGGTACATGTTTAAGTTGTTTTTACACAGTAAACGCGTAATCCGCTGTCGGTTACACCCGACTGTAACGAACTGACTTGTTTAAAATTAAATAAGAAGTATTAAAGACAACTTATTTTAAGTTTTTCTTTGTCATAAATGATTTCAACTACTCTGAATTTAGTCTACAGCAAAGCTAATGAAACTGCATAAGAACTTCTGAATTTTACACAGACACAAAAAAAAAGGTAAGATCGTTGCGGTCGGACGTAGCCGACTGCGCAATACTCGTTCAAGGTCATAATTATTATTTGTACTTTGAAAAAATGTAGATTTTTGTAATTTGTGGTGGAGGAAGTGGGCGTGGCCGAAACTGAAGCAAGAGGCAAGACAGGAGAAATTGAAACCATAGCGTTTAACGATGGCGAATTCGATGATGATGCTACGGTTTCAACGGCTGGTAAACGATTATAATGCAACAGCGTGTGGTGCTTCGATTGGCAAGTGCGGTACGCTCCAGATTTACAATCCCGCATCTGACGACCCTTTTTAAGGCAATTTACTCACAGTTCTAATCGACTTGCCAATCTGACCATCTTCCGCACATTTGGCATGCTCCACATTTTCCATCGTTCTGCATCGCTTATTCAGAAATGTGGACAGCTTATCCCACGACGGCAGCTCGTTGATAGGCGAACTCTCCTCCCACTTGGCTTGAGTTGCCGTGTCAAATTTCGGAAGCAGGACTTGTACCAATAAACAATCGGCAATTTTTTGACAAGTTGCCATTGATTGCAATGCATGCAGGTGTGAGGTAATCCTGTCCGTCAGCTCGCGTAGCTTGCCTACCGATAAATCAGACCTTTCAAGCCCCAGCAGATCTTATTTCCAACGCGCGAATCATTTCCAGGGCGCTGCCACTAAGACAGGAGCGCAGGTGCTGCAACTTCTCAATAGGGGTGAGTTCGATCTCAGTGCCAATAACTGTGGTAAACATCGAGTAGAAGTTGGCCCCCGTGTAGGTGCCATTGCATTTAGGCAATTCTAATAGTGGCAGAAGCGAACGATTTGATATAAGATACACTTGCTGCGAGTCGTTCGTGCCCACTCTAAATGTAGACCAGTGATCAGGTGCTCTACGCTTGCCGAGCTCGCGCTGAAGTGTGGTCCGCAAACGCAGCAACGAATCCTCAAACCTTACAGGCAACTCTCCAGAAATACTCTCGAAGCAAATTTCCTCCAAATTAGTGTGTACGATGTTGAAATTGGAATTAAGCTCGTCCGCTAAATCCAGATAATCCTTTAGTTCATATTCGTTAATGCTTCTTAGCGGCCCAACATCAATGTCCACGCAAAACTTTTCCAGCCTGCTGAAAATTGCATTCGCCTTAAGACGCAAAAACGCAGCCTTGTCGATTTGTCCGTTGCTACCAGCAGAGACTGAACTGGCATCAGTTTATTTTAAAGTCACTTGCACTAGCACAGCGATATGTACCGAGAGGTTATGTTCACTGCCGAGCGAATGTACTTAATGCAGGCTAAAGCGTTGTACTTGGCTCAAACGATATTACCAAAAACTACGCTTGCCCTTGCACAAGTTTAATATTGCCCTGGCAATGTATTATACTATTAAATAAAGAGTATGCGCAGAAATCCAATTGACCGAACGAATAGTTTTAGTAGGCACTGTGCGCAGGTGATCGGCACAAAAAGGAACACAAACGTAAAAAAAGGCCGTTGCCTTTCATTCGAGACGATGCGGGCTTAGTGGCGCACGCGCGTTGCTTTCGTTGCCAGCGACGAACAAAAGGGAATTGCAATTAAAAATTGTCAAAATTTAATTGCCGAACGAACTTTGCAAATTAACGATAGCGCTCTGATGTATGCGACGAAAGCGACAACGAAAACTGACTTAGGTAATAAGTGCAATAGCAAACAATCAGAGAGACAACTTGAGTGGTTATCGGCCGCGTAGGGCGCGAAGCATAGAGATAAGCAATTGACTGCATTATTTACGGTTAGATGTTATGCTGCCGCGCAGGGCAGAGTTATGGTAATAATCTGTTTCAGCTGCTGCTGCGAACAGATATCTTAGAGATGATATGTGCTAAACTTATATTATCGTCTGGAAACACTCTGCTGCTCAGGCTTCTTTCGACGGTGTCGGCCTTGCCGTCGATCGCGACCGATAGATCTAAGCGAGGGCTGCCAAGTGCAACATTGCTGGCGTCATCTGCATACTTTGGTAATTATACTCTCTCTTGGGTTTGTGCAATGTCCGTCCGTCTGTCCGTTTGAACGCAATTTTTCCGCCGCTATTGAAGCTGGAGACTTAAAATGTTGAAAATATACCCTCGTCAGATAAAGTGTTAAGGGATTCGGGATGCGCCCACTGGGGGCGTGGCAATTCGATTAAATCTATTTGTCTCCGTCGCCTTTTAAGCTAGATGAATAAAAATGTATACCGACAGATTGCTGACGACCTCCTCTAAAGATCGTGTTAAAAATTTTTTGGCTACACCCAGTACCTCTCCCACAATGTCCAAATCTCGATATGTGCACAACATCAATGATTCCATTGCAACATTGCTGGCGCCATATATTGCATACTTTGGTAATCATTTTTGGTTGGTTTTAACTACTTACAGACTCTGACTGCTACACTTGTTTAGGTAATAATTGTGTCCGCGCAGAGGCAATCTTTTTTTTGGGTGTTTTGTACTTGTATATTATTATTATTAATACACATAGTGCTGGGGTACATGTTTAAGTTGTTTTTACACAGTAAACGCGTAATCCGCTGTCGGTTACACCCGACTGTAACGAACTGACTTGTTTAAAATTAAATAAGAAGTATTAAAGACAACTTATTTTAAGTTTTTCTTTGTCATAAATGATTTCAACTACTCTGAATTTAGTCTACAGCAAAGCTAATGAAACTGCATAAGAACTTCTGAATTATACACAGACACAAAAAAAAAAGGTAAGATCGTTGCGGTCGGACGTAGCCGACTGCGCAATACTCGTTCAAGGTCATAATTATTATTTGTACTTTGAAAAAATGTAGATTTTTGTAATTTGTGGTGGAGGAAGTGGGCGTGGCCGAAACTGTAGAGGTCATCAGAAAACTGCTTACTAAACATTTTTTGTGCGACCTTTAGAATAGGTCATTATTTATCTCCCTGAAAAATGTGTATGTCTCTAGCTTTAAAACTGAGGAAGAAAAATCCATGAATCCGAATAGTTTATGGATTTTTGAAAGAGTTGACCAGTTATCTACCTTTCAAATTTTTGGACCCGAGCTCTAAAACTTCCGAAGATTTTGGCAATTTTTGGGGGCGGCAGTGGGCGTGGCCGACAGTTTGTTTTTTGCCGATCTTCAAAGCGGCTGACCAGTAATCTACCATCCAAATTTGGACTCTGGCTCTAAAACTGTCATAGATATAGGCTGTCGCGATTCGTGAGAAGGGGTGGGTAGGGACGTTTTAGCATCTTTTTGGGGGAGGTCACCAGCAATCTATATTCCAAATTTGGTTGGTGTTACCGATCTGTGCTTTCAGCTATATCGATTTTAGCGGTTAGGGGGCGCAAGGGGGCGTGGCCGAAAATTTGTTTTCGAATTTTGGGGGCGTGTTTTCTGGGGACGTTCTAGTGGGCGTGGCCGGGATATCAAACCAAATTTAGTGACTCTAGCTTTAAAATTGTGGGAAATTTTCACCTTATATCGATTTCCGCTTTGAGGAGTGTCGACATGTTATCGATTTGCCAGCCTCCTAGTGGGCGTTGCATAAAAATCATAGCACTTTGTCTGAAGTCGATATCTACAATTATGTGTTCAAAGTTCAAGTCTCTAGCTACAGTAGCGCCGAAAAGAGTCGCGTTCATCTAGACAAATGGACAGACGGTCAGTTGAACAGACGGATATACTAGTTTCACTTCGTGAACAAGTATAACAATATATTCCGGCCCTAATAACCAGTTTCTACTAGGGCACCGTCCAAGTCTGCATCCAAAAATTTGTGGATGTACGTCCAAATCACATGCAAATTGTGTAACAATTTTGGGTTACTTATTTATAAATTTGAAAACAAGTTGGTGGTTTTGGGATAATTGGCTGAGTAAATGCCCCACCAAAATTAAAAAATTTCCACTCAAATGGCTATACCATTGAAAATAATATCAACAAAAGTTTATCTTGAGTAAATTTAAATTATTTAAAGTTTTAACAATGCCAATGGCAAAGCGATTTGATTGTGCTCCTAGATTATGGTTTCAGAACCAAATTTACCTCACTGGCTGCTCGTTTTTTATGGATTTCTTCAATTTCATACTTTTCAACAATAGTATTACGGTTTTCAATGAAATAATTATGTATCCAGTGAGATTGCTCACCGGAACAGAGTGGTCTGGCTTGGTTAGAAGCGTTACAGCTTTGGGGCAGTTCTGTCTCTCAAAAAGTACCACGACAACGATATTAAATAAATAGCGTTAATAAGGAGTTTTTTATACCCTGAACCCATTGAAAATGGGTAGTAAGAGTAGCCATGCCCGTCTGTCTGTCCGTATGAATGCGTCGATATAAGAGACTACTAGGGCTAGAGAGCTGAACTTGGACTTTTTAGATTCGTATATACCATACGCGAGTTAAGTTTATTTCAAATGATCGATAATTTGTCCCATTTTGTTACAATCAGTGCTTATCGGTTTTTTGATCCGGTATTTTGAGTATAACTCAGAAACTAAAAGAGCCAGAGCCAATAAATCAGGTTTAATATGTGCTCGTGAAGGATACGCAGGCTTATGAATATTTCGGGTTTTGGATACCCCCAATCGCCCCCCATATCAATAAAACGCAAATCAAATACTACAGACTTGCGCTTTGGTTTGTACATAGATTTGGATGCTCTTATTAAGCACTGACATGATTTCCGATTTTCGGAACTTGGTTCACGGGCTGGAACCACATTTTTGTTTGGCGCTTATATATGTTTTTCGGCACTAAATCAAACAAATGTAAATGCACAATTGTTAAAAATTAAATTATCTATTAAATAAATACACTTTCTTTTATATTAAGTCTTTTAATATGCGCAAAATAAGGGGTTAAAAAATGGAGTTCTTACCATTCTCAAAAATACTGTCATTTAAAGATAATGTGCCACAAAACCTCGTATATACGATTAAGGATCTTAGCTTAGCCTACATTTACCTGAAAGATTTACAAAAATCGTTCGTAATGTTTTTGAGATATTTGAAACGATATGTCGCAACCTCGGTGCCAGACCCGTACAAAATGTGCTAAAAATATTTGCCTTGCGTTTGAAGGTTTTTATCTCACTTCACAGATAATGTGCCACAATACACGCTACATCAACTTGTAGGTACATGTTTTAAGCAATTTATAACATACATTTGAAAAAGATCGTTGGTACAGTTTTAAAGAAAATTTAGAAATACTCAACCAACCTAAGATGGTTCATTAAGCCTATCAAACTATTAGTTCACATATGAACGGAACCATTGCCAGGATTCAGTGTTAAGTAACGTTATGAAGAATATTGGCGGGAAGTATACATATTTGAAATTGTTTTGATTTATTTACGATATTTTTAGACTTTTCAATAATTAACATTTACAAAAAACAATAAAATATAAATAACAAATTAGATTTTATTCAGCAATGCTAGTAAATATACATATACTCATATTTTTAATTATCCATTCAGTGACATACGCAAAATAGCTGGCAGATATTGGAAACTACTTGCACACATATTACAAAAAATTTCAACAGAATAGCCCAAAATGAACGGTAATATACAGAAAAGACATGAAAAGGCCGAAAATGTTGCTTTGTAAATCATGAAAATCGTTAGTAGGGGTTTAGAGATATTTGCACTTTTGCAATTAATTTATTTTCGTCATTGTCAAAAAAAATAAAACTAGATGTCAGCTCTTGTGCCGCAGCCAGATTACATTTGTCAATTAAATATATTTGTTCACAGACAATGTGCCATTTTGCACGGTACTTCACTAAAAAAATATCAAAGAGACTAACACTTTGCTTTGTAAATTTTCAAAATCGTTAGTAGGGTTTTTGATAAATTTTATCTATTTTATTGGTTTTAGTGGTTATCAAAAAATATTATCAAAATTTCCATTTATCTATTTTATTGGTTTTAGTGGTTATCAAAAAAATAAACCTATGTGGCACCACTTTGCTGCTGCAATTAATAGCTCCCAGATTTGAACCATAAAAATATATATATCTTTTTTTACAGATAATGGCCCTAAATGCACGGAAATTTACCGAAAGGCAATCAAATAGACAATAATTTGACTTTTTAAATTATGCAAATTGGTAGTAGGGTTTTAGAGAAAATTACATTTTTATATTTATGTCGTTAGTTGTCATCAGAATTATGCTGGTTGATATATCATTCATTTACATATTGTCATAAGTTGGCATGTACATATCGTCAAAATTTGGTGCCAAATTATATTTTACAAGTTGGCAGAGCTTAACCGACTAGCGCCATAGGTATTTATACCAAAAAAAATTAAACTGAAATCAAAACGAAAGTTTTCTAGAAAAGTTTTAATAATAAATTGTGAAGAGCATTATTTTCGTTGTTATACTCTTTCGCAAAGTGAAAAGTGGATATTGGGTTTGTGCAATGTCCATCTTGCTGTCCGCCTGTCTGTTCGTATGAATGCAATTTTTCGCCACTTTTGAAGCTAGACCCACGAAACTTGAAATATATACATACTCGTATATATTAGCGTCAGATAGTGTAAATATATTTTGTCTACGCCCACTGGGGCGCGGCTTTGCGATTTTTTCTATATATACCCCTTAGTTTCAAAGAGGTAAAGAGTTTGAAGTCTATCAAGAATGTGTGCACCTTAACAGTAAATTGATCAATCTAAAAATCTAAAACCATTTCTTTCTTATATCAAAGCTAGTGAGCTGCGCCTAATTCATTATTTTTATATTTCAGCACTGCTTCACCGCTGCGAGATTATGAATTTCCAAAGTTGTCGAGCGCCAATCTGCAGGCGTCCAGTTGCGCTTCTCAGAGAAACTGCCGCTGCAGCAGCAAGCGCAGGTGGAGCCCAGTACCTTACTGAATATCGGGGGTCAACGACGCCACAAGACTTTGTCAGCATTGATTTTGAGGACGGCTGCTCAGCCACTATCCCACTGTAGGTGCGTTGACCAGGATACTCACATCTATTTACTGTTAATTGGGTGATGAAACCAAACATTGTTGGGATTTAAATGCCTGGACAGGACCTGCTTTTTTATTTCTTCTTCTTATTACTGGTATGTTCTTTTCGATTTGCCCTGATTCGCTCGCGTCCCCCGTGTTGCGATCCATCCATGGTATAGAGTACAATGATAATCCCATTTACTCTGCAGGCAAGCAGAAATGCTGTGCGATGCGCAGCAGCGATACCACCGCAGGAGCCCCACAGGAGCAGGCGGGAGCGCCGAGTAGCGAGGAATCGCACAGCCATTATGGATTCAGCATTAGCAGTGATAACACAACTTCGGTGGCGGCCACCATCGAGCTGTTCACGCAACGCAGCGAGAAGAAGCTCCTAGAAAAGAGCCTAAAGTAGATGACCAAAGCTCAGAATGCCATTGGCCAGTCTGTTGAGTTGAATGGCTTTCAGAATGGCGGCGCTGAAGTGGTTGCGCCCGGTACTTTTTAAGAGCTTCTAGGCGTTTTTTACATTATTATTATTATTTAGTTACAGGTGGAAAAAAGTTTCCAAATGCACATTTTGATTGTTTGAAAGATAAAGGCGCCTACGATTTTGGTAAATGTTTAATATGATTTTCAGTTCCCGCAACTTTTCGTATAAGACACAAATCTGGGATAATTCGTTTTTGCAATTAATTCCTTGTTTAGTGTACATATCAAAAAATCTAAAATTCGACATTTATACGTTTGCGTTATCAGTCAGTCAGTCAGCTTTTTTTTTTTTTTTGTATGCATTTATTATTATTTTTTTTAAGGGAGTCTCACAACAGAGATTTTAGTGGCACAGCGACCAAGGGGCTTCCTATGGCGACAACCTTATACCTTATAAAGGAGAGCAGATCCCTGATGTCGAGGAATTTCTGATCTGTGCTGGAGTAAATAATTCTCTGCATAGATACTTCTTCCTACTCCAAATAATGGCTGGACAATCATATAAAATGTGGTTTGTTGTCTCGTCATCCTCTCTGCAGAGTCTACACTCTGTGTCAGGGGACAGGCGCATTTTGTAGAGGTAATACTTGACTGTGTGGTGACCCGTGAGATAGGACACCAAGAGCCGTAGTTCCGCCCTTGAAAGATTTTTGGTCTTTCTACCTATATGTGGGCTGTCTAGCTCTTTAGCTTGTCGTAACCCAGGTCTTGTTGACCAGTAGATTCCCCTCTCCTTCTTTGAACATTCCTCTATCAACTCTTTGGCAGAGACCCAGCTAAACCCACAAAAGGGTTCAGGTCCAAGAAGAGGAGTTGTGGAAATAGCCCTAGATAGCACGTCCGCAACTTCGTTGCCAGAAATTCCGCAATGCCCAGGGACCCAACAAAGTGTGACCCGGTTTCGATGTGAGAGGTGCTGGAGACAATTCCAGCAATCCGCAACCAGTCTCGAGATAATCCTCCATGAGGAAAGAGCTTGAATGGCTGCTTGGCTATCTGAAAAGATATTTATGGTGGCTCCTCTTTTCCCCTTGTCAATGATAAGTCTGGAGCAGGACTCAATGGCGTGGACCTCAGATTGAAAAACACTGGGCCAGGTACCTATTGCAATCGAGATTTGGTGTTGGGTCCTTCGATCCCCGCACCAACCCCTTGATTAGTTTTTGATCCGTCTGTGAACCACTGCAGGTTCATGCGATCATTGGAAGTGTTACCTTTGGTCAACGTTGGATGTAAATGCAAGTTCCAGTTAAGTCTCTTATCCAGATTAACACCGAGATATTTGACCACACTGGAGAGCTCAACGGGTGTCGTTTTGTGAAGGGAACGATAATCGCCTTCTGTGGGTTGATATTGAGACCCACATCTGTGCACCATCTTAGGGCCGTGTTAAGTGCCGTTTGCTTCAATTCGCTGAAGGTTAAGCCAAACTTTCCGAAGACTATTATTGCCAGGTCACCCGCATACTCTATGGTATCGATGCCTAGCTCCGATAGTTTCACCAGTAGTTCATCTATCACTAGGGATCAAAGAAGGGGAGACAGAACACCGCCCTGTGGACTCCCTTTGACCGCTCGGATGCGGACAGTGGTGGCGCCCAGTGAAGATCTAATGTCTCTGTGCATAAGCATTCCCTCTATCCAGGTATAGAGAAGGAGTCAACCCCCCTAGATGCTAACGCCCTGGTTATTGACTGATAGCCAGTGTTGTCGAAGGCCCCTTCGACGTCAAGGAGTGAGCACAAAGCAATTTCCTTCGTCTCGAATGCCTTTTCAACATTACTGACTATCTGATGTAGAGCGACCTCTGTCGATCTGCCCTTGACGTAGGCGAATTGTGTATGGTGCGGGGGATTGGTATCTTGCAATCTGCACCGAATATGCAAGTCCAACAGGCGTTCTGCGCCGTAGGTTAATCCAAGGTACGGTTCCCTTGCTTGGGAATAAAAACCACATTTACCTACCTCTAAGATTGCGGAATGTACCCCCAAGTGAAGTTCGCCCTAAGTAGACCAGTTAGTGGACTTAGTATATCCTCTGGGCTGTGTTGCAGCAGGGCCAGGAAAATCTGGCCTTTGAAGGGAGCGAATGATTTAATGGCCCACCTGACCTTGTCAACGTCGAAGATGACACCCGAAAGACTGTAACCACTTCTAGCTGGTGATTCAGTATCCCCATCAGTACAGGGATTTTCCGGGTTTATAACTGAACCAGGGAAATGCACCTGAAGCAGTAGCTCTAGCATTTCCTGTTGATACTGTGTGTAAGAACCATCTGTTCTTTTTAGGAGCTTCACACCATTAGAAGACCCTCTGGCCAATACCTTTTGCAATTTCGCTGCTTCTGGAAGTGACTTCACATTTTCGCAGTAGATGCGCCATTTATCATGTTTGGCGCGTCTAATGTTCTTATTATACTCAGTGAGCGCGCATCTGTATGTGTCCCATGAGTCTCTATTTGACTTTGCCCTGTTAAAAAGCTGTCTGACCTCCTTCCTTTGATTTGCCAGGCTTTCGCTCCACCAAGGGAACCTCACGTTTCGCATGATGAGGTCTTAGGGCCGCACTATGTTGGTAGGAGGCTAAAAGCACATCTTGAAGTTGGATCTTGAGTTAAAGCTGGCAGGAAGTTGATCAACTTTCGAAGCCACTAAGGCTTTGTACAAGTTCCAATTTCTTTTCTTTGGGTTAAAAGAATTGAAAAGGAATTCCGCTTGGCCTGGGAGATCAAATCTGATGTTCTGGTGATCTGAAAGAGTGGCCTCATCGGTAACCAGTCAATTTTTAATGAAATCGGACAAAGAACTGCTAACCGGAGTGAGGTCTAGTACCTCTTCCCTAATAGCGTTTAAAAAAGTGGGTTTGCACCCTCTATTTGATACATCTAACTGACTGCATAAAAGATATTAAAGAAGGAACTCACCCCTTTTGTTGACGTCACTACTACCCCAGATAGTGTGATGGACGTTGGCGTCACAGCCAATGACTAGATGTTTGTTCGTCCGTCATCCACCATGATGGCTAAGTGCGGCATGGCGCCACTCGTGGTTCGCTGCACTACACTCCATTAGCTGGTGCTGAAGTCGTTCTTGGCACCTTTGTGCGCGCTCGTTGGGTAGCTCCAGGCTGTTGGCGAAGTAACCTCGGATGATGTGCGCCCAGGGGAACTGGCTTTTCTCCAACAGCTCAACTTCAAGCGAACTGCAGGCCTTGATATGGCTGAAGTTCGCCCTCACACATTCGGCTGCGTTGTTGTCGTAGCAGACGAGCATGAGCCAATATGTTCTCGGAACAACACCCTCGAACTTTCGCTTCACTCCTGGCGTTTCACTCGTCAGGGTGGACAATTGGATCGCCGCCTTTAGCATTGCCATTTGCTCCCCTGTCAGAGGTGACGATCTATCAGTCACAATAAAACAGAGCTTGACAGCTGCCGCCATCCGACTGTACGATGGCGCTGTCGACTCTGAATGAGTATATTTCTGTTTCTTTGACAAACCGAGCTCTAGAGACTTTTCGTCTGAGCGACCCCTTTTGACCTTGGCGTCAGCAGGGGGCACCTTTGCAGCTTTTAGAGCAGCTGCTCTGGGGAGCCCTTAGGCGATAGCTGCCTTGAACAGCTTCTTTTCGCGGTTTGTCATTTTGATAAAGGCGAGCTCATGGTCTAAATATAGACGTGCTACCTGAGTGCCTGCATCCATCAGACCGGATCTCTGAGAGATCTCGCTGGATGCGTCGTCCGATTCAGAGACCAATGCCTATATCGGACCCTGCCGGTACAAACTTTTTCACGACTAGAAAGTGGCACACTACAACTCTTTATCCAAGGAAGTTGGTGGTCTTTCCGGATCCTCCCCTTGCTGACCAACATCACCGCTTGGGAGGGTGGAGGACGGCAGACCTACAGCTGGGGTGCCAGAAATAGACTCAACCGTGCAGGTTGAAGCTTGGGGTGATGCTATTTGAGCCGCATCCGACTCATTATTTTTATTTATATATTGGTTCATTTTTAATCTACCACAGGAGGTCGAAAAATAAAACTGGAGGGCGACAGGTATCCACAGTCCGCATCCTAACGGCCAACATTCAACAAACATTCCAATGGTTTTTTTTACTAATAAAATGTGAAAATTGTATATGCTTCTTTAGAGGTGTTTTTGTTTGATTACTTGGAGTATTGTGGATAAGGCTTCCTGCGGATACCACTTTAAAAAAAAATCACGCCCTAAGCTCTACCTCCATGGTGTTGCTGAAAAGAGCTTCAACTTAATGCTTAACTTAATAACTAATATAATTGAAATGAGTACTCGCAAAATAAAACCTTTTACATATGGATACTTACCGGATATTTCAATATTGGATAGCCCGTTGTCTCCTCCGTATGATAGAACCACAACCAGAACCGCGCACAAGCCAGCCGTTGTCTCCCATATGGACTCGATGTGCCCAAGTAAGGCTGATCCGATCTACCCCTGGATAGAAATACTGCACAGACCCCGACCTACAATTAAAGAGCAATAATCAACGCTAGCCCATAATAAAGTGAAGTTTATGTGACAGTTGCCGTTACAGTCTCCTTGCCCCTTTTGATTGTTTTGTAGAATTGCTTCCTGGTGCGCGGTAGGCGGTGCCAAACCAACCCCACAATTGCCGTTCTGGCGAAACCGCTGCAATTTTACTGCTGCCCTTGGAGTGGTTGTGACAACCAGATCGAGCCTAAACTAAAAGAGTTTTGAGATTGGAAAAGGTTTAAAAAGATCGGACATTAGGTTGGACGTGGTCTCCTCCATGTCCAGCTGCTGTGCCTTCACCTTAACCTCGACCTTAACTCGTTCTGGCTCCTGTGCTGCTGCTGGCAAAATTGCTGATTGCAGTTCCTGCGTCGTCGTCATATAATCCTGAACCTGCTCAGCCTCTTGGCATTCTTGCGATGGTGCTTCTTATGCTTCTTGTGCTTAATGTGCTTGCAACTATCGTCATCGAGGCTGGTGCCATCGCTGGGGGCATCTTCAGCGCCGCCATGACAATATGTAAATGAATGATATATCAACCAGCATCGATCATTTACCGTGCATTTTGGGCCATTATCTGTTAAAAAAGTGAATTTTCTTATGGCTCAAATCTGGGCGATTTTAATTGCCACTAAAACCAATATAATAGATAAATGGAAATTTCTCAAAAACCCTACTAACGATTTTGATGGTTTTATAAGCAAAATGTTTGTCTTTTTGATAGATTTTTATTAAATTACCATGCAAAATGTCTGTGAACAAATATATTAAATTGCCTAATGTAAATGCCGCATATGTGGTGCCATATAGCTTTATTTTTTTTGACAATGACGAAAATAAATCAAATACAAAAATGCAAATATCTGCAAACCCCATGATTTAAAAAACAAAAATTTTTTGTTCTTCTGATGTCTTTTCTGTATATTACCGTGCATTTTGGGCCATTGTCTTGAACTATTTTTAAATATATATGCAAATAGTTGCCAATAGTTGCCAGCTATTTTGCGTATGTCATTGAATGAATAATTAAAATTATGTGTATATGTATATTTACTAGCATTGCTGAATAAAACAGATTTTTTTATATATATTTTGTTGCTTTTTGTTAATGTCAATAATTGAAAAGACTAAAAATATCGTAAGTAACTCAAAACAATTTCAAATATGTATACTTTCCCCAAATATCTTCATAACATTACTGAGCACTGCATCCTGGCAATGGTTCCGTTCATATGTTAACTGACAGTTCGATGGGCTTAATGAATGAACCACCTTAGGTTGTTTGAGAATTTCTTCATTTTCTCTAGAACTGTACTAACGATCTTTTTTAAATCATTGTGGCATATTGTCTGTGAAGTGAGATAAAAACCTTCAAACGCAAGGCAAATATTTTTAGCACATTTTGTATGGAGCTGCAACAAGGTTGCGACATTTCTTTTCAAATATCTCATAAATATCACGAACGATTTTTGTAAATCTTTCAGGTAAATTTAGGCTAATGTATGACCATTAATCGTGTATACGAGGTTTTGGGGCACATTATCTTTAAATGACAATATTTTTGAGAATGGTAAGAACTCAATTTTGTAACCCCATATTTTGCAATATTAAAAGTCTTAATATAAAAGAAAGTATATTTATTTAATAGATAATTTAATTTTTAACAATTGTGTATTTACATTTGTTTGATTTAGTGCTGAAAAACATAAATAATCGCCAAACAAAAATGTGGTTCCGGCCCCTGAACAAAGTTTCGAAAATTGACGCTAAGTGACCGTCGCTAACTTGACGCACGTTATAATCTGGGACGTAGTTCGTTCGTTCAGTCAAGTGAGTATTTCAATCGAACTTGTTCAGAACGATTCGGTACAACTCTAGTGGAGATTTGTTTGTAGGATGAAGTCTGGAAAATTGAAAAGGAATTTTTGGTTAACTGCTGAAATTGAATGTATGCTTAATTTAATAAATGAAGTAAACGTAGCTCAAGGCTCTGAACACACTACGACCACGCACAATACTTTTACTCAAATTGCTAGTAAAATGAAAAGGCATGGATTTCCAAACAAATCACCAACTCAAGTTCGGCGAAAATGGTTTCAAATGAAGTCGGCCTACCTATGTTATAAAAAAGGAAATGTCGATCGTCTTTTTTTAATACCTGAAAAATTTCGGAGTGTTATTGCTCAATTTGTAGAAAATGGTAGTAAAATACGACGTGTTCCCTTGTCAACAGTACCGGCTAATGATGTGAAGATACAGGCACAAAGTAAATAACTAACTATTGAATGAACAAACCATATTTGAATTGTTTGTATATTTTTATGTTTGATTCTTAACTTATTCTAGCTGTAAAACCAAAGTCAGCTATCGATACGTTTTTGGTCCAAATAAAACAGAATAACAATTTATTGATTGCCGAATTCAACAAAATTGAAGCTTCGCTTTTAAATTATGAGCAGAAATGTCAATCAATGCGAGATTACAATCTAATAAAATATATTACTTACTAAATCCTTACTTTGTTAATGAAATCAAATAAAAACCAATATATCCGAGGTAATATTTTAGTGGCGAAAGCATATCCAAGCCCCAAAATATCTGATATTAAATTTTATGACAATGTATACTCAAATTAATATATGATCAATTCCAAAATTATAATTAGTAAGATGCCCCTAGGAGATACCTTGAGCCCAGCGGCGAGCTGTCACTTACATTTAAACCTACCCCGGTCGTTCGCGGTATAAGGTTGGTGACTGTGATTTCACCTGTAAAAAAAGGAACCAACCAACCGTCAAACTCTCGCCAATGCATTTAAATGGGACGTTCCCGTTGCACGCGTGCATCACCGGGAAATAGAAAAGGAACCAGCGCTGGTACTTTGTAATGCGCGCGGGGAACATAAGGTAGATAGAGCGTCGCTCAGGTTTCGCTTAGCTATTGGTAAGCCGGTGCACTCTAAAGAGTAGGGTGAGTGGTGAATTGGCACGGCCCCCAGTGAATAGAAGACTATACAGCGCTATCCCTTCTGCAATCCCCTCGGGGTCAGGCGAGGGGCCAATTGGGACGGCGGTGCATCCCTTTGGGATAGGAGAGTATCATGGGCTTTCCCTTTGCCGGCTGCTGTACTAAACAAAATGTGCTATCTATGTACCCACTTATTAAAAAATCAGAGCTTATTTAATATTATTTATGTATTTATTAAAAACAAAGTGATCTTAATTTTCCTATGGGTTTCGATACATATTAAACTATGATATATAAATACAATACAAATATATAAGTATTAAAAGTACATACAGTTTGTCAAACAATTGTTTGCAAAATGAAAAAACACATAATTTCAACTTTGATGTCATATTTTGTATGAAAAAATATACTTTTCATAACTTTTTTTTTTGTATTATATTACTAACACAAGTATTGTTTATAACAACGCAGAAAAATAATAGTTTAAATTTAAGTTTAACTGCGGAAAAAGTCAGGAAAACCAAACATACATTATTTTTACACTGTCAAGTAATTGTTTGCAAAATGTAAACACAACATCAAAAGGGAACGCAAAAGGAGTAACAGAACTAAATTCTTGGAAATATGCCTATTGATTTATTAGTTGATACGAGTCGAGATTTACCGTTTTAGCACTGCTTTGTTAGCATAACCAATAATGAATGTCAGTTAGAGTTAAAGCATTTTGGAGTCAGATCGGCTAAGCTAAGCAGAAAATATGAGTCAAAAATACATAAAACTGTGAACAAAAATCCTCAAATCAGCTCCAAACAATTGGATACTAAAGTAAAAAGTGATTGCACTCAGCAGATGTCACACAAGGCCGTCCGACAAGTGCACAAAAAATATGTTTCTCCTCCAGAATAGCTTGCCAAGAGCCCATAAACTTTGTAGCTGATAATAATGAAAATCTAACTTTTTCAATTGTAATGTAATTTTTTGCCACGAGTCGAAAATAATGTTTTACTATCATGATGCCCCTCGGAGAAAACAGAAAACAGCACTGGAAAATACCAATATATTCCCCACAGTCAAGTTTACAAAGTTGTTCGTAATGGGCTAGGGATGCATATCATCGATGGGAGTTGGAGGGATGCAATTTTTCCAGAAGTTATGAACAAGGAGAATTACTTGGTTACATGTCAATCAATTTTTACATTAATATACAATTGTTTTGAGCTGATTTGAGGGTTTTTGTTCACAGCTTTTTGTATTTTTAACTCATCTTTTCTGCTTAGCTTAGCCGATTTGCCTCCAAAATGGTTAAACTCTAACCGATTTTCATTATTTTCGCGTTTTAAGATAATATAGACTGTCCCTAATCTGATGGAATACAGTTTGGCCAACAATTTGGCAGATTTCCCTTTATAATAGTTGAAATAAACCCAAAGTAACACATTGTCGCTTTCCAGGCGTACTTTAAATGGTAGTTTATGCTGAAAAAGCAGTGCTAAAACGGTAAATCTCGACTCGTATCAACTCATAAATCAATAGGCATATTTCCAAGAATTTAGTTCCGTTACTCCTTTTGCGTTCCCTTTTGATGTTGTGTTTACATTTTGCAAACAATTACTTGACAGTGTAAAAATAATGTATGTTTGGTTTTCCTGACTTTTTCCGCAGTTAAACTTAAATTTAAACTATTATTTTTTCTGCGTTGTTATAAACACTACTTGTGTTAATGATATAATAGAAAAAACAAAGTTATGAAAAATATACTTTTTTATACAAAAAATGACATTAAAGTTGAAAATATGTGTGTGTTTTTTCATTTTGCAAACAATTGTTTGACAAACTGTACATATAATCTTAATAATGGATTAATTCACAATTGGCACTTACTTCTTTTTCTTTAAAAAAACAAGTGAGATGGCTCTAGTCGGGCGTTCCCGACTAGGAGATACATACGTTTAAAGCTCCTTTATGCATTCATACACACATTCACAAAGTCACACATATACACACTTTACACATCGGCTGCGCTTGCCCCCACTATGGTAAATAAATGGAATAACTTCTAAACTAAGAGTATAATCGCTATGAAACTTTCAGTGTTTAATAAGAGCATTCAAATCTATGTACAAATGAAAGCGTAAGTCTGTAGTATTTGATTTTAGATTAATATGGGGCGAATGGGGGGAGGTATCCAAAATCCGAAATATTTATAATCTGCGTATCCTTTACGAGCACATAATAAACTAATAACTAATAACTAATTAAATGGCTCTAGCTTTTATAGTCTCCGAGATATGCCAAGAAAACCAAATATATACTGTCTTCTGTCTGTTACATACATTTGCACAAAACCATTATACCCTTTTTACCCATTTTCATCGGGTTCAGGGTATAGTAATAATTATTATTATGTACATACAATTGGCAGTTACCTCTTTTCCTATTTTTTTTAAATAATAGTTTTGTACATATATTACATTATATTGTTTAGAGCATTTCTTGTAAGTACAAGAACTTGAACTTGTTGTTTATTTGGCTTCATACTGAGCTGCTGCCTTCACACATCTTTACACTTGCACTTCGGAAATTCAACTAACTAACTAACGCAGCAACGCGTCTTCTCTGCTCTTTTTTTTCTGTGTCTTTTTTTTGCACAAAAACAACAACATGTACATACATGTCCACACACTATCGGAAGCGGGGGTAAGAGAGCGACACATATGCGTAAAGAGCAAGGCAATATATTTTTTTTTTGCTACGCAGCGATAGAATAAGCCGATCATACAAACCGAACAAAGCAAATGCAAAAACAAAAAAATTAGAAGGCTGTGCTTGCTTGTGTCGGTTTTTTGACTGGCACGGCGTTGGATGACTATAAGGACAGATAGTAGGGGTAATTGTCGACCGATCACACGCGTCGAGGGTCAATTGACACCACCAGAACTGCTGCGTCTTTGCATTTATACACACATTCACAAAGCCACACACACACACACACAAACGCACGCAGCAAGCAGAGCACTTTACACTGCGCTTGGCCCCACTATGGAAAATGAATTCTTGAATAACTTCTAAACTAAGAGTATTATCGTTATGAGTTCAGTGTTTAATAAGAGCATCCAAATTTATGTATCAACCAAAGCGCAAGTCTGTAATACTTGTTTTGCGTTTTTTTTTATATGGGGGTGAATCGGCGGAGGTATTCAAAATCCGAAATATTCATAATATGCGTTTCCTTTACGAGCACATATTAAACCGAGATATGTTAAGAAAACCAAGTCTTAAAATAGGTTTTTATCGTTATTAATAAAACGGAGCAAGATATCGAAAAAAATGATAAGCTTGTTCTGCGTATGGCTTAGGAGAATCTATAGTCGAAGTCTATAGTCTAGCTTTTGTATTCTTTGAGGTCATAAAGACGGACGGACGAATATGGCTAAATCGACTCAGCTCGTCGTCCTGATTAAGAATATATACTTTATGGGGTCGGATATGCTTCCTTCTGCTTGTTACATACATTTGCAGAAAACAATTATACCCTTTTTACCCACAAATTTTTAGACCTTATGCTTGATCTCTCGTTGATCCAGATCAATTCTATATCTCTCATCGTATCGCTGATATCTCTAGGTCATCCCCATTTTCGGTCCATGAGGATATATCATCCTACTCTTGATGTGGCGCTGTTCAAAATGTACATTCCACAACGCCTCCTAAGCCCCGTCGTTGGTTTCGCAAAGGAAACTTTGCCTTGCTTAATAAACTTATTTATGCAACCGATTGGTCCATTCTTTAATACGCGGCTGATATAGATAATGCTGCTAAGATCTTTTATAAAATTCTAAGCTCACTTCTAGATGTCTGCATTACTATTGGCATCCCTCGCCTTGAGACTGCAAAACCTCCCTGGTTTACTCCCAGACAATCAAGCTGAAAAAACATTGAATCTATATGTTTTAAAAAGTTAAAAAGTCTGGTTCTAATTCTGACTTGTTCAAGTATTCCATAGTCAAGTCAAATCTTTTTATTCAAAATTCTCAATGCTATGAAAATTATAATTATACAATTTTATAGTTTTGTACATTCGAAGCGCAAATCTTCATGTTTGCCTTCCTTATTTTTCTAGGGATACAAAAAGCAAGAAATCATTCTGCTGCTTCTCATCTCTTTGCTAACTTCTTTCAGTCAACCTATTTCTCTGTCTCCTCTGTTAATAAGTCTTATCCTTACCACATTGTTTCTTCTAATTCTATCTTTATGCCTATCATTACCCACACCTCCCTTTTTTCTGCTATTAAATCTTTAAAAACTTCTTATTCTTCTGGGCCCGACAACATTCTTAGTTGTCTCAAAGAGTGTAGTGCTTCCCTCATTCGCCCATTGCTATAGCTTTTTAATATTTCCTTTGAATCTGCTGATTTTCCATCTCTTTGGAAAGAATCGTTCATCATTCCTATTCACAAAAAAGGTGGTAGGTCTGATATAACAAACTATAGGGGCATTGCAAAACTGTCTGCAATACCTAAATTATTTGAAAAAATAATGACTTCCACTTTGCAGCATCTCTGCAAATCACTTCTATACCCTGCTCAGCATGGTTTTATTAAAAGCCAACAAACTTGCTTGAATTTACCTCGCTGGTAAATTATGCTTTTCTGGCAAAAAAGCAAACTGATGTCATTTACACCGAATTCAGTAAAGCATTTGACTATGTACACCCTGAACTTTTACTGCTAAAACTCGACCGTATTGGTTTTACTCCCTCTCTTCTGTCTGTGGGGTTCCGGGGGCACAGAAATTTTTGCAACTACTTTTTTTTGTCGATTTGACGACTCTATGTTTTGAATGCTTAGTGGTTGGATATTGCGGCTATTGCTGAAGTGTGAGGAAAACATTGTAATCTATTACGGCTGAAAGTAGGACAGGAAGTAAGTAAGTGGTTAAAGATTATGGTTTTGTTGGTGTAACAAAAAGGACATGGGGACATAGGGGTGTTTCTGTCTATATAGTGTGAATGTCTTATATTTGTATGCCCAAAGCGAAGACGTATCAGTATCTTTATTTGTGAATGTATTTGTTTTTTATGTACGTATTGTTGTTGTTTGGTGTACATGTTCGTGGAAAGTGACTAGAGTTTTTTGCTGTTAAATCAGCAAGCTCGTTACCCGTTATATAAATGCGGCTTTGGATCCACAGAAGAGTAAATTTAGGGAATAGTCGTATTAATAGATTTCTTATTTCGGAGACGTAATATGAGTTGTTGCTGACATTTGTAAGAGCATTAAGAGATGAGAGGGAATCAGAACCGATAAATGTTTCTCGTTCTGTTTTCAAGAGCAGAATGGCTTGGTAAATGGCTTTTAATTCCAAAGAAAAGACTGATGAGTATGTGGGCAGTTGGCCCCTTTTTAAGACATCACAATCTGTGGTTAAAGCTCTATTTTTGACATAAGTAGAGCTGAAACTATTGATATTAATGAGAGTGTACTACATCCATATTGGCGAGTTGAAAGACATTTAATAATATCAACGCGCATAGGAATGGATATAGACAGTTCTTCAATGTGCGTGTTCCACTTATGTTTTTTGTTAAAAGTACGGCCCAAGTTTTTTAACGAATTTACATTGGTAATTTGAATATTATTGTTAGATGCATTACATGTGCAACAGTGTTTGTTACAGATGTGCAAATGCTTATATTTCGCAGGTGCAAGACTACCACCACAGTAGAGGCACCAGTCGGAAATATTGCTAAATTAAAAATCTTCGTTTATTGTAATGTTTTATGCTTTATCTAATTTAATTAAAAGATTAAAGTCATCGGCATATGCAGTTATATGTATTTCTTTGTGTAAGTCAATGATTTCTGTCAGTTTTTGATATGCAATAACCACGGAGAGTGGTGACCCTTGAGGGATACCATTGTCAAGTGGACATGTTTTAAGTAAAATTTGTCTACTTTAACTTTAATCGTCCTATTTATCATGAAGTTCTTGACGTAGTTTTTGTTATAATTTTTCTAAGCATCTTTGACACACATATTAAGGGATATAGGATATGTTGTGGTATGCATCCACCTAATATTGCATTGTTCAAATCGATGAGTCTTATTTTAATTTGCAGTGCCTTAATCATAGAATAATTTATCCTGTCCTGTTTAACTCCTTAAAAGGAAGCACACCAGGGTTCCTTTTAAGGAGTTAAGTGCAGAAGAAAATTCGATAAACGTAATCTGGTTCTCTATTGGAAGAGCGCTGTTCTCTGGAACATGCTGTAAATCATCGGCTAATATTATACTTTTGTTTGACCTGAATAAGTTAGGGAAATTTCAGCTTTGCCATTCTTCTGACCAAGTAATGCACAATAAATCGGCAATGTCTTGGGGCTGCGCTATGTTGTCTGTAGAGTTTGTTTTCTTTACGCAGTGTAAGCCCTTAGAAGGATTGAAACCGCAGAGTCGACGGATATTTTTCTAGATTGAAGTAATAGGGGTTAAGAGATTGATTTTTTCAGTAAATTTGCAGGTGGATTCTTTTTTGGACACTTTTTGTAGTCAATTATATTTCCTCTTAAGTGTTTGCCAAGCTTTGTTCTTGTTTGTACGAAGTGTCTGAAGTTCTTTGTTCCACCAAGGGCCTGTGTGTGATGTTTTGGGAGAGGACTTAGGTATACTTTGATGTGCGCGTCTTTAAATAATTTTATATAAGGTTAGCTGATTCTTGGTTTATATTCGGGCTGGTTGGTATTACAAAATTTTGTCTGATGAAAAGAGAATCCGCTGATCCCGCCGATCCGCTGCGTTGGTAATAAAGGCCTAATGGCTGGTTTTTGAATTTGACCTCTATTATCGAGTGGTTAAAATTGGCAGGTGGTTGTCCAGTAAGCTTCTACTGTAATATCGTCTGTGTATAAACTGAGATCAATGTGAGTTAATGTATTATGTGTGCTTAGGTGTATTGGGCTCCCATCGTTAAGGAAGACTAAATTTGACTGGGTTACGAATTTCTTTCCTGTTATTTGTGTGAGAGCCCTATCTGTTGTGCCAACAGTTAAAGTCGCCGGGTATTAAAGTCGGGAGATTGTTAGATATATTAAGAACTGAATGTAGGATGCTCAAGCCAAAATTTGCTTTTGGTAAACAAATTTCAACGCAGATGGCATCGAGGTTAGTTCCAAGGATTCTTTCTTCATATTCTATGGATTTATGTAGAATAGCTACACCACCATAAGATGGAGATAATTTAATAGTGATAATTAAATAGTTTGTTGGTGTGGGGTGTATATTATTTGGAAGGATGTACTCTTGTACAGTTATGATATAAGGCCTGTGCTTTGTTATGTGTGTTTGAAGTTCACTATAGTTGTTGTTGAATCCATTAATATTCCATTGAATAATTTTTAAGGATATTTTGAAAAGATGGGAATATGATAAAAGTGAATAAAATAAAACTGTAGTTAGTTTGCAGGTGCCTGTCTGCGAATATGTGCAAACAGGCATAATTATTATTATTATTATTTTGTAAGGGAGTCTCACAACAGATATTTTAGTGGCACATCGACCAAATTGCGGTCTTTTGTGCCAAGGGGCTCCCTATGGAGACAAGAGACGCTCTTCCTCCCTTATGAAGGAGAGCAGATCCCTCATGTCGAGGAATTTCAGATCTGTGCTGGAGTAACAAATTGTCTGCATAGATACTTCTTCCTACTCCAAATAATGGCTGGGCAATCACACAAAATGTGCTTTGTTGTTTCGTCATCCTCTCTGCAGAGTCTATACTCCGTATCAGGGGACATGTCCATTTTGTGGAGGTGATACTTGACTGTGTGGTGTCCAGTGATATATGACACCAAGAGCCGTAGTTCCAGCCTTGAAAGATTTTTGGTCTTTCTACCTGTATGTGGGCTGACCAGCTCTTCAGCTTGTCGTAACCCAGGTCTCGTTGACCAGAGGATTCCCCTCTAATTCTTTGACCATTCCTCTATCAACTCTTTGGCAGAGGCCCGGCTTAACCCACAAAAGGGTTCAGGTCCAAGAAGAGGGGTTGCGGAACCATCCCTAGATAACCCGTCCGCAACTTCGCTGCCAGAAATTTAGGAATGCCCAGGGACCCAATAAAGTGTGACCCGGTTTCGATGTGAGAGGTGCTGGAGACAATACCAGCAATCCGCAACCAGTCTCGAGATAATCCTCCATGAGGAAAGAGCTTGAATGGCTGCTTGGCTATCTGAAAAGATATTTATAGTGGCTCCCCTTTTCCCCTTGTCAATGATAAGTCTGGAGTAGGACTCAATGGCGTGGACCTCAGATTGAAAAACACTGGGCCAGGTACCCATTGCAATCGAGATTTGGTGTTGGGTCCTTCGATCCCCGCACCAACCCCTTGATTAGTTTTTTATCCGTCTGTGAACCACTGCAGGTTCATGCGATTATTGGAAGGGTTGCCATCATCCCATTCCCTACGGTCTGGAATAAGAGTCCTAAATTTCGCCCCGAAGAAAATTTCCGTGGTCTTAAGATCCATTCTGTCGCAGATTCTAAGCCAGGAATAGTGTTTGCTAGACTAGCATGACCTTTGTCTGCTGCTAGTAACCCATTTGTGAGTTTAATCCTCAGAAGGCTCAAAGAAGCTATCTTCTTTATGTGCAATTGCAGTGGATTCAGTCCTACTACTAGAAACTATTTCCCCTTATTTCTGCCTACATGCCCGACAGACTATGCTTTCCACAATTCTTTTCGTGTATTATGTCTACAATACAATAGCCTTTACCACGTGTTCTCCTCAGAAATCTCTTCCACAAATAAAATCTTTGCTTTCAGGATACCTTAGGGAAATCACTGACCACCCTCAGCTTGCCGGAAGGGCTAAAAAATACCCCCATCGAGTCAGTGATTTTCCATCTCTTACTTTTTTCTTTCTTTCTAATTAAATAAACTTGATCAACTAGTAGTGTGGTGGTGAAGTATAAATACAGCTAAAATTATTTATTTATTTATTCGAAGAGTTGACTTACGCTTACAAAGCTTAAGAAAAAAAGTTTCAGCCATAGCTTCAGAGGCTTTCGTCTGAATTATGATTTATATTTTATCTTACGTCTATTACCATTGTTTCAGATTAATATTTTTTTGCAACCACTTTTTTGTCGATTTGACGACCCTATGCATTGAATGCTTAGTGGTTGGGTATTGCGGCTATTACTGAAGTATGAGGAAAACAGTTTAATCTATTACGGCAGAAAGTAGGACAGGAAGTAAGTAAGTGGTTAAGGATTATGGTATTGTTGGTGTAACAAAAACGATATGGGGTAGGCGTGTTTTTGTCTATATAGTGTGAATGTCTTATATTTGTATGCCCAAAGCGAAGACGTATCAGTATCTTTATTTGTGAATGTATTTGTTTTTTTATGTACGTATTGTTGTTGTTTGGTGTACATGTTCGTGGAAAGTGACTAGAGTTTTTTGCTGTTAAATCAGCAAGCTCGTTACCCGTTATATAAATGCGGCTTTGGATCCACAGAAGAGTAAATTTAGGGAATAGTCGTATTAATAGATTTCTTATTTCGGAGACGTAATATGAGTTGTTGCTGACATTTGTAAGAGCATTAAGAGATGAGAGGGAATCAGAACCGATAAATGTTTCTCGTTCTGTTTTCAAGAGCAGAATGGCTTGGTAAATGGCTTTTAATTCCAAAGAAAAGACTGATGAGTATGTGGGCAGTTGGCCCCTTTTTAAGACATCACAATATGTGGTTAAAGCTCTATTTTTGACATAAGTAGAGCTTTAACTATTGATATTAATGAGAGTGTACTACATCCATATTTGCGAGTTGAAAGACATTTAATAATATCAAGGCGCCTAGGAATGGATATAGACAGTTCTTCAATGTGTGTGTTCCACTTATGTTTTTTGTTAAAAGTACGGCCCAAGTTTTTTAACGAATTTACATTGGTAATTTGAATATTATTGTTAGATGCATTACATGTGCAACAGTGTTTGTTACAGGTGTGCAAATGCTTACATTTCGCAGGTGCAAGACTACCACCACAGTAGAGGTACCAGTCGGAAATATTGCTAAATTAAAAATCTTCGTTTATTGTAATGCTTTATGCTTTATCTAATTTATCTAAAGATTAAAGTCATCGGCATATGCATTTTATGTATTTCTTTGTGTAAGTCAATGATTTCTGTGAGTTTTTGATATGCAATAACCACGGAGAGTGGTGACCCTTGAGGGATACCATTGTCAAGTGGACATGTTTTAAGTAAAATTTGTCTACTTTAACTTTAATCGTCCTATTTGTCATGAAGTTCTTGACGTCATTTTTGTTATAATTTTTCTAAGCATCTTTGACACACATATTAAGGGATATAGGATATGTTGTGGTATGCATCCACCTAATATTGCATTGAACAAATTGATGAGTCTTATTTTAATTTGCAGTGCCTTAATCATAGAATAATTTATCCTGTCCTGTTTAACTCCTTAAAAGGAAACACACCAGGGTTCCTTTTAAGGAGTTAAGTGCAGAAGAAAATTCGATAAACGTAATCTGGTTCTCTATTGGAAGAGCGCTGTTCTCTGGAACATGCTGTAAATCATCGGCTAATATTATACTTTTGTTTGACTTGAATAAGTTAGGGAAATTTCAGCTTTGCCATTCTTCTGACCAAGTAATGCACAATAAATCGGCAATGTCTTGGGGCTGCGCTATGTTGTCTGCAGAGTTTGTTTTCTTTAGGCAGTGTAAGCCCTTAGAAGGATTGAAACCGCAGAGTCGACGGATATTTTTCCAGATTGAAGTAAGGGGTTAAGAGATTGGTTTTTTTCAGTAAATTTGCAGGTGGATTCTTTTTTGGACAGTTTCTGTAGTCAATTATATTTTCGAGAGAGATGTTTCTCTTAAGTGATTGCCAAGCTTTGTTCTTGTTTGTACGAAGTGTCTGAAGTTCTTTGTTCCACCAAGGGCCTGTGTGTGATGTTTTGGGAGAGGACTTAGGTATACTTTGATGTGCGCGTCTTTAAATAATTTTATATAAGGTTAGCTGATTCTTGGTTTATATTCGGGCTGGTTGGTATTACAAAATTTTGTCTGATCAAAAGAGAATGAAAAGACTCCGATCCGCTGCGTTGGTAATAAAGGCCTAATGGCTGGTTTTTGAATTTGACCTCTATTATCGAGTGGTAAAAATTGGCAGGTGGTTGTCCAGTAAGCTTCTACTGTAATATCGTCTGTGTATAAACTGAGATCAATGTGAGTTAATGTATTATGTGTGCTTAGGTGTATTGGGCTCCCATTGTTAAGGAAGACTAAATTTGACTGGGTTACGAATTTCTTTCCTGTTATTTGTGTGAGAGCCCTATCTGTTGTGCCAACAGTTAAAGTCGCCGGGTATTAAAGTCGGGAGATTGTTAGATATATTAAGAACTGAATGTAGGATGCTCAAGCCAAAATTTGCTTTTGGTAAACAAATTTCAACGCAGATGGCATCGAGGTTAGTTCCAAGGATTCTTTCTTCATATTCTATGGATTTATGTAGAATAGCTACACCACCATAAGATGGAGATAATTTAATAGTGATAATTAAATAGTTTGTTGGTGTGGGGTGTATATTATTTGGAAGGATGTACTCTTGTACAGTTATGATATAAGGCCTGTGCTTTGTTATGTGTTTTTGAAGTTCACTATAGTTGTTGTTGAATCCATTAATATTCCATTGAATAATTTTTAAGGATATTTTGAAAAGATGGGAATATGATAAAAGTGAATAAAATAAAACTGTAGTTGGTTTGCAGGTGCCTGTCTGCGAATTTGTGCAAACAGGGATAATTATTATTATTATTATTTTGTAAGTGAGTCTCACAACAGATATTTTAAATTGCGGTCTTTTGTGCCAAGGGGCTCCCTATGGAGACAAGAGACGCTCTTCCTCCCTTATGAAGGAGAGCAGATCCCGGATGTCGAGGAGTTTCAGATCTGTGCTGGAGTAACAAATTCTCTGCATAGATAATTCTTCCTACTCCAAATAATGGCTGGGCAATCACATAAAATGTGCTTTGTTGTCTCGTCATCTTCTCTGCAGAGTCTACACTCTGTGTCAGGGGACAGGTGCATTTTGTGGAGGTGATACTTGACTGTGTGGTGTCCAGTCATATAGGACACGAAGAGCCGTAGTTCCGCCCTTGAAAGATTTTTGGTCTTTCTACCTGTATGTGGGCTGACCAGCTCTTCAGCTTGTCGTAAACCAGGTCTCGTTGACCAGAGGATTCCCCTCTAATTCTTTAACCATTCCTCTATCAACTCTTTGGCAGAGGCCCGGCTTAACCCACAAAAGGGTTCAGGTCCAAGAAGAGGGGTTGCGGAACCATCCCTAGATAACCCGTCCGCAACTTCGTTGCCAGAAATTTCGGAATACCCAGGGACCCAATAAAGTTTGACCCGGTTTCGATGTGAGAGGTGCTGGAGACAATTCCAGCAATCCGCAACCAGTCTCGAGATAATCCTCCATGGGGAAAGAGCTTGAATGGCTGCTTGGCTATCTGAAAAGATATTTATAGTGGCTCCCCTTTTCCCCTTGTCAATGATAAGTCTGGAGCAGGACTCGTGGACCTCAGATTGAAAAACACTGGGCCAGGTACCCATTGCAATCGAGATTTGGTGTTGGGTCCTTCGATCCCCGCACCAACCCCTTGATTAGTTTTTGATCCGTCTGTGAACCACTGCAGGTTCATGCGATTATTGGAAGGGTTGCCATCATCCCATTCCCTACGGTCTGGAATAAGAGTCCTAAATTTTGCCCCGAAGAAAAGTTCCGTGGTCTTAAGATCCATTCTGTCGCAGATCCCTAAGCCAGGAATAGTGTTTGCTAAACTAACATGACCTTTGTCTGCTGCTAGTAACCGATTTGCGAGTTTAATCCTCAGAAGGCTCAAAGAAGCTACCTTCTTTATGTGCAAATGCAGTGGATTCAGTCCTACTACTAGAAACCATTTCCCCTTACATGCCCGACAGACTATGCTTTCCACAATTCTTTTCGTGTATTATGCCTACAATACAATAGCCTTTACCACGTGTTCTCCTCAGAAATCTCTTCCACAAATAAAATCTTTGCTTTCAGGATACCTTAGGGAAATCACTGATCACCCTCAGCTTGCCGGAAGGGCTAAAAAATACCCCCATCGAGTCAGTGATTTTCCATCTCTTTCTTTTTTCTTTCTTTCTAATTAAATAAACTTGATCAACTAGTAGTGTGGTGGTGAAGTATAAATACAGCTAAAATTATTTATTTATTTATTCGAAGAGTTGACTTACGCTTACAAAGCTTAAGAAAACAAGTTTCAGCCATAGCTGCAGAGGTTTTCGTCTGAATTATGATTTATATTTTATCTTACGTCTATTACCATTGTTTCAGATTAATATTTTACAAATCGGTTTAGATGTCTTAGTTTCTATCTCGTATTGAAAATAGTAAAAGTTGTTAAGTAAAATTATTGTAATTAGACTGAGTAATAGGATTGGTAATCAATTTTATAGTCGATGAAAAACATTACTTTCTTTAAGATATTTTATTATTACTCTTATATTGTCTGGAGATTGGTTGGATCACTAAGCATACAATACATAGAGTCGTCAAATCGACAAAAAAAGTGGTTGCAAAAATTTCTGTGTATTTTTTTGTATGTTCTTGCAGCTTGCTGCTTGTGCGTACACACATTTATACATACATTTCGTTGCCATAGCGATGCTCAGCTTGTGTGCAAATGCATACATACAGATGCTCGGGGTTCTACGACAATTCCAAGCAACACCATGCAGAGTGAGCGAGACTAGACCTCAATGCTAAGCAGTGAGCCTGCACAGGACAGCACTATTTCGCTCATGAGGTTCTGAGTTTAGCTTGCGCTTTGAGCGATCTCACTAGCTTTGATCGTCAAAATTAAGTGTAAGTGCTAAGTGGGGTTCCAGGGGTATAGAAATTTGTGCAGCCACTTTTTTGTCGATTTGACGACCCTATGCATTGAATGCTTAGTGGTTGGGAATTGCGGCTATTGCTGAAGTATGAGAAAAACAGTTTAATCTATTACGGCTGTTGGTGTAACAAAAAGGATATGGGGTAGGGGTGTTTTTGTCTATATAGTGTGAATGTCTTATATTTGTATGCCCCAAGCGAAGACGTATCAGTATCTTTATCTGTGAATGTATTTGTTTTTTATGTACGTATTGTTGTTGTTTGGTGTACATGTTCGTGGAAAGTGACTAGAGTTCTTGCTGTTAAATCAGCAAGCTCGTTACCCGTTATATAAATGCGGCTTGGGATCCACAGAAGAGTAAATTTAGGGAATAGTCGTATTAATAGATTTCTTATTTCGGAGACGTAATATGAGTTGTTGCTGACATTTGTAAGAGCATTAAGAGATGAGAGGGAATCAGAACAGATAAATGTTTCTCGTTCTGTTTTCAAGAGCAGAATGGCTTGGTAAATGGCGGTTAATTCCAAAGAAAAGACTGATGAGTATGTGGGCAGTAGGCCCCTTTTTAAGACATCACAATCTGTGGTTAAAGCTCTATTTTTGACATAAGTAGAGCTTTAACTATTGATATTAATGAGAGTGTACTACATCCATATTTGCGAGTTGAAAGACATTTAATAATATCAAGGCGCCTAGGAATGGATATAGACAGTTCTTCAATGTGTGTGTTCCACTTATGTTTTTTGTTAAAAGTACGGCCCAAGTTTTTTAACGAATTTACATTGGTAATTTGAATATTATTGTTAGATGCATTACATGTGCAACAGTGTTTGTTACAGGTGTGCAAATGCTTACATTTCGCAGGTGCAAGACTACCATCACAGTAGAGGCACCAGTCGGAAATATTGCTAAATTAAAAATTTTCGTTTATTGTAATGTTTTATGCTTTATCTAATTTAATTAAAAGATTAAAGTCATCGGCATATGCAGTTATATGTATTTCTTTGTGTCAATGTTTCTGTGAGTCAATGATTTCTGTGAGTTTTTGATATGCAATAACCACGGAGAGTGGTGACCCTTGAGGGATACCATTGTCAAGTGGACGTGTTTTAAGTAAAATTTGTCTACTTTAACTTTAATCATCCTATTTGTCATGAAGTTCTTGACGTAATTTTTGTTATAATTTTTCTAAGCACCTTTGACACACATATTAAGGGATATAGGATATGTTGTGGTATGCATCCATCTAATATTGCATTGTACAAATTGATGAGTCTTATTTTAATTTGCAGTGCCTTAATCATAGAATAATTTATCCTGTCCTGTTTAACCCTGGAACCCTGGTGTGCTTCCTTTTAAGGAGTTAAGTGCAGAAGAAAATTCGATAAACGTAATCTGGTTCTCTATTGGAAGAGCGCTGTTCTCTGGAACATGCTGTAAATCATCGGCTAATATTATACTTTTGTTTGACCTGAATAAGTTAGGGAAATTTCAGCTTTGCCATTCTTCTGACCAAGTAATGCACAATAAATCGGCAATGTCTTGGGGCTGCGCTATGTTGTCTGTAGAGTTTGTTTTCTTTACGCAGTGTAAGCCCTTAGAAGGATTGAAACCGCATAGTCGACGGATATTTTTCCAGATTGAAGAAATAGGGGTTAAGAGATTGATTTTTTCAGTAAAGTTGCAGGTGGATTCTTTTTTGGACAGTTTCTGTAGTCAATTATATTTTCGAGAGAGATATTTCTCTTAAGTGTTTGCCAAGCTTTGTTTTTGTTTGTTCGAAGTGTCTGAAGATCTTTGTTCCACCAAGGGCCTGTGTGTGATGTTTTGGGAGAGGACTTAGGTATACTTTGATGTGCGCGTCTTTAAATAATTTTATATAAGGTTAGCTGACTCTTGGTTTATATTCGGGCTGGTTGGTATTACAAAATTTTGTCTGATGAAAAGAGAATGAATAGACTCCGATCCGCTGCATTGGTAATAAAGGCCTAATGGCTGGTTTCTGAATTTGACCTCTATTACATCGAGTGGTTAAAATTGGCAGGTGGTTGTCCAGTAAGCTTCTATTGCAATATCGTCTGTGTATAAACTAAGATCAATGTGAGTTAATGTATTATATGTGCTTAGGTGTATTGGGCTCCCATCGTTAAGGAAGACTAAATTTGACTGGGTTACGAATTTCTTTCCTGTTATTTGTGTGAGAGCCCTATCTGTTGTGCCAACAGTTAAAGTCGCCGGGTATTAAAGTCGGGAGATTGTTAGATATATTAAGAACTGAATGTAGGATGCTCAAGCCAAAATTTGCTTTTGGTAAACAAATTTCAACGCAGATGGCATCGAGGTTAGTTCCAAGGATTCTTTCTTCATATTCTATGGATTTATGTAGAATAGCTACACCACCATAAGATGGAGATAATTTAATAGTGATAATTAAATAGTTTGTTGGTGTGGGGTGTATATTATTTGGAAGGATGTGTGTCTCTTGTACAGTTATGATATAAGGCCTGTGCTTTGTTATGTGTGTTTGAAGTTCACTATAGCTGTTGTTGAATCCATTAATATTCCATTGAATAATTTTTAAGGATATTTTGAAAAGATGGGAATATGATAAAAGTGAATAAAATAAAACTGTAGTTGGTTTGCAGGTGCATGTCTGCGAATTTGTGCAAACAGGGATAATTATTATTATTATTATTTTGTAAGTGAGTCTCACAACAGATATTTTAGTGGCACTGCGACCAAATTGCGGTCTTTTGTGCCAAGGGGCTCCCTATGGAGACAAGAGACGCTCTTCCTCCCTTATGAAGGAGAGCAGATCCCTGATGTCGAGGAGTTTCAGATCTGTGCTGGAGTAACAAATTCTTTGCATAGATAATTCTTCCTACTCCAAATAATGGCTGGGCAATCACATAAAATGTGCTTTGTTGTCTCGTCATCCTCTCTGCAGAGTCTACACCCAGTGTCAGGGGACATGTCCATTTTGTGGAGGTGATACTTGACTGTGTGGAGTCCAGTGATATAGGACACGAAGAGCCGTAGTTCCGCCCTTCAAAGATTTTTGGTCTTTCTACCTGTATGTGGGCTGACTAGCTCTTCAGCTTGTCGTAACCCAGGTCTTGTTGACCAGAGGATTCCCTTCTCCTTCTTTGACCATTCCTATATCAACTCTTTGGCAGAGGCCCGGCTTAACCCACGAAAGGGTTCAGGTCCAAGAAGTGGGGTTGCGGAAATAGCTCTAGATAGCCCAGGAACCCAACAAAGTGTGACCCGGTTTCGATGTGAGAAGTGCTGGAGACAATTTCAGCAATCCGCAACCAGTCTCGAGGTAATCCTCTATGCGGAAAGAACTTGAATGGCTGCTTGGCTATCTGAAAAGATATTTATAGTGGCTCCTCTTATCCCCTTGTCAATGATAAGTCTGGAGCAGGACTCAATGGCGTGGACCTCAGATTGAAAAGGTACCCATTGCAATCGAGATTTTGGTGTTGGGTCCTGTGATCCCCGCACCAACCCCTTGATTAGTTTTTGATCCGTCTCTGTAGCACTGCAGGTTCATGCGAGGGTTGCCATCATCCCATACCCTACGGTCTGGAATAATAGTCCTAAATTTCGCCCCGAAGAAAAGTTCTGTGGTGTTAAGATCCGTTCTGTCGCAGATCTCTAAGCCAGGAATAGTGTTTACTAGACTAGCATGACCTATGTCTGCTGCTAGCAACCCATTTCTGAGTTTAATCGTCAGAAGGCTCAAAGAAGCTACCTTCTTTATGTGCAAATGCAGTGGATTCAGTCCACTGGAGACAGCTCCAGTGCTGCAGTTGGACATGTACGCATGACACCCGTGAGGGATAGGCATACGAGCCGCTGAAGTTTGCTGCATTTTTGTATGGCGGTAGCCTGCTGGACTTTTGGCCACCAGAAGAGAGCAGCGTAAGTGACAACAGGCATAACCATCACAGTATACAGCCATCTGATGGCTTTGGAGTCTAAACCCCACGTTTTAACGAAGAGCCGACGACATGCCCACATGGCATGAGTACTTTTGGTCAACGTTTTGTGGAAGTGCGAGTTCTAGTTCTTATATAGATTTACACCGAGATATTTGACCTCACTAGAGAGCTCGACGGGTGTCCCACCGATGTAGAGCTGTCCGACATCAATGTTGTACCGTTTCGTGAGGGGAACGTTAATCTCCTTCTGTAGGTTGATATTGAGACCCACATCTGTGCTCCATCTTAAGGCCGTATTGAGTGCCGTTTGCATCAATTCGGTGATGGTTAAGCCGAACTTTCCGGAGAATATTATTGCCATGGTATGGTATGGTACCGATGCCTAGCTCCGATAGTTTCACCAGTAGTGCAACTATCTCTAGGGAGCAAAGAAGGGGAGACAGAACCCCGCCCAGTGGACACCTTTTGACCGCTCGGATGCGGACAGTGGTGACGTCCAGTGAAGATCTAATGTCTCTGTGCATAAGCATTCTCTCTATCCAGGTAATAGAGAAGTAGTCAATCCCCCTAGATGCTATCGCCCTGGTTATTGATAGCCAGTGTTGTCGAAGGCTCCTTCGACGTCTAGGAATGAGCACAAAGCAATTTCCTTCGCCTCGAATGCCTTTTCAATCTTACTGACTATCTGATGTAGAGCGACCTCTGTCGATCTGCCTGTGATGTAGGCGAATTGTGTATGGTGCAGGGGATTTGTATCTTGCAATCTGCATCGGATATGCAATTCCAACAGGCGTTATGCTGTCTTAAGCAGAAAGGATGTAAGGCTAATTGGTCTATACGACTTAGGTTGATCCATGGTACGGTTCCCTTGCTTGGGAATAAAAACCACATTTACCTCCCTCTAAGATTGCGGAATGTACCCCCAAGTGAAGCTCGCCCTAAGTAGACCAGTTAGTGGACTTAGTATATCTTATAGGCTGTGTTGCAGCAGGGCCAGGAAAATCTGGTCGCCCTCCGGGGCTTTGAAGGGAGCGAATGATTTAATGGCCCACCTGACCTTGTGAGCTTCGAAGATAGCACCCGACAGTCTGTAACCACGTCCACCTGGTGGCTCAGTATCATCATTAAAGGGATTTTCCGGGCTTATAACAGAACCAGGAAAATGCACCTGAAGCAGTAGCTCTAGCGTTTCTCGTCGATCCTGTATGTAAGGACCATCTGTTCTTTTTAGAAGCCGCACACCACTAGATGACCGTCTGGCCAATACCTTTTGCAATTTCGCTGCTTCTGGAAGTGACTCCACACTTTTCGCAGTAGGTGCGCCTTTTATTACGTTTGGCTCGTATAATGTTGTTATTATACTCAGTGTGCGCATCTGTATGTGCCCCATGAGTCTCTATTTGACTTGGCCATGTTAAAGAGCAGTCGGACCTCCTTTCTTTGATTTGCCAGGCCTTCGCTCCACCAGGAAGCCTCACGTTTCGCCTGATGGGTTCTTAGAGCCGCATTATCATGGTAGGAGGTTAAAAGCACATCTTGAAGTTGTCTTGACACCAATTCTATCTCCCTCGTGGAGTTAGAGCTAGGCAGGTTGATCAACTTTCGAAGCCACTAAGACTTTGTACAAGTTCCAATTTGTTTTCTTGGGGTTAAAAGAATTGAAAAGGAGTTCCGCTTGTCCTGGGAGATCATCTCTAATGTGCTGGTGATCTGAAAGAGTGGACTCATCGGTAACCCGCCAATTTTTTATGAAATCGGACAGAGAACTGCTAACCAGGAAGAGGTACTATACTCTTCCCTTATAGCGTTTATAACAGTGGGTTGTCACCCTCTATTTGATATATTTAATTGACTACACAAAAGATATTCAAGAGGGCACTCACGTCTTTTGTTACCCCTATAGTGTGATGGGTGTTGGCGTCACAGCCAATGACTAGCTATTTGTTCGTCCTTTGGCAGAAGTCGACGAGGCGCTGAACCTCCATCGGCGGTGCGTCGTCGGTGTCGCCATGAAAATATGCAGACGCCACTACAATTTCCTACGCTCCTTCTGCCATAGCCACCTCAATAGTTGACGAAACTAGGTCCGTGGAGATAAAGTTTGTTAGAGGAAAGTGCCTTACGCTTTTATCCAGAAGGATAGCTGTGCGAAGTTACCTCGGATGAGGTGCGCCCAGGGGAACTGGCTTTCCTCCAACAGCTTCGAGCGAACTGCAGGCCTTGATATGGCTGAAGTTCTTCCTCACTCACTCGGCTGCGTTTTTGTCGTAGCAGACGACACTGGATTTGTCGTCCAAATCGGTGAGTGTGACGTCAGAGTCCGATTCAGAGACCAATGCCTCTATTGGACCCTGCCGAGACCAGAAAGTGGCACACTCCAATTCTTTATCCAAGAAAGTTGGTTGTCTTTCCGGATCCTCCCCTTGGTAACCAACATCCCCGCTTGGGAGGGTGGAGGCCCTCAGCCCTACAGATGCGGTGCCAGAAATAGGCTCAACCGTGCAGGTGAAGCCTGGGGTGATGCTATTTGAGCCGCATCAGACTAATTATTTGAATTATACCCTGAACCCATTGAAAATGGGTAAAAAGGGTTTAATGGTTTTGTGCAAATATATGTAACAGGCAGAAGGAAGCATCTCTGACCCCATAAAGGGTATATATTCTTGATCAGGACGACGAACCGAGTCGATTAAGCAATGTCTGTCTATCGGTCTGTCCGTCCAACCGTCTGTCCGTCTGTATGAACGCAGCGATCTCTCTACAAAAGCTAGAAACCTAAACTAAACGACTGTAGATTCTCCTATACCATACGCAGTACAAGTTTATAATTTTTTTCGATATCTTGCTCCGTTTTATTATTACCGATAAAAATCGATTTTAAGACTTGGATTTCTTGGCATATCTCGGAGACTATAAGAGCTAGAGCTATCAAATTAAGTTTAATATGTGTCGTAAAAGATACGCAGATTATGAATAATTCGGAATTTGGATACCTTCCCATTCGCCCCCCATTTCAAGAAAGCGCAAATCAAATACTACAGATTTGCGCTTTGGTTTGTACATAGATTTGGATGCTTTTATTAAGCACTGAAAATTTCATAATCATACTCTTAGTGTAAAAGATTTTCAAGAATGCATTTTCCATAGTGGGGGCAAGCGCGGCCGATGTGTAAAATGCGCAGCTTGCTGTGTGCGTTTATGTGTATGTGATGTGTGACTTTTTGAATGCGTGTATGAATGCAAAGAGCTTGAAATGTATATAACGACACCTCGCAGCTGCGTTCAGGGTATCTCCTAGTCGGGAACTTCCGACTAGAGCCATATTACTTGTTTTATATTGTTTGTGTGTGATAGTTTTTTGCATTTTGTTTTAAGTTGTGACTTAAGTCTATTCAAAGTTTTTTTTGAAAAATGTTTACTTTTGAGTTTGAAGTGGTTGGTGAGGTGGTAAAAGATTTATTTAAGGCAGTGGGTTCTTCTTTATTTTCTACTAAGTCATCATACGAAGGGAGATTACGTAGTTTTGACGAGAGAATAGGTATCGAGTTACTTAAGTTAGAGGGAGAGTTGCTGGTTGTGTTCGATTTTTGTGGAGTATTATAGTTAAAAGGGTTGGTTTTAGTTATGCTGGAGTACAAGGATCCATCGTGAGAGCGTCTTGAGTTATCTATAGATATAGATTTCTTGATGTCCGCTTTTGTGATGGTCTTGATGGCCTGTATTTTCTGTTGTTTCATAAAAATAGGGCATCTTCTGAAGACTGAGGATTGGTTTGTATCCGGTAGACTTTTATCATTGCAGTTTACGCTGCATTTGGCAGAGTTGCAAAGTTCCTTAGAATCAGGGTCCATGTGGTAATCCTTGGTACGATTGATACATGTCTTGTTGTTGCGACAGACTTTAGTGATGTGGCAGAACCGGAAGCAATTGTTACAGCGGAGTGGAGAAAGTATGTAAGTGCGGACTTTGAGAGTATATAACTCATTTTGAAACATTAAGAGTAACGTGTTCAGATACTACCACTGGGAATGTTCCCAGAAGTTGCAGTTTGGGTAGCTTATGAGTTTGGATTAAGTTTTTGGTTTTTATTTCCATCACATATTTTTTTGCTATTAAAACCTCGCCATTATGAGTGAAATCATAAGATTTCTTAATCAGAAATGGAGAGATGTTTGCCATTGACTTGTCATCAGTGGGTTTCATAATCAAACATTTTGGTTCAGACATATATTTTGTCTTATCAGGGCGATCATCAGTTCCCATCCTAACGGTGCATCTCTCGCTCTTTTGTTGTTGGTTTTTTCGTTTGCTTTGGTCTTTACTTTGTTTACAAGTTTGGTTTGAGATAATGCGCGAACAAAACTTTTATCAAGGCACGTCTTGCCTGTGCAGAAGTCAAATTCAAAGAATAGACAGAATTATATGAAGAACAAGTAAAGAAAATGCAAACACCAGGAACACCAACAAATTCTATATCTATACGAAAGTCTGTTATCTCTACCTCCGAAGTTAAATCAGCGTCGACTGCAAAGGTACACCACCACCATGACGAGGAGTGCGTTCTTTTCTATAAATAGTGAACTTGTTAGGTACAATTTAAGAATTTAGGATGTCAGGCCTTAACCAAGTTTCAGGGAAGGCAATGACATGAAAAGGAATAAAATAACTGTTAAGGTATAGATTACTAAATTTACTACAAAGACCTCTTTCATTCTGATAGCCAAGTGAATGGGGATAATATTAGTTTTTTGAGCTATCAGAGACCGCAATAGGTTTATTTAAAGCAACACCAGTAGGGGGAAGTGAAGTCGGAGGACAATACTTATTTTGTGCAGTGTATTCTTTTATATCGCTTATTGTAAAAGATGGAAATTCCAAAGTATATGCACATTTTAATTTTTCCATCTTAAGATTGGCTTGAGATTTGGCCAGAATAAAGGCCTTGACATCATCAGATGTAGTATCAGTGGCAAGCTTAGAAACGAAGATTTTTTTTTGGTGGAACACCTACAAGGATCATGTTAGGAACCTCGGCAGTGTACAGGTGGGGCTATAGCTTTGGTTGATTGACCATTTGATTCGGTCGGTATATAAGCACTGAAGTGTTGATCAGTATCAACAGTGCTAGCAATCACCAAATCAGAGCACTTTTCGGGGCCATAAGGAACAATATATAGACTCTATTTTAAGAGGGGACTTTGGTGACTTTACCTGTAAAATTGTGAATTCTGTGTAACCTAAATGAAAAAATTATGTAGCTAGCTTTAAAACCGAGGGAAATATATCCATTTTCTCGATTTAGCATGTCCGCAGTGGGCGTAACCCAATAATTTTTGCGATCTTTAGATGAGGTCATTTGTAATCTGCCTGAGCAAAAAGTATGTGTCTAGCTTTAAAACTGATGGAGAAACAGCAATTTAAAGGGAGTGACCAGTAATCTTTCTTTCAAATTTGGGGACATTAGCTCTAAAAGTGGGAAATGGAGATTTTCGCTGGAATGTTTTTTTTACTGATCTTTCAGGGGGTGACCAGTAATCTACCATCCACATTTTCTGACTCTAGCGCTAAAGTCGTAAAAGATAGCTGCGATTCGTGGGGGCGACGTGGTTGGGGGCGTTCTAGTGGGTGGGGCCGGGATGTCAAGGGGATGTCGCAATCTTTGGGGGAGGTCACCAGCAATCTATATACCAAATTTGGGGACACTAGCTTTAAAATTGTGGGAAATATTCACCTTTTTTTTATTTTCGATTTGAGCTGTATCGACATGTTAATGATTTGCCAGCCTCCCAGTGGGCTTTGCACAAAAATCGTAGCACTTTGATTTTTGTACGCGGAAAATTTGTTGGTGTTTGATGTTTGGGAGAGCTTTTCAGCAATATTTGTTCCAAATAAGGTGACTCTAGCTTAAGAAATGTGGGATACAGGCATTTCCCATTTGTTTAAGCGGGCCGCTAGGTGGCGTTCTAGTGGGCGGGCCGGGATGTCAAGGTCGTAATCTTTGGAGAAGGTCACCAACAGATTTCTGTGTACATACCAAATGTGGTGACTCTAGCTTTAATAATATGGAAACTATTCACCTTTTGTCTATTTGCAATTTGATTTTTAGGATCTTTAAGAGGGTGGCCGGTAATCTACCTTTCAATTTTTAGGGGAGGTCACTAATAAATGTAAGTTAACATATAACACTCGCACGCGCAATGCTGATGTACTCTCTGCAGGGGCCAACGGAGGTAACTGAATACTTTTGTTTTTGTCTGAAGTGTTTCCGTTATCGCCTACAATTATGTTGGGTCGTCTTGCCGACCATGACCATGCACCATGATGTTTATGCTTCGTAATTTAGCTTTAGCTTTATAAATTTTGTATCTAATAAATCAGTTTTGTAGCGAACGTCAAAAAAAGCACGACATTACTCCGACACAAGCCGTCATCAATTCGCTAGTGTCTGTTATTTACATAATTGGCGCCCAATTCGTGGATAGCCCGCGAAAAGACAAACTGTGAAAAATCAAACAATTTAGCTTTATGAAAATATAGCTAAAGGCAAAAGTTGTGACGTTACTCTCACTGCTCAAGAAATATTAGGCACCAATAGCCATCATCTTATTCAACACAGCGTAGTTCAGCGTGCGTTGTGGCACACAAATTATTACTTTGTACACCGAAGCCGGTGGAGGTCTTCGGGCAGCGTGACTGCAGCGAGGGATACAATTGTGGCTGCAGCAAAATACAATTCTAACTGTAGCGTGGTATACAATTCTGTCTGTGGCGAAATAAAATTCTGACTGCATGGAGGAAACAACTTCACCAACGGATAGAAACATAAGATAAGGATAAAATCATGTAAGTGGGTCGTGCAAGCGACGAACCAATTTAAACTTTGAGTGATTAAGTAAAGTAGTTTGGAAACATAGGCAAAAAAAATTTAGTGTGTGTGTGTGATTTTGATTGGTGATCTGATTTTGGGGTAACTTATGAACCATTAAGAATCGGCTGTGACTGCTGCATTAGAAGCGCAAGCACAGGCGTTCAATAAGAGGAACGAGGCCTTAAGAGATAACTTTAACTAGCAATTAGGTATGACAGTTGCAGTGCCTCCAATATAAACATTTAAGGAAATACAAATCATAGATGACATTAGTTGCGATGAGCCTCTAGATGCGTTCAAGTGCCTGTCTGAAATTACGGGTGAATAAGAAACTTATGTTTCTTGACGGCAGGCTGCGATGGCAGCATTCAAAATATTTAGACGATCTTACGGCAGCACTCGCCACTATCAGGCGGAGATCATTATTATAAGTAAAATACGGGGCCCAGCAGACGCAGTGTTGGCTTCGTTCGGCACATTGTTAAATTTGGATGCGATCGTTAACCGCTTAGATTTCACTTACAGTGATAAGAGACCAATTCTGCGCGTATTTGTCTCTGGTCTCAAACGCTGTCTCACGGACGTACTATTTGCGGCACACCCGCCTGACCTTCTCTCTGCGCTAGCACTTGCGCAGGAAATTGAGGCTAATCACGAAATATACAATTGCGATACAAAAACAAGCTTTGAAGAAAAAATTCGGAAACCCGACCGCGAAAAGCTCACATTACATAAAACAAATTTTCAAAAGCAGACTGACCAACGCAACTACGGCAAGAAATGCCGAAGCGCAGATAGCTGGCGATTCAGATGTAGATTCTGCTACCTGCTACCCTTCATCAAGCGACCGCACAATGGGCTAAAAGGAGTCCGCCCAGTTGATACCCCGTTTACCATTTACTCCATTCATGGCACTACGAATATTTCAAAGAAATGCTATGTGTCGATGTTTGGGGTAAAAGCTACCTTTTCCTCCTCCCAGATCTCTCAACATTCGATGGGATCACAGGCCCCGAACTGTTAACACAAGTCGGAGCACAACTTTGAATACCAGCCAACTCAAGTTTGGCACTGAGTCCGAACCGATTCTATATCATAAGTGCGTCAATGTAAATTTCATTACCGCTGATGTCGCTGACGCGCCTCTCTCAATCAGTGATAAATTTGTTAAATTGCTCAAGGACAGGAACAAGGCGTTTGCAGATCCTAACGAAACCTTACCTTTTAATACGTCTGTAGTAGCCACAATAAGGACAACCGATGAGGGGCCTATCTATTCCAATCTGTTTCCATAGCCGATTTCGTCAACAAAGAAATACGAAATCTCCTTAAAGACGGCATAATCCAGAAGTTAGTCTCCCCTTACAACAACACCATTTAGGTGGTTGATAAAAAAGGCACTGACGAAGAGGGCAACAGAAATAAGCGACTAGTCATGGACTTTCGCAAACTTAATGAGAAAACTGTGTCCGACAAATATCCCATGCCCAATATTTCAATGATCTTGGGAAATTTTGGGAGTATTTCACGACGCTCGACCTTAAATCTGGTTACCACCAGATCACCCTTGCAGGATCTCTCTCTGAAAGAGAGAGAAACTTCCTTCTCGGTAAACGGGGGGAAGTATGAATTTCGTCGTCTTCCCTTTGACCTGAAAAAATCTGCCAGCATATTCCAAAGAACCATCGACGACGTCCTTCAAGTGCAGGTAGGTAAATCATGCTACCTTTACGTCGATGACGACATAGTCTTTTCAGAAGACGAGGAGTCCCATGTCAACTGGTACAGCCTTTATAAAGCCAACATGAGGATTTCTCAAGAGAAGTCACGTTTTTTTAAGAGGACCGTGGAGTTCCTTGGCTTTGTTGTTACCAGTAATGGCGCTAGAAGAGATATAGAAAAAGTTAAAGCCATCCAGGAGTTTGCCGAACATAAAACAGTATTTGAAGTCAGGTCATTTCTGGGTCTGGCCAGTTACTATAGGTGTTTTTTAAAGAACTTTGCGGCAATAGCAAAACCCATTTCTGACATCTTTAAGGGTGAACAAGATTGCGTAAGCAAGAATAGATCTATGAAAATAGCAGTTGAATTTTCCGATCGCCAGTGCCACGCTTTCAAAAAGCTGCGCAACATCTTGGCATCGGAAGACGTCATGCTTAGATATCCTGATTACAAGAGGCCGTTCGATCTAACGACCGACGCCTCTGCCTATGGCATCGGGGTGGTCCTTTCCCAGGAATTCGTCCAATTACAATGATATCCAGAACCTTGAAAGAAAGGGAAATTAACTTTGCCACAAACGAGAGGGAACTTCCAGCCATTGTCTGGGCACTGGGTAAATTGCGCCATTACCTATACGGGGTAAAGGACATTAACATTTTCACGGATCACCAGCCCTTGACCTTCGCCGTGGCTGAGCCAAACGCGAAAATTTTTTCAAACCAGGCAAAGAAAACCTGGTCGCCGATGCGCTCTCCAGACAGCAAATGAGCGTTTTGAACGAGCTGGACGCTAACTTCTGTGAGGCCACAGCTCACAGCGACGCGTTCCTGACCTACACCATCGAGTCGACGGAAAAACCATTGAATTACTTTCAAAACCAGTTAGTTCTGGAAGAGGCACGCTTTCCATTGAAGCGCAGATTCATTTTATTTGGTGGTGAAAGAAGGCACTCCTTGAGCTTCACAGACAGCTGTGTCGGCTAGTTAGCCCGAACGTTGTAAGCGCCATACACTGGGACCTTCACACGCTAGCGCAGGTGCAAGACATTTTAGTTCGGAGATTCCCACCGACAAAATTCTAGCACTGTAAAAACCGCGTCACAGACGTATTCAATGCTGGCGAAAGGAAGGAAATCCTTATCGCCGAGCATAACAGAGCTCACAGCCCAAGAGCACGTTAAGCAAGTATTGTCCTAGTACTATTTCCCAAAGATGGCCAGGATGTATGAGAGGCACCCTAAGAAACAGGAAATAGGTGAAACGCCGATCCCCTCACAGTCAGGGGAAATGTTGCATGTGGACATTTTCTCGACAGATACAAAATTTTTTCTCACGTGTATTGACCAATTTTCAAAACTCGCTTAAGTGCAGCCGATTCAATCGCGAACAATTAAGGACCTAAAAGTTCCCATGTTGAAGCTCATGAATTTCTTTCCAGCAGCTAAAACAATCTACTGCGATAATGAGCCATCATTAAACTCCCAGAATATTCATGGTGTCAACATTTCAAACGCACCACCCTTACATAGCGTTTCCAATGGACAAGTCGAGTATTTCCATAGCACCTTGTTAGAACTCACTATATGCTTGAAAGCGACAAAACCATAAGCGACACAGTAGAGATCATTTTGTTGGCCACAGTAGAGTACAACAAAACAATGCACCCGATCACCAATAAAAAACCAGTTGACGTTGCCTACTCTCACCCGAATAGGCTCAAAAGGGCCCAAGACGCGCTTAGAGCTAGAGAAAACGTTTCCCGATAAAGCAAGATCTTTGGAGTTGGTGAAAAAGTATTGGTGAAGTGCAACCGCAGCTCACGCCTTTATGTAAACAGAAAGCAGTGGAACTTGACCAGGGGACCACGTTTCTCTTTAAGGGGAGGGTGGTCCAGAAAGACAACCTTAGGTAGAGCTAATTATAGTAAGTTAGTTGACATATAACACTCGCACGCGCAATGCTGATGTACGAATACATTGTACACTCTCGCTGCTGCAGTAAACGGCGGTAACTGAATACTTTTGTTTTTGTCTGATGTGTTTCCGTTATCGCCTACAATTATGCTGAGTCGGCTTGCCGACTTAGCTTTAGCTTTATAAATTTTGTATCCAATAAATCAGTTTTGTAGCGAACGTAAAAAAAATCACGACATTACTTCGGCACAATCCGTCATCAATTCGCTAGTGTCTGTTATTTACATAATTAATATATATTAAATTTGGTGGCTCCAGCTTTACAATTGTGGGAAGTATACACCGATTGTTACCGATTTGTACTTTCATCATCAATCAATGATGAATATTCTAAGTGATCTTGCCGAAGTAGCAAACCCTTTATATATTTCACATTAGTCCTCATTCGAAAGGGGAGTAATGCGGGCGAAAATTGAAAAATTTGATTTTGAGAGTTTGCTGCTTATGCGTACACACATTCATACATACATTTCGTTGCCATATCGATGCTCGGCTTGTGTGCAAATGCAAAGATACAGATGCTCGGGGCTCTACGAGAATTCTGAGCAACACCATGCAGAGTGAGCGAAAACATGCGATTCTTTAGAAGAACCAGTACTGAAACTGCAGCTTCACGTACATGCGTTTTCCCCATGAATTTAACCAAAACATGTCCTACGATTTTCATGACGTTCGTTTTCTTTAGCCAGCCCAAACCAGTACTGCATTCATGTCTTATTTCATGAGTAACTTCGAAAAAAGGTCTGAATTCATAGATGATTTCGAACCGAATTTCATAAATGATTTCATGAGTATGTTCGATAAAAATTCGTAACTGAATTCATACTGATTTCATACCAAAATTCATGAATGATTTCATGAGTAATATTCATATTTATATTCATATTTTATTTTAATTCATAATTTCTTTATCTAATCTTTTACATATATTAAAGCTAATCTTACCTATGAAGCCAAAGCGTCGACCAACACTTTCAATTGTTCTGAAATATAATAAATAATAAATTTTAATAAATTTTTAATTTGCCTTTTGATGTTTATACCCTGAACCCATTGAAAATGGGTAAAAGGGTATAATGGTTTTGTGCAAATGTATGTAACAGGCAGAAGGAGGCATCTCCGACCCCATAAAGTATATATATTCTTGATCAGGATCAACAGCCGAGTCGATCTAGCCATGTCCGTCTGTCTGTCCGTGCGTCCGTATGTATGAACACGTCGATATCGGCTATTTATAATTATCGATAACACGCCCGATTTGTTATTATCGATATTTTTCGGTTTTTTTGATCCGGTTTTTTGAGCATATCTCAGCGCTAGAGTCTTAATATGTGCTCGTTAAGGATACGCAGATTACATATATTTCGAATTTTGGATACCTACCCCCATTCGCCCCCATATCAAACAACGTAAATCAAGTCACACATATTTCCGCTTTGGTTTGTACATAGATTTGGATGCTCTTATTAAGCACTGACATTTTCATAACGATCATACTTTTAGTTTAGAAGTTAGTGAAGAATTTATTTTCCATAGTGGGGCCAAGCACAGCCGATGTGTAAAGTGCTCAGCTTACTGCGTTCGCTCGTGTGTGTTGCCTTTGTGAATATGTGTATAAATGGAAAAAGGTTTAAATGAAAGTAACACCACGCCGCTGGGTTCAGGGTATCTCCTAGTCGGGGACACCCGACTGGAGCCATCATACTTGTTACTCTAAGTCCGCTTTGGTTGGGTTGCTGATACTAGCGCTTTAATAACTGAAAACACATAGACGCCAAAACGCAAAGAACGAAACCGAAAAACACTTGCACACCAACAAGAACAATTGGGAACATTTTCTGTCAATTCACCGTTAGGGCTTTTTTTGGCATTGCATTTCTACCTAAGCATGCAGAAAACAACAAAAATGCGACGCACTGTAGGCACACTTTTCGTTTCGTGTTCTTTCGGTTTACTTTGCAGATATGTATATAGATAGAGAGTGAAAGAGAGAGAGAGATAGAGAGAGAGAGAAAAAAAAACACAAAGAACGGTAACCATTCGATTTGTTCCCTGTCATTTGTTTGATCCATGAGACGTTGCCTTACCAATCTGGCCTGAATTCATTCATTCATGAATGATGAATGGGTAAATTCTTGCATGAATTAGGTGCAATTCACACTTTAGAGTAATGAATTTAGCTACGAATTGGATCAATCGCATCTGCTGGTACTGACGGGTAACAATAGTTAAATATAGACTAGCAAGTAAGAGTGAACCCGGCTGCTAGCAGTCGTTACATACATTTAAGAATCTTTGCATTCATACATACACAAAATCACAAATACACACACACAAACGCACGCCACAAGTGGCGCATTAGCGGTTGCATTTGGAAACTAAATTCTTGACTACAAATATTATCATTGGGAAATTTTTCAGGACTTCACAAGAGCGTTCAAATCGATGTTCAAACTAAAAGGAAAGCCTGTAGTACCTGCATGAGGTTTCTTATACTCATTCATGAAGTGATACTAGTATATTGGGTTCAAGTAATGTTATGCTGTCCGTCCGCCTGTCCGGATGACCGCAACTTTTTTCGACGCTATTGAAACTTGACACTTGAAACTTGGAATATACTTAAACTTTTAGTTATCTGCTTTAGAGAAAGTGTTGCATTAACCTCAAATCGCAATGGAAATGCCTATATCTCCTACATTTTTTGAGCAAGAGTCACCATATATTTATATATTCCGGGCGAAAAATTTCGGTTGCGCTCACTTCCGCCCCTACAAATTACAAAAATATAAATTTCTCCAAAATAACAATTGTTATAATTCACGCAGTTAAGGAGTATTGCGCAGTCGGTTACGCCAAACTTCAACTCTTACTTATTTTATATTTGGAATGGATGAATAAACATTGGTGGTTTTAGCTCTTATAGTCTCCGAGATATGCTAACAAAACCACGTCATGAAATCGATTTTTTTCGATCGGAGCAAAATATCGAACAAAAATTATAAACTTGTTCTGCGTATGGGTTTGAAGAATCTATTGTTGAAAAGTTTAGTGGTCTAGCTTTTGTAGTTTCCGAGATCGCTGCATTCATACACACGGGAAGATGGACGGACAAACGGACTTTTGTTATACCTTGACTCATTGAAAATGTTTAAAAAGGGTATAATGGTTTTGTGCAAAAGTATGTAACAGGCAGAAGACAGCATCTCCGAGCCCATAAAGTATATATAGTTTTGGTCAGGATCAACAGCCTAGTCGATCTAACCTTGCCCGGCTGCCTGTGCGTCAACGACCTCAAATTTTTTAGGTTATTTCTTACGTTATGAGAGCTAGGAACACCAAAAGTGATAAAAAGTAGTGCTTGATATACTATAGCATTAGATATATCATTAACATCGGTTAAGAAACACAGAAGATATTCAAGAAATCGTGTGGCATGCATGCAAGCCAAGCAGTGCACGCGCAAGCATGCATGTATGTGCACGCATTCATAAATACAATTGTGCGGTCGAATGTAGTTTTTGACCGCGCCCGTGTCGATAAGAATTTTCATCTGTGTCCACGCTACTTCTCGCTTGATGAAGGGTAGCAGGTAGCAGAATCTACATCTGAATCGCCAGCTATCTGCGCCTCGGAATTTCTTGCCGTAGTTGCGAATTCCTCAAATCCACCTTATTGGCTTTGGGTAGTATGATTTATCCTTTGGCGCCTCTGACCCGTTGCACGATCAGATCCTTTGTAAGCCATAGGTTGGTCACTAATATTGCGTTGTCTGCCACTACGTTGGTCAGTCTGATTTTGAAATTCTTGTTGTTTTATGTAATGTGGGCTTTTCGCGGTCGGGTTTCCAAGCTCTTTCTTCAAAGCTTCTTTTTGTATCGAAATTGTGTCTTTCGTGATTAGCCTCAATTTCCTGCGCAAGTGCTAGCGCAGAGAGAAGGTCAGGCGGGTGTGCCGCAAATAGTACGTCCGTGAGACTGCGTTTGAGACCAGAGACAAATACGCGCAGAATTGGTCTCTTATCACTGTAAGTGAAATCTAAGCGGTTAACGATCGCATTTAACAACATTTAACAATGTGCCGAACGAAGCCAGCACTGCGTCTGCCGGGCCCCGTATTTTACTTCTAATAATTATCTCCGCCTGATAGTGGCGAGAGCTGCCGTTATATCGTCTAAATATTTTGAAGTAAGTTTCTTGTGCCCCGTAATTTCAGCGCATCTAGAGGCTCATCGCAACGAATGTCATCTATGATTTGTATTTCCATAAATGTTTCTATTGGAGGCATTGCATCTGTCATACCAGTTACTCTTTCGGTTAGCTGAGCCAATTGATGGTTAAAGTTATCTCTTAAGGCCTCGTTCCTCTCATTCAACGCCTGTGCTTGCGCTTCTAATGCAGCAGTCACAGCCGATTCTTAATGGTTCATAAGTTACCCCAAAATCAGATCACCAATTAACACACACACACACAAAATTTTTTTCGATTCAGTCAGAAATGTATTTCGCCGCAGACAAAATTGTATACCTCGCTGCAGTTAGAATTGTATTTTGCTGCAGCCAGAATTGTGTACAAAATAATAATTTGTGTGCCACAACGCACGCTGAACTAAGCTGTGTTGAATAAGATTATGGCTATTGGTGCCGAATATTTCTTGAGCAGTGAGAGTAACGTCACAGCTTTTGCCTTTAGCTATATTTTCATAAAGCTAAATTGTTTGATTTTTCACAGTTTGTCTTTTCGCGGGCTATCCACGAATTGGGCGCCAATTATGTAAATAACAGACACTAGCGAATTGATGACGGCTTATGTCGGAGTAATGTCGTGCTTTATTTGACGTCCGCTACAAAACTGATTTATTGGATACAAAATTAATAAAGCTAAGGCTAAATTTCGAAGCATAAACATCATGGTGCATGGTCATGGTCGGCAAGACGACACAACATAATTGTAGGCGATAACGGAAACACAGACAAAAACCGAAAGTGGAATTTATTTTATGTATTTGATTTCAGCCTTTTTAAACATATGAATTACGACTGACTGTGCAGATCATCTACTCTGTAAGTGCTTACCACCAAGTTTGGAAATATGGGTACCTGATCCAGTTTTCAGTGTTGCCCACTCACAGAAGTTCTGTATTTGGCATATGCAAAACAATTAGGTCAGCAGTTCAATAATATTAATTGTTATTTGCATTAGTTACAAGAATCGCTATCAACAGGGTTTTCTAAGCCCCTAGCAACGATTTTGTCAGAAAGGACAGTCACTTTTGCACTCGTCGGTGGGTAGTTATCTGCTGCAGAACAAATTTTAAATATTGTGCCATGCTCACTAGGAGACTGGCATTTTGATAACATGTCGATATACCTCAAATTGCAAATCCACAAAATGTGAATAGTTTCCACATTTTTAAAGCTAGAGTCACCACATTTGGTATGTACACAGAAATCTATTGGTGACTTCCTCCAAAGATTACGACCTTGACATCCCGGGCCGCCCACTAAAACGCCGCAAAGCGGCGCGCTTAAACAAATGGGAAATGCCTATCTCCCACATTTCTTAAGCTATAGTCACCTTATTTGGAACAAATATTACTGGACAGCTCTCCCAAACATCAAACACCAACAAATTTTCCGCGTACAAAAATCAATATACCCAAAAGCGCAAAATTTATAACGCGTGTGTCAACAAAAAATTTTAAAGCTAGAGTCACCCAAAGACTAAGATATCTAGCCACGCCCACTAGAACGCCCCCCAGCCACGCCGCCTCGCGAACAGCGAAAGCCAATATCCGGCAACGTCAACTGGTCTTTTATCGGTGACCGAGTGAATTGTTTTGTTATACTCTACTGTGTCCAAATGATCTCTACTGTGTCGCTTATGGTTTTCTCGATTTTCAAGCATCTAGCGAGTTCTAACAGGGTGCTATGGAATCGCTCGCCTTGTCCATTGGAAACGTTTTCTAAGGGTGGCGCGTTTGAAATGTTGACACCATGATTATTCATCACTTATACTGAAGTTTAATGATGGCTCATTATCGCAGTAGATTGTTTTAGCTGCTGGAAAGAAATTTGTGAGCTGTAACATGGGAACTTTTAGGTCCTCAATTGTTCGCTATTGAATCGGTTAAACTACAGCGAATTTTAAAAATTTGTCAATAACCGTGAGAAAAAAATGTTGTATCTGTCGAGAAAATGTCCACAAAATGTCCCGCAAAATTTCCCCTGATTGTGAATGGATAGGCGTTTTACCGATTTTCTGTTTCTTAGGGTGCCTGTCATACTTTGCCCTAGCGGAGGTCTTGCAGTTCTGCCCAATTTCGTTCCATCCTGGGCATCTTTGGGGAATAGTACTCGGACAACACTTGCTTAACGTGCTCTTGGACTGTGAGCTCTGTTATGCTCGGCGATAAGGATTTCCTTCCTTTCGCCAGCATTGAATACGTCTGTGACGCGGTTTTTACAGTGCCAGAATTTTGTCGGTGGGAATCTTCGAACTAAAATGTCTTGCACCTGCGCTAGCGTGTGAAGGTCCCAGTGTATGGCGCTTACAACGTTCGGGCTAACTAGCCCACACAGCTGTCTGTGAAGCTCAAGGAGTGCCTTCTTTCACCACCAAATAAAATGAAACTGCGCTTCAATGGAAAGTGTGCCTCTTCCAGAACTAACTGGTTTTGAAAGTAATTCAATGGTTTTTCCGTCGACTCGATGGTGTAGGTCAGGAACGCCTCGCTGTGAGCTGTGGCCTCACAGAAGTTAGCGTCCAGCTCGTTCAAAACGCTCATTTGCTGTCTGGAGAGCGCATCGGCGACCAGGTTTTCTTTGCCTGGTTTGAAAAAAACTTTCGCGTTTGGCTCAGCCACGGCGAAGGTCAAGGGCTGGTGATTCGTGAAAATGTTTTTGTTAATGTTGTAATCAGGATATCTAAGCATGACGTTTTCCGATGCCAAGATGTTGCGCAGCTTTTTGAAAGCGTGGCACTGGCGATCGGAAAATTCAACTGCTATTTTCATAGATCTACGCAATCTTTTTCACCCTTAAGGATGTCAGAAATGGGTTTTGCTATTGCCGCAAAGTTCTTTAAAAAACACCTATAGTAACTGGCCAGACCCAGAAATGACCTGACTTCAAATACTGTTTTATGTTCGGGAAACTCCTGGATGGCTTTAACTTTTTCTATATCTCTTCTAGCGCCATTACTGGTGACAACGAAGCCAAGGAACTCCACGGTCCTCTTAAAAAAACGTGACTTCTCTTGAGAAATCCTCATGTTGGCTTTATAAAGGCTGTAACAGTTGACATGGGACTCCTCGTCTTTTGAAAAGACGATGACGTCATCGACGTAAAGGTAGCATGATTTACCTACCTGCACTTGAAGGACGTCGTCGATGGTTCTTTGGAATATGCTGGCAGATTTTTTCAGGCCCAACGGAAGACGACGAAATTCATACTTCCCACCATTTACCGAGAAGGAAGTTTCTCTCTCTCTTTCAGAGAGAGATCCTGCAAGGGTGATCTGGTGGTAACCAGATTTAAGGTCGAGCGTCGTGAAATACTCCCAAAATTTCCCAAGATCATTGAAATATTGGGCTTGGGATATTTGTCGGACACAGTTTTCTCATTAAGTTTGCGAAAGTCCATGACTAGTCGCTTATTTCTGTTGCCCTCTTCGTCAGTGCCTTTTTTATCAACCACCCAAATGGTGTTGTTGTAAGGGGAGACTAACTTCTGGATTATGCCGTCTTTAAGGAGATTTCGTATTTCTTTGTTGACGAAATCGGCTATGGGTACAGATTGGAATAGATAAGCCCTTCATCGGTTGTCCTAATTGTGGCTACTACAGACGTATTAAAAGGTAAGGTTTCGTTAGGATCTGCAAACGCCTTGTTCCTGTCCTTGAGCACTTTAACAAATTTATCACTGATTGAGAGAGGCGCGTCAGCGACATCAGCGGTAATGAAATTTACATTGACGCACTTATGATATAGAATCGGTTCGGACTCAGTGCCAAACTTGATTTGCTGGTATTCAAAGTTGTGCTCCGACTTGTGTTAACAGTTCGGGGCCTACAATCCCATCGAATGTTGAGAGATCTGGGAGGAGGAAAAGGTAGCTTTTTTCCCAAACATCGACACATAGCATTTCTCTGAAATATTCGTAGTGCCATGAATGGAGTAAATGGTATCAACTGGCCGGACTCCTTTCAGCCAACTGTGCGGTCGAATGTAGTTTTTGGCCGCGCCCGTGTCGATAAGAATTTTCATCTGTGTCCCCGCTACTTCTCGCTTGATGAAGGGTAGCAGGTAGCAGAATCTACATCTAAATCGCCAGCTATCTGCGCCTCGGCATTTCTTGCCGTAGTTGCGAATTCCTTAAATCCACCTTATTGGCTTTGGGTAGTATGATTTATCCTTTGGCGCCTCTGACCCGTTGCACGATCAGAAGTGTTTGATCCTTTGTAAGTCTGTGGGTGACTAGAGTTAACATATGCCGGTGCTTGGCATCAAGCATTTAGACATTGAAGGGTCAACCTACATAGGTTGGTGCTTTTGAAATCCTTGTTGTTTTGTGTAATGTGATTCTATTGGGTCTGTGCCCTTTGGTTGTTTGTTGAAATTAGGACTTCTGATCGGGTTTCCGAGCTCTTTCTTCAAATCTTCTTTTTGTAGCGATATGGTATATTTCGTGATAAGCCTCAATTTCCTGCGAAAGTGCCAGCGCAAAGTGTAGATCAGGCGGGTGTGCCGCAAATAGTACGTCCGTGAGACTGCCTTTGAGACCAAAAAAGAATACGCGCAAGGCGGCCCCTCTAAACTTTTCGCACATGCCTTTCGCCAGTGCTGCATCGTATGTCATATTAACTTTTTTTTATGAGCATAGTAAGTTTTTTTTCTACCTCATCATAGTACTGAGGCAAGGTGAGTTGTCCTTGCCTAAGAGTGCCTAGTTCTTGTTCAATAACAACAATTGGTCTCTTATCACTGTAAGTGAAATCTAAGCGGTTAACTGCCTCCGCCTGATAGTGGAGAGAGCTGCCATTATATCGTCTGAATATTTTGAATGCTGCCATCGCAGCCTGCCGCCAAGAAACGTAAGTTTTTTGTGCCCCCGTAATTTCAGACAGGCACTTCAGCGCATCTAGAGGCTCATCGCAACGAATGTCATCTATGATTTGTATTTCCTCAAATGTTTCTATTGGAGGCACTGCAACTGTCATACCAGTTACTCTTTCGGCTAGCTAATTGATGGTTAAAGTTATCTCTTAAGGCCTCGTTCCTCTCATTGAACGCCTGTGCCTGCGCAGCCACAGCCGATTCTACTTTATTTAACCTGCTGGGGATCCATGGCTAATCTTTTATTGGCACTGGGCGTATCCTAACAATGTCGTTATCTGACCCCTCTGCGTCAGAATCTTTTGGGTTAGAGCCTCTATATTCCAGAAATGCTCTATTCATAAGTTATCCCAAAATCAGATCAACAATTAACACACACACATAAAAGCAATTTGCCGATGTTGAGGTTTGCAAAACACAAGATTTTTTCAAACTACTTTACTTAATCACGCAAAGCTTAAAATGATTTTATCCCTATCTTATATTTCACACCGTTGGTGAAGTTGTTTCCTCGATGCAGTCAGAAAAATGTATTTCGCCACAGACAGAATTGTATCCCTCGCTGCAGTCAGAATTGTATTTTGCTGCAGCCAGAATTGTATCTCTCGCTGCAGTCAACGCTGCCAGAAGAGCTCCAGTGGCTTTGGTGAACAAAATAAAAATTTGGGTGCCATAACGCGCGCACGCACTGACTTAAGCGTGAACTACGCTGTGTTGAATAAGATGATGGCTATTGGTGCCGAATATTTTATGAGCAGTAAGCTTTTGGCTTTGGCCCTATTTTTATAGCGTTCAATCGCTACACTTTTCACAGTTTTTGCTTTTTGCGGGTTTTTCACGAGTTATGCGCCAATTATGTAAATAAAAGATATTAGCGAATTGATGACGGCTTGTGCCGTCAAGCTTTTTTTGACGTTCGGTACAAAACAGATTTATTGGATACAAAATTTATAAAGCTAAAGACAATATTTTGAAGCATAAACATCAGGCTGCATGGTCGTGGTCGGCAATCCGACTCAGAAGTATTCAGCTACCGCCGTTTACCACTGCAGCAAGAGTGCTGATACAATGTATTCGTACATCAGCATTGCGCGTGCGAGTGTTATATGTTAACTTATATATATATTATGAAGTCGGAGATGCCTCCCTCTGCCTGTTATATACATTTGCACGAAACGATTGTATCCCTAGTACCCATTTTCAATGGGTTCTGGGTATAATTACGTTTGTCAACAGAACCATCCGAGATCACCAATTCCGATTTCGCAAAATCCTCGGAGCAGCTTCATCGAGTTACTAACTTTATTCCCAATAGCTTTGAAGAATATGAATACTGCGTAGCGGCCTTCATCGAGATTAGAGAAGCGTTCTATCGAGTCTGGCACAAAGGATAAGATAAAACATTGCTGCCCCCTCAAAAAAGTCTCCGCTGGGGTCCCTCAGGGAAGTGTCCTAGCACCCTGGCTTTACAGTATTTACACATCTGACATGCCGATGGTCGAGCCCTGTACCTTGGAGTTTCCTGACAGCCTCTTGCTAGCTACTTTTGCCGACGACACTGCCATTCTGTCTAAAGCTGATTGTATATAACAAGCCACCGATCAGATTCAGGAGCACATCCATAATTTTGAAGACTGGGCTAATAGATAGTGCATTCCCATCAATGTTAACAAGTCGGTTTGTGTCACATTCGCGCTTAGGAGAGACTGCTCCTCCAGTATCTTTCTCTACGGCAGCCTTCTAGACCATATGCCAAGCCATCGTTACCTCGGCTTGCACCTCGACCGGAGACTAACATGGAACAAATATATTATGCAGGCTTGGATAATAAATCTGCTAGGATGAGGTGACTCCTCAAAGCCTCTAGTAAACTGGGTCTAAGGAGCAAAGCACTATTCTACAAGACTCTGCTTGCCCCTGTATGGCGATACGCATTTCAATTTACGACTTAGAAGCAAAAACAGATAAGTGAGCAAAGACTAATCAACGCCGCACCGTGGTACCTCAGTACCCGGAACATTGAAAGAGACCTAATTATTCCCATGATTGATGATGTACTACAGCAACAATCGATCTCCCATTTTACAAGACTATCTACACATCAGTTCGTGGATTAAGATCACACAGTTGTCGGCGACTTAAACGGATCCACACAGCCGACCTCCCAAACAGAGCACTGTAACCCCAAAATAGAACTCTCGATTATTATTTTGTACATCACATATTTACATCTACATTTACACTTATATCATAATAAGTAAGTTTACCTTCTTACATACACAAAAGCTAAACAACAATGCTATTCAATAGTTTTAAGAAATTAGCGCATACATAAAAAATAAACAAGTGAGAACGCTGCCCTCGGGTGTAACCGACAGCGGATTACTCGTTCACTGTGTAATAACTACTAAAACATGTACCCTAGCACTATAGGTATTAATAATAATACTAATATACAAGTATCAAATACCAAAAAAAAAGTTTGAGCCTGCGCAGTCACAACTGTCACCTAAACAGCGTGTTAGACTACATCGACAACAACAATTTTGTTTTTGACGAAATGCACGTACAGTTATCTAATAAGCTAACCAATCCAATAAGAACCAATATATAAGTCCAATTGAAACTAAAAGAGTATAACAACGATATGTGGCTTGGCTAACTTTTACTAACTTCGGCCTATGAGTGCTAGCGCCGAAAAGTGCACACAGAAACCGCTGCGGTTGGTGCATATGACTACCACTACGTTAGAATAAATGTTTTTATACCGTGAAAAAATGGGTAATGGATTTGTGTAAATGTATGTAACAGAAGGAGGCATCTCCGACCCCATAAAGTAGTTATAGTCGTCCGTCTGTCCGTCCGTCCGTCCGTCTGTATGAACGCGTCGATCTCGAAAACTATCTGAGCTGGAGACTTCAACTTTTCGGCTATAGACTCGTCCATGGCACGCGCAGATTAGGTTTATTTCAAATGATTGATAGCCCATACCGTTTTCGTATAATCGATAAAAACTTACAACAACCTCTAATTTTTTAAGCCTATTTCGTAGATTATGAGACCTAGAGACACAAAATTTGGTTCGAATGAATATTTATATATACTATAGCACAGAAGTTATTAAAGAAAACTTGTGGTAAAATTTGACAAATTTGATAATCGATTTGCAGCAAGTGCTGCAAAAAGATCTCGGGATTATAATTTGTGTTTTAAAGTTCGTGTTTACCATACGCAGATCAAGTCTATTTTAAGTTCTCGATAACCCGTCCCGATTTCTTTTTATCGGTATTTATCGATTTTTTGACCCGATTTTGTTTAGCATATCTCAGAAACTATAGGAGGCAGCGCCAACGAATTTGGTTTAATGTGTTCTCGTAAGAAACAAGAAGATTTGTAGTGGCAAGTACAGCCACAATTCTTACTACTTAGATTGCTCGTCGACATATAAATGTACTATAGGTACTATGTACTAGGCTGCGCGTCAATATATAAATGTACTATATTACAATAAGAATGCATTAAGACAAATTTCATCCAAATCGGTTAAGAAACATAGAAGTTATTAAAAAAAATGTATTTGTAACCACGTGGTGGCTAGCGCCAAGCGCCGCCGTCTTTTGCATGCGTGTGCACACATACATACATGTATGCACATTCATATGCTCTTTTTCGAATTCGAATGCGATTGTTTCTGCATGTATGCTATTTTCCCAGATTTTGATAAAGAGCAATAGAATCCTGCTGTAGCTCGGTGGTAGAGGTGTTGCCTGGCGCGCTAACAGACGCGAGTTCGAATCTCGCTGTGTAAACGGAGATTTCCTACTGCTTATTTATTTATTTTTTTTCAACTCAACACACTTGGTCCAAGTGCAACTTAATGCTGGGACATCGATGCTTTAAATATTCTAGAGCAACAAAATGAGGAAAAATTGGTATTTGGCATGCGCACTCTTCAAAAACCTTTCGCAGATCAACTGCAACCAACATTTGAAAGATATAGTAATTAAGAATGGTGTCTCGATACTTTTCTTCATTCTCTTATACTTGTTCCAAGTTCAATCCTCAAAATATTTGAACGATAGTTTTAGGAGAAATGTATGGATGACGCGTCAGGCAGCGTTCAGCTAAGATTAAGGGTCGGGAATATGTGCTTTGGTTGTTAATTGCCAAGTAATATGGGATCGACTCTTCATCATGGTAATATTAATAAATATCAAAACTGAACATCTTTTGAAAAAGTAAAACTGTCA